>QTSX02006530.1:0-226908 GCA_014839935.2 Entomophthora muscae | reverse complement strand
CTAAAAGATCCTCGTATTTCTCAACATATGATAATATGCTCACAATCCAAAGGAATTCCATGATTCCTTTTGTTTTGATATATTTATTTGGCCTGGAGCATTCTAAGCTCCCAGCGCCAAATCCCTGTGGAGTTTTCATATTTCTGATCCAAGCTATCATTGTTCCAATTGGGAACCAGCTGATCAAACCTAAATGCCCAGACACCATTGTCTACATTTAGTTATTTTCTGTTAATGGATCCTTTGTCAATTATATTAATCTATGTGGTTAATTAATTTGATTCAAAGACACCAAGTCTTTACTTAACATAGTCAAGTCCATTTTGATCCAATAATTAAATGCTCATTAATCATATCTGTGGGTATAATTTAATCAAACTTTGGGGTCAATTAAAGCATTTGCAAGACACCTAGTCCCTAATATTGATTCATGGTAATCTTTCTTTAGTTTTTCCAGTTAGTACAGCCTAACTAACAAACCTATATTCTATTCATTTATCAAATATAGCTACTAGTTTTCATATAGGAATATTTTCCTAAAGAATTCCAGAAAAACTTATCCATATTAAATAAACAACCAAAACAGAACAACTTTGTATATCTCAGAGCATTTATTTGGCTAAACACTAAAAGTGACTGTTGTACAGTCACAAAACCTCTCAAACCCCAGCCAAACCCCTGAATTTGCTAGAGGATTTGGAATACAAAATTGACAGGAGATTTTTCTTGGCTTACCCCTCCAAGGTGATATCCACTGATTCCCAGATTTCTGTTCCAACCTGGGAAGAATCCCTGATTAATTGGACTACTTGTTGGCTTGATTTTGCCTTATTTGAAAAAACTATAATCCAAACAATCAGGACGCGCTATTGTGAAGCCAATAAATTCTAAATTGACTGGAATTAATGGGTCCCTGAAGTACTCCATAGGCACCAACCAATCAGGAGTTGGGTTGGAAATCAGGGGAAAACTCTCCAACCTCCCTGGAATACCTCTGTAAAAATTATCCCCTGGCCAATCAAATTTGTCACCTGGGACAGTTGACTCTCCAAACCTAAACCCTGTCCCTTAAAGCAAGACAGGGGACTTTTGGTCCCCTGCTTGCAAATTTTTTATACAATAAAAAGTTGGGATTTATTTCAAATAGTTTTGATTATTTTGGACTCCTCTAAGATCCTTCTTTTTAAAATTATTAGTCTAGGTATCCTACTCCTTTACCTTTACCTTCCCCTAGTGGCCTGCTGCTTTTACAGTATCCCTAAAGTCAACATTAGTAGTAATGTCAATTCTTATGCTAGGTGCTTTCAAAACTCTAGTTTGAATCTAATTGTTAGTATCTAGTTCCTTAATAATACCTACTTTAAGTTTGTAAGCTTAAAGCTTTTGCTTCACTTCAAACCCAAAGTCTATACACTTGACGTAAAGGCCACAGTCTGGTATTTTGCCGCAGTAATAAGGTTTCTGGGTGCTCTCTTCCTGCCTCTGCCCACCAAAAAATTGGTCCTCTCTTTCTGGTCTTGCCTTTTGCCTCCTACACCATCCTTCAAGGCCCACAAAACTTATTGTTACCATTTTTAATGTTGGTTTCAATTTTCAAGTTTTTAGCCTTCACCTTGTCTCTTGTTCTTCTCCTAATTTGGACTACTTCTTCAGACCTCTGGGGTTAGATTTCCTCTCTGCACACCAAGTGGTGGAAAATCCCTACCACCTCCTTCTTTTTGTAGAGTATCTTCCCCGCAGGGCACAAGACCTTTTTGTCTCTGGTGAGTATTTGGTCAAGAGTCTTACATGTGATGACTTAGACCCGTTCCTTTCTGATCTTATCCTCAAAGAGTCACATGGAGAAGACCCTGTTGCGCCTGTACCCCTTATAGAGGAATCTCAGACTGCTTCTTGGATTATGCCTATGCCCCAGGATCATGCACCCCAGTGTACCCCCTGGCTACTTAGAGGAATGGTGTTGATGGAATTGAACAGCAACAGCGCCCATGTCAACAGTAATAATGTTGAAAGTGGTCATGTTGACACTTTGTTGACATGGTCACTGTTGACTCAAAAATTGAAATCTACTATGTTTTTTTGCTAGTTGTGCTAGCTTAATTCCCATTTTCAAAGCTCAGGGCTGTGAACCCAGAAAACACAAAAAAACTGTGGCCATTTTAATGTGATTTAATATTAACCTTAATAAAAAACTCAATTCAACCCAATTTTTCCTTTACTTTTACTTATAAAAATCATTATATTTATTTACTTATTTTTTTTCACAACGCAAAAGTGTCAATGTTGACACTTTTTAAGCCTAACTTATTTTTAACACTAAAACTGAACCATCTACAATAAAAAATTAAGTGCAGATTCAAAAATATTTTTTATTACATTATTATATTGAAAAAAGACATTGAGCATACAGTTGATTGTTAAAATGTTTATCTTATAAATTTTATGTGGCACTTATTCCAGCTTAAAATATTAAGTGGATTTGTGGCTAACAGGGATCCAATAATTTTAGCATGAGTTACTATGTAATTCACTATAGAATTTATTATTAATAAAAATGTTGACAATCAGAAATGTTGTCTATTTGCTTGTGATCATCTGCTGGGGTGGATTTAAGTACATTAGAGTGGCACAATTAAGCCTAAATTAATATGCCACCTCCTATTGAGGATGCTGTAAGTGGCAAAGTTGACACTTTACCTTTTTCATACCTGAAGACAACATATTAACAACTTTTATTATACACCATGGGGAAATATCATATTCCCACCCCCAAAACATCATTTTTAATTAATAAATAAAGAATTTGATAATTTTTTAACTTGTTTTCATATGTTTTTTTTTAATTTTATTATTTGAACAAAAATACACAAAAAACAGTTAATATTAGCTAGTTTGCTTAAATTTAATTAAGTGTACTATGAAAAAACATAGTAAATTCTCAAAATAATGTCAAAAGTGCCTGTCAAGATTTTGTGTTCTTGAAGAAGAGAGATTTCTTTTATTAAAGGGTTTGAACATTATTTCTGTGTTGATATTGGGAGATCTTTATGGAGACAGATGTGCTTCTAAATGGTGTGGTGATTAATACAGTAACTGATAAAGCTCTGTTGTTGCTGGAGCCAATTAATGGGAGAGCCCTGTGGTCTTTGGGAAGCAACAACAGTAGAGGTGATTTGGCAGGATTCTGGAGGTATCAATAATACACTCTTCTTGGTACTTGACACTACTACTGTTTGATTAGTAAAAATGTTGATGATTATTTTTTTCTGCCTTCCAAGTGATCTTGGAAGGGCTTTTTATAGTGTAAAGATGGCAGCAAGACTAGTTTCTAGCTGCAGATAACTCTTACCAGCTAGCCTATCATCCCCAAGCTACTAGTTTCAACCCCCAGAGTTAGATTCTAAACCCAAATAAGGTTTTGAATGAGGTAATATCCTAGGCTACCAATTTCTCCTCTTCAGCCTGGATACCCCTTGACTTAGTTGAGACCAACTAAGTTGACACCCATTGGGTGGGCTCCTGTCTTGTGCTTGGTCTAATGCACAAAGTGCACAGGCGGTCTAAAATCCCATTTCTTGGTGAAATAGGATGTTGTAATATCCTGTCTTTATTCTATCTGGCAGAAGTGCATCTATTTTTAGAATCCCAAATGGCTAGCACTTAATTATAGAAGCTTCTGGATTGACCAATGAGCTGTGACCCAGAATGTCTCAGGTATCTTCTGGATTGCAAACTATAATAGTCTTGATATATTTTCTCTGTATTCCAGAATAGATGTCTTACATCTGGCAGTGGCTTGCCTATTATTGGCTCATGGCTTCAGTAATGAGAATATGGATCAGCTAACCCTGATAGTTCAGGATTTCCTGACAGTGCCAATGTTGTCTCCAATAATGTCTATCTCGTAACTGTGTTGTTTTAGCAGAGTTACAAGGGGAAAAATATTTGGAAACTAGATAATGTTCTTTATTATGAGATAAGTATTATATAGTTAGTGTGAATCATGGATAATAGGAACATGATTGTGTTGATCAATCAGTTGGATAGTGAAGGTGGTGGCCTGATTCTGTTAATGAGTAAAGGCCAAAACAAGGTGTCCACTATAAGGGATCAGCTTTTGTTCATGTTGTTAGATTTGTAAATTAAAGTCAACTTCCTAGTTTGGCTCCAAGTCACTGGGCAGTTGGGTTGTAGGTCACAAAACTATTTACTTGAAACCTTGTTGGCGGGTTGAGCCTGATGTTTTGACATCTACAATTTTCCTAATTGTCAGCAGGAATTCAGCTTTTTTACTAATTGAAACTCATAATGTTGACACTTTTCACTTCTCACATATGAAACTTTATGTTTTACATAATAAAAACATCTGAAATTTTAACATTTTGTATTTTTAACCTTTCTCTTCCATTTTTTTGGTTTTTATAATAAAAACTCTTATCAAAATTTACTACTTTTTCATATTTTTTTAACTTTTAACTTGTTATTTAAAAACTAATAAAATAAAACTTTTACATTATTTTTTATATTTTAAATTTCACTGAAAGCACTATAAGTATAAAGTTTAAATATGATAATTCTTATAGTTCTTTTGTTTTTTTAAACAAAAAGCTTTTTCTCAGAACTTGTTACTTATTATTTTAAGGTAAGAATACTTAAAAGCAACAAAAGGGTGCCAAGCGGCCCTCCAAGGCCCCAAGACTCCAAAGCAAAAGGCTTTATACTCAAAAAAGGCTGCCCCCAAGCCCTCACCAAAGCCTTCCCTGAGCCCTCTCCTGAGAAGAGCCCCGCTCACTCCATTGGGGGAGAGTAAACTGATGGTTATCTTACAGATCACAGTTTCTAAAACTTGGCTTCAGATGAGGAGCTAACCAAGAAGCAGCGCCAGGCCCATAAAACCCCACCCAAGGATAAGTCTCCCACACATGAGGAGCACCATAACAAGCCCCCTTCTGCTTCTCCCCACCAAGATCCCCTCATTCTAGCTCATCTGGGGATGACTCCAAGCTGAGCCCTGACTACTTCCCTGGCTTCCACCATGCTCCTGCTGGCCCTTGGAACCCTCTTGTGGCCCACAATATCTGCAATGTCAATAGGAAGTTCAAGGTTCCTTCCTCCCTGCCAAAATACTTCCCCATCATGAGCATCAAAGATGGACCAGCCATGATGACCAACAGTTACATCTTCTCATGCAATAACGCCAACTGGGGCTTCAAGAGCCGCCACTATACCTGTGAGGACTAATATTGACCAGTGGAGCTCAAGACTGAGTGATGGGACTTGGTCCTAACCATCAAGGGCAAGCACACTTGTGTGATGCCCAACACTATCATAGCCCATCTCCTGAAATGGTACCTTGTGCAGATCATGCCTACCTCCAAGGAGCTTTCCCCCACCCAGCTGGCTGTGCTTGCCTACAAGTACCTCTCCCCCAGCAACCTCAAGAGAGTGCCAATCCACAGCCAGTTGGTCAAGTTCATGAGCAATAGGCGTCAAGCCTCAAACCCCCTGGCCAAGAGCGCCACCACCATTGAAGACCTGGTCCTCATTGATTCCCTCAAGAAGACAGAGAATGGTAAGATGTTCCTGCTTCTTGATAATGGGCAGGAAGTAGAGGATAGGATCATAGCCTATGCCACAGTCCAAAACCCTGAGTATCTCAGCACTGCTACAACCTGGCTGTGTGACAGCACATTCACAACATTTTCCACCCTTTTTAAGCAGCTTTGGGTCCTGCACAGGCAATTTGACACCCAGGTTATAGCCCTTGTTTACTTCCTCCTGCCTAGTGCTAAGACTGAAGTCTACACCAGAGCCTTTAAAATTGTCCAGGATGCTTTGAGCTCCCTTCTTGTTAACAAGCTCCTCCCTCTCACCCACGTTACAAGAGCTAATCCCTCTTCTTCTGAGAAGGCTGAGTCTGCCCTAGGTGCTGAGCAGCTAGCTTATGCGCACTCACTTGAGCCAAAGGTGGTCATTATGGACTTTGAGCTTGCTCAATTCCAAGCCTTTGAGGCCACCTTTAATGGGGAATTTCATGACTTCATCTTCCATTTCAGGCAGGCCCTTATCAAACATCTCAAGAGCAAGAAGGGCCTCTTTGAGAAGTATCTAAATAATGTTAAAGTGAAGTGCAGCTTTGCCTTGACCCAGTTTGGCGCCTTGGCTTTTGTGCAGCCAGAGCATACTAGGATCAGCTTTGAGGCCCTCCTGGAGGATGCTTATATCAAGAAGCACTCCACCATTTTCAAGGGCTACATTGATTACTTCAAGCGCCAATGAATAGGAAATAAGGTGACTGCCCAGAGAGAAAAGAGTGGAGCTACTGCCCCTTGAAACTTCCAGAGCACCTGCCTCAAGGGGGGATGAAGACAACTTCAATCCTGGAGGTGTGGCATAAACACCTGAAGACAAAGTTTGGGGCAAACCCCAAGTACAACAAGTTCTTCCATAAGCTTCAGGAGGAGCAGGCCCAGACTGTTTCCAAGTTTTGCAACCTGGCCAACTGGGTGGCCCCCAAGAAGAGGAAGAGTAAGGAGAAGGACTACCAGGAGGATGTCCAGAAGGTAGTCAAGAAAAAGTACAAGGTGGAAGAGATTAAGAAAACCTTGAGGATGTTGCAACTGCTCTTGCTGGTGGTTTTAATTAGCCCAAAAACCTTGCTTTGCTTTGCCTGTATATTTTTTACTTTTGGATTTTATATATTTTTTTTTGTTTTTTTGGATAGTACTAATCTTTTTAGGTATAAATGATAAGTTTAAGATACAGTTTCAATGTGTTTTTATAAGAAATATCTTATATTTTGTTAATTTATCTTTAAGGTATGAGTTGTTTTCAGTTATGCTTATAAAAAGCATAATAAATTAAATTTAGAATTTTATTATATTTTGTAGTTGCTATGTTACATCAAATATCTTAATTTTTGTCTCATTGGAATTTTTATGGAAATAAAAAATGTTTTTATAATTAAGATTGTAATTTACATAGTAAATTGAAAAATATTTGCTTTTATGTCCTTACAGTAGTTTTAAAAGTTATGACAGCAACCAAAAATACCTCAGATTTAAACAGAAATGGTTTCAGATTTAAACAAAATACAACTATAAGATTAAATATACACTATGTTAACAGGGATTTTTGGTGTTAATGGGCAAAATGGGTCAATACAGCAAAGAAGTGCTCATGCGCAAAGCAAAACCATTCAAAATACAATCCAAAATACATGGATTCACAAACAAATAGTGTGAGTTGACTTTTGGTGTACCAATTTTTACTATGTGAATTGGTGACAAAATAAGCCCAAGCGCAGTGTATCAAAACTCAATCCAAAAATGAAACACAATAGCAACTCACTAGGTAAACAAAATCACTCAAATGTTGTGTGCAATGGATTGTAATCAAAGAATAATACCAAGGTATCTAAAATAGGGCACACAATCTGAAACACAAATTTTAAAAATATTGTATTGGATGTTTGAATTTGGCAGTAAAATCTGGAAAATGGGTGATTTTTTTGAGTATTCTAAAATGGGCGTAGTAAAACCAAAAACAACTAATCAAGAAACAAAAAATCTATAATTGGGATATTGGGGGGAGGAAATATTAATTAAATATCCATATTCAGATAAAAGCAAAAATTAAAATTAGGGAGTAACTTAATTGAATTTTATTTAGTATTTTATTAAATTTTGAAATGGAAGGAACACAACACCAGAGTATTAATGCATCTGTTGTGTGCTGCAGTTTTGGTTGCCCCTGCAGGTCAAATAACAGAGTTAGTGCAACACAAATGCCTACCCAGGAAGGAGACAGGAGAGGAGAGTTTGATAGTGATGCTGCACTGACACAGCCAGTTTGAGGAGCACAAGCTGCTAGGGTGCAGAGCATCAACCCTTGGGTCCCCAAGCTGACCCGGAAACCCCACCAAGGTTACCTTACCAAGAAAGTTAGAAACAAGGAGGTAGACCTTACTTCATATGTGTTTGACATTGTGTACCAGCAAGAGTCAGTCCCGTCAGCTATGCCAGAGAAAGTGAAGCCTGTACTTGATACTAGCTACCAGTCCTACATCAGTGATGGTGATCAGGAAGAGGACAAGGAGCCTGAGTTCTTCAGAACTGATGAGGGACAGTTAGTGCTAAAGAAAGCTGCTGTGTTCTACACCAAGGTACCCATGCCCTGTGTTGTGCCCAATGCCAATAAGGCAATCCCCACTGCCAAAACACCTGCCCAGAAGGGCATCCTTGACATCAAACAATTCATCCTGCTTAAGCTAATGCGTGAATCTGGTGATTACAAGGTGGTTGTGGCCCTTGTTGGAGTGGATCCCAAGTACGCCAGCAAGAGCTTCAACAAGTTCATCAACACTGATTGAGTCCTTGCTGCAGAGAAATCCTTGTGCGTGTCAACGATGCTCACCAAGGAGCACAATTGGGCAATCCACCAGTGGATAACCCAAGATTGCCATCTTGAACTGGCAAATATACAGGCCATGGTCAAATCTACTTTTGGGGTTGAGGCCTCAATTTCCTTTTACTACCATTTGCTCAAGGGAATGCGCTTTTCCTGGAAAAAGCTTGGGGTTTCCCCCTACAATTGTAATAGCCCCTCTAATGTCAATACCCAGAAAAAATACACAGAGGTGTACATTGCCCTCAAAGCCAAGGGTACAGCCAAATTCTACTACATTGGTGAATCAGCATTTGCCTCATCAATGCACAATGGGTATGGGTATGTCCCCAAAGGCTCAAATGACAGGATGGCTTGGCATGCTATAGTCCGCGCCACAGCCTATTTGATGGTGGCTCTCCTTGGTCCAAAGGGGGTCAAGCTGTACCAAATGATATTGGGGTTTCACAAAAGCAGGACCTTCCTATCATTTCTCTAATTGGTCCAGGAGCACCTGAGGCGCACAAGCCCAGGCTTCATCAATGTAATTGTGCTGGACAACATTGGTCTCCAAAATGTGGCCAATATTCTTGAAGAATTCCTAATGATTGACACAAAAATTGCTGTGGGCCCCCAGCAATTGTCCATGGCAAATTTGCGCCTTCTCTTTCTCCCTGCCTATTTGCCCTTCCTGAATCCCATTGAGGAAGTCTTTGGGTGGCTCAAGCAAGTTGTCAAGCAAGGAACCCCAACTGGGACTGAGGACCTGTTTGATTTGCTCCAGGCTGGGATCCACACCCTCCCAGCTGAGACTGTGGCCAAATTCTATAGCCACGCTGATTTGTTCATCCCCACGTGCCTTGTCAAACAGCCAATCAATTAAAGGCTTAATGTGTCCAACTATTTTATATTCTCTAATTTACTATTTAAGATTTATTAATTATCATTTTATATTTAGATGTTTCCAAGCCTGCAATCACATTCAGCAGGACCATCAATGGATGTAAGTAATTTATTTTTTATATCATTTTTTTTGTTATGCCATCTGAGGTTATCCCAAACACTTGATACTGGATTACACAAATATATTTATATCACTTTTATCAAATAAATATAAAAATCAAATTAAAAAAAGTTAAATGTATAAGGTACAAAGTAGAATTTTATTTTATGACGTATATTATTATGCTTTTGAGAAGACCTGCTCTGGGATATATTTTGTAAATCTTGTTAACTAAAATAAAAAGTAGCAATTACTGTAAATTCAGAACCTAAACATAAAAATGCAGGATTGTCAAATCCTTGGTCCAAATTTCAAATCACTTTTGCAGGATGGCCTTTTTTAATTAAATTGAATTCTTTGAGTATTTATTTGAATATTTGAAAATGCAGGAACTCATAGACACTTTGCAAAGTTCAAGTCAAACTGCATATTTTCAATAGACAAAATGAATTAACTGGAATCAGATTTAAAGCGTTCAAATCCATCAGCCATTTTCATTAAGTTTACTATGTTTTTGGAAATTGCAGGATTGTCAAATCCAAGAACCAAATTTCAAATCACTTTTGAATGCCACTAGTAAACTCAGATACTAATTGCGGGAACTGGAATCCAAATTTAATGTACAGTAAGCACACTAGGAAACACCAACCCAAATCAAGAAGCTCCACCACAACTAAAATCAAATGAAAAATTCAATTTTGATAACCATGTTTAGACATAAAAATTGATTAAACTTTAAAATCATCCAAAAACTGGAAAGGATACAATTTTATACACTTCAAATTACAGATATAGAAACTCTACTACTATCAAGGCTAAATCAAGAGAAAATAACTACTTACAACAAAAAACCAATAAATCCAAATAATTACATATTCAATCTAAAATATATTTTTTATTTTATTTTTATGGACCGTCAGTTGCATTCCCAACCAGCTCCTGCACCAGCCTGCGGGGCAGTCCATCCACAAGGGAGTCCCAGAGGGTCCAAGAACAGACCCAAAACACAAATTGAAGGGAGTCATACCAATACACAGGCCTCCCAAGGCGTCAGCGCCAGTCAACCATCTTCTGTGTCCCAAGCCAGATCACACAGCCTTAATCCCAGACAGAAGCTGCTCTCAAGGCCTGCAACCAAAGTCTCTTACACAAAGGTCATCAGGAATAATGAGGTTACATACACCTCCACTGTATACCCAGTTGTCACCCGGCCCTGCACTCTTGATCTAAGAGTTGCCACTTCCTTCCCCTGTGTCTTTGACACCTCCTATGAGCCATTGGCCACCACTGAAGAGCCATCTGCACCTCTATCATATACCACCATTGACGGCACCAGCGCAACCAAGTGTGATCCCACCTTCTACACAAAGATCCCCATCCCCTGTGTTGAGCCTGCTAGCCAGGATGCCGTGGTACCTGCCAAGGGCCGGCATCAGTTGATGGATAGTGAGTGTGAAGCTCTCTTCAACTGCTTGAACAGGGGAATGGCGGTTCAGGATATTGCATCCTGATTTGATGTCACAGCCAGATACATTGCCAACATCAACACAAAGTATGGCAACACTGGGCAAATTGCAAAATCTGCCAAGGCTAATTGGCAGCCCAAAATCTTGCAGCCTGTGCATATTGACATAATAAAACAGTGGGTTACCAAGGATTGCCACCTGGACTCACTTGCTGTCCAATCAATGCTTGCCACAGAGTTTGGGCTTTCTGTTTCCAAAACCCTTGTTTACAAAACAATGGTTGATTTGGGCTTCTCCTGGAAAGTACTGGGAGTTTTGCTGTACAACAGAAACAATGAGAAGACCATCAAGGATTGACACATTTATGCCAAGACATATCTGGCACTAAAGGAGACTGGGAATGTCCAGTTCTTTTATATTGACAAATTGTTGTTTTCCTCCTCACTCAGGTCTAGGCATAGGTGGGTCAAGAAGGGGTCCAAGGACGGCGTACCCTATCATGCAGCTGTCTGTTCCCAGACATATTTGATGAGTGCTCTTCTGGGTCCTCACAGTTTAGATCAATACCAGATGATTAAAGGCTCCTATAACAGCAGGACATTTCTTGATTTTCTCCAAACTGTCAAGGATTATCTCTTGATCAATTACTGCAGTACAACCAAAATTGTTCTGTTGGATAATGTTGGTCTCCACAAAGTGGATTAGGTTGTGTCAGAGTTCCCCCCATTGACAAAAACAGCCACACCTCCAGCCACCGGCTTACTGATTGTCCAATGAGACTTCTCTTCCTCCTGCCATATTTCCCATTCCTGAATCCAATTGAGGAGGTCTTTGGGTAGATCAAGAGTAAGGCAAAGAAAGGCTTCCCTTTGGACACCAAGGATCTCTTCAACTTTCTTGAGGTCAGTCATTTTGAGATGCTTCTCAATATGATGGAGGCTTTTTACAAGCACTCAGAATCTTTCCTCCCCAAAGCCCTGGCCTCCAAGCCAATCAGATAATTGGGTGCACTGGGTTTTATTTGTTTTTATTTTTATTTATTTTGTTTTTATTAGGACTCAAAAATTATTATTTATATATAATGATGTGACATTTGATTGTATTATAGACATATAAGAATATGTATAAAAGGTAAGTAAAATTAATCATAATAGGTAAAAGGACATAGCTTTTTATTCTAATGCACTGAATTTTATATTGACTGTTGCGCTAACAAATAAATATATTAAAAAAAGAGATATATTAATTTTATTTAAATAATTGTTAATCCTTGTCGGTACTTTGGCTTTGTTAAGCCACAAATTAGACCTTGCAGGTCATCATCTGATCCTTATTATTTCAGTGCCACTATAGCCACACAACACAACCACTAATGATTTTTATGTATTGCTTACTAATAGTACTTATGGCGCAAGTCAAGCATATCAAATATGTTTACCAAATCACATTACAAGGGAAAGGTAATTTGAGTTCTATACAATCAATTGTTTAGAACAATAGTGGGGTGGGCCGCATGATGCGGATAAATTCAATTCTCGATGTTTATCTATGTGATAAATAAACCCGTATTTGATGAGCTAATAAATAAAAACATTTCTAACTTATTTTTATTATTTGACGTGGTTGCAACTATAACTAATGTCTTGTAATATATTTAGATATATTAATATTATAATTTACCTACTAAAATTTAAAATAATTTTAAAATATTAAAGTAAAAATTATAATTATAAATCTTAAAAGTTATATAATGAAGTTTAAATATTTAAAATTTAACTATTTTTATTTAATTGTGCTATATTCAATATTGAAATATTGTATATTAAAAATTGTAATATTGAAATATGTATTATTAAAATTTTAATATTAACTTTTAGATACTTAAATTTTAATATTTAAATATAAAAATTTACTATAAAAATTTTAATATTACATATTTTGATATTAAAATTTTAGTATTAAAATATAAAAAATTTAATTTGCAAGGGAAAAATATTTCTTGAGGGGATGCTAATTGCAAAGGGAATGCAATTATTTCAGGGAATTATACCCCAAAATTAAATTTTTGGCTAGAGTGTCTAATTGGATCCATGTACTCTTCTGTACGTGGTGGACAACCCTGGATGCAATTGCTAGAGGGGTGGCGCCCTGTACCCCGGTGGTTGTTGAACGTTTAATAAAGGGAAGGCAGGTGAGTGAATTGACTAATAGGGTTTTTTCAGGGGGCACATAGTACCTGTGCAACATTGCCAATGCAAAGGAGTCATACAGGACGTGCTTGACTGTTCTATACCCCCGCAGTGTCTTCTGGCGTTTGAGTGCTAACCAGCATATGTCCATTTGAATAGGTACATCCTCTAACTTTTTGACGTTGGTTTTTAATATGCAGTGAAGGAGGATTCCCAGGTATACCGCAACGTGAATTCTTTGCAAGGCATATTTTTCCAAGAACATGAACAGTTTTTTGAAGACTTGAACTAATCTATTGATATAGGATGTTTGGTTGAATTTGAAGAGGGTTCCGGGGGGCACCCAATTTGTATCAGCCCCCCATGTCTTGGCAAACAATATTAATAAAGGTTTAAATGTGTTCACAAGGACTGTGTCCCTGACTTTGTTTGACAAAGCCTTGAATACTTCATTAAAAAACAGTTTTTAATTATTCAGTTCCTGTTTGAAAGTCAGTTTTTATTAAGTTTTTTATATTCATTGATGTTTGCAAATGGAAATTGTTGAATGCTTTCATAGATATATTCATCAAAGTTTAACTTGACATCCCCACAAATTTCATTCATTTCTTTGAAGTTGATATTTGATCCTATTTAATATACTTCCCTCAACCACAGCAAGCACCCCTCAGGTGGTAAATATTCCCTATCTTTAGCTTCAATACTTGAAAAATTATTCATATTATGTTGAATTATTTTATTTATTTGGTTTTTATTTATTTGTTTTACAGGGGCTACTAGTGACTGGTAACCCCCGTAGAACCAACTTGGCATAAAAGCTGCCACTTCTGCAACCTTGTCCCCATTTCTGGTGATGACTAAAATAAATATAAATAAAACATAAAAAGACTTACTAATTGTTTCTCCTGTGGCCCCCTCAGCCACAGGTACCACCTCAGCAAATTTCATGAGCATTGGCTGCTCTTCATTAATTTTTCTAGGCTTAATTTTTCTAATTTTTCTTGCAACTTGTGTTTTTTCTTGGTTTTAATTTGATGAAATTTCTGTATTTCTTGAAGTGCTCCTGCTTCTTGACTGAGCTTTGTTTTTGTCTGTTTCCATTTGGTTAGTTTCCTCTTCATTTGTGTTGATTTCCTTTGAAATTTCATTTCCTTCAATTAGCTTGATTTTTTGAGTATTCTTTCTATTGGTTTTTGTAAATTCCCACAAGTTGTAACTTTTGCTTTTGAAATCTAACCGCTTGAGTATTTACTTTTGAAGATTTAAAATTATTTTCTTGTGTTCTTCATTAACTATTGTTACCAGGCTATTTTTTTGTAATTTCCTTTTGCTGGACCAAGGCTCTTCCCTCATTTCCCAGTTGATTTACCACAATTTCCCTGATGTTGTATTTAAGCTTGACAACCTTTTGGAGGGCTGACTCTAATTTGTTGATAAGTGTGTAAATATTTGACATTTTGTTTGAATTCCATCAAAAAACTGGTTTTTATAGTACTGCCTTCAATGCATACATATTTTACATCATCATTAATAAATTAAAGACAATAAAACGTAAATATTGCATTAGAATATAGCAATTAGACATCAACTCTTGATATTTAGAAATTATGTGCATAACTCAATGCATTTTGATTAATAAGATTCATTATAAACTTAGCCTTTTTCATTGTAATTTATTAAAACAGATTGTATTTATATTAGAGAGCCATTAACACTTAGTACAAATATTGCTACATAGTGCATTTTACAGCCTGTATATTTACTGTTGCAACATCTTCAATTACTCCCTCTTGGGGAATTAACGCCCCAAGTGAATCACCAAGCAGCTCACTGAGTGGTTCACTGCCCAGTCAATAAACTGGTGACACCATTATCAGTTAACCATATATGACAGGGATCACTCAATCCAGGTCCTAAATGGAACACAACTTGATTAAGCCTTGTGACTCAAGAGGAACATTACTCAGATAAGCCCCATGACCTCCATGACGTACATGGACAACATGTGGCTTGTCATGATACTATATAATATTCTATATTCATATTCAATAAATTATCATTCTATTCTTATACTTCCCTTTATTTTGCTTATTATACTTCCCAGAAGTATAAGCATAACATTATCTATTGGTAATAACTCTATAAACTTTTTAGTTGAATTTAACAAGTTAATAAAGATGTAATGTGTTAATAAATTACTGTTCATTGTCATTAATTGGCTGATTTTCTTTACTGTGGCAATTGTGCATTTTCTGATATTTACGCACTAGTATCCAATTGGTTGACTTCACATCCAATTGCACAGGCAATAGGAAAACACACTGCCACCTGACCACATCCAGTCTTGAGGTGGCGGCTTGTTTTCCTATTGCCTGTGCAATTGGATGTGAATTCAACCAATTGGATACTAGTGCGTAAATATCAGAAAATGCACAATTGCCACAGCAAAGAAAATCAGCCAATTAATGACAATAAACAGTATTCTATTAACACTTTATATTATTATTACCTTGCAAAATCTGACTGAAAAGTTTACAGAATTATTACCAATAGGTAAATATATAGGCTGTAAAATGCACTATGTATCAATTTTTGCACTAAGCATTAATGGCTCTCTAATATAAACATAATCCATTTCAATAAATTACAATGACAAAAGTCTTGTTTATAATGAATTTTATTAAACAAAATGCATTGAGTTATGCACATAATATCAAAATATTAAAGAGTTGATGTCTAATTACAATATTCTAATGCAATATTTACGTCTATTGTCTTTTATTTTTTAATGATGATGAAAAATATGTATGCGTTGAAGATAGTACTATAAAAACCAGTTTTTTGATGGAATTCAAACAAAATGTCAATAATCTATAACTTGATCAACAAATTAGAAGAACACTTGCAAAAGGTTGTTGAAATAGAAAAAAATATCAGGGAAATAGTGACAGGAAAGCTGGGTAACAAGGGCCAGCCACTTATCCAGTCAAAAGAAGATGCTCTGAATAAATTGGTGTTGCAACCAAGTTTCCAGCCTTGCCTGCTAATGTACCTTACAATACACAAGGAGCGCTCAACAAGCCACCCCTTGACGTGTCTAACGTTATGGATTAATCTGATGGCAATATTGAATGGCAAGTACTTCATCCTAATTAGGAGCGCTACCAATTAGGCTTGCTGACCCCCAATCAAGTTATTCCTTGGCTCCAAACCTTACATGGAACTCCCCACCATGCAACCCCATGTGGCCTTGTGCCTTTCTTCATATAGTATATTAACCACTATATTCTACAATAAAAAATACCTTGTTCTTATTATTCCTTCCTTTCTATTAGACTGTTGTCTTCCCCAATTCCAAATACTGAATCCTCATTGGTTCAGTTGCAACAGTGATAGCAGCGGTAGGTTTACAACCTACCTAAAACAAAATCCCCCCAAGAAAGGACAGAGTATGGGCTGTATGGCTACTCCCCAACAAGAGACCTTCCTGCCAATCCCCAAGGGGGACATCCCTGACGGGTATTTCATCTATCAAGACCAGCTAGTTCTCACCAGCATGTACAATCAGCTCTGCCTCAGGCAGCGTAACGCCAGTGTCACCCTGCCCCAGTCATATCTGCCCCAGCGCATGCTCAACCTTCAGCTAGAATCCTTTGCTGGTGGCGTAGAGGGGACCAACATTGTCAGTTGGCTCCAATCTACTGAAACCTGCCTTTGCATCTGTCAGGTTCCTGAGCCCATGTGGGTTGCCACTGTGTCTGGCCACCTCACGGGGCTTGCTGCTGTGTGGTTCACCAACTGGGCCAGCCAGGAACTTGATGTTATCTGGGCGGCATTCTGAGACGCCGCCAAGTCCCTCTATAGCAAAACCTTCTCCCCCATTGTTGTGGGAACTCCTCTTCTAGCAATCAAACAAACTGGTTCTATTCCTGAGTACCTTGCCACCTGGCAACAAGCTCTTGCTGCCGCCCCCAAAGCTGTGACTGACGGAAATGCAATGTTGCTCACTCTCATCATCAATGGGTTAAAACCCCATATCTGTAAGTGGATCCTGTAGGTTGCTGCACCTTCATTGACAACTGCTATAAGGCCATTGTGGAGGCTAACAACCAGGCTTCAATGGGCTTCCGCTGTACCAGTGACGCTCCATCCCAACCACGTACCACACCTGGCAATGGCCACAATCAAGTAGGCTGCCGCCAGCCCCGTCAGCAGGATAATAGGACTAAAGGCCCCCGCAAGGGGGAGCTCCAGATAGCGCAGGTTAAGGATCAGGGAAAAGCCTGGGGGTTATAGCAACAAGAGGTCTTGCAACCCCACCTGACCCATCCTCTCAAGCCCTGCTTGCAAAAAATCCCTGTGACTACAACATACACAAGATTGAAACCCTTGACGTCTTTCAGGTTCACAGTGACAATCCTGTATTGCAAGCAAGCCACTCCTCAAATAAAGTAACACACTTGTCCTATCCCTTCTGTTTTTGTGGGAACACCCACAAATTACTGGTAGATTCCGGGGCCAACCACACTATGGTGGACCAGGCGTTTGCCAACTCTCAGCAATTAGTTAAGTGCCCAGCAGGCCAAAGCAGTACAAGTAGCTGACTCCTGCAGAGTTGCCATCACCCACAAGACGTCACCCTTCTCTGTGAGAATGGGGAACGTCCAGGTTAAGCTCTCTGGGCCCATCATGGCAGGGCTCAGCCACAACGTAATTGCTGAACTCAACTGACTTTGGCACAACTGTCCCTACATCAATTGGGATACCTCTGTCATCACCCTCAATAAAAATGGGGTGATTCCAGATCTACCCTGTAGAAATGAGAAATTTACTCCACAATACTGTGTTTGTCAGAATAACAGAGACAGGCTTGTACTATTTCAAGGGGGGGAAACTAGACTTTAACCAATGCTCAGCTGCAGTTATCCACACTGAACCACCTGTATCCCCTCCCTTGAGCACCTCACTTCCATCAGCACTTACCACACTCCTCAAGGAGTACAAGGATGTATTCAGTGGGACACTTGAACAACTACCTCCTCCCTGGCAGATCCAGCACACTGTACAAATTCAAGGGTTGTTACCTAAAGTACAACCATTATATTGTCTTACACCAAAGGAAGATGAAATCCTCAGCCAGCACCTTGTGAACGCGCTCAATAAGGGCTACATTTGCCCCTCACTCTCTCCATACAGGGCGGCAGTCTTCTTTGTAGCTAAGAAGAACGGGTCCCTTTGCCTGATCACAGACTACCGTGCCCTAAATGAGGTGACTGTTAAGAACAAGTACCCCCTGCCACTGATTGACGACCTGTTTGATACACTTACAGGTGTGAAGGTCTTTAGCAAGATCAATCTCACTGCAGGGTACAACCAGGTCTGCATTGCACCAGGGGACAAGGCAAAAACTGCCTTCTGCACACGCTACGGGTTGTTTGAGTGTTGTGTCATGAACTTTGGAATGGTCAACACTCCCTCCACTTTTGCCATGTTGATGAACAAAGCCTTTGAGGAACTGATTGGAAAGTGTGTGGTTGTGTACCTTGACAACATTTTGTCTTTAGTTAGGATCAAATCACACACCTCCAATACCTCTGTGCTGTCCTCAACACCTTTTGGAAAAACCAGCTAAAATCTAAACCCTCCAAATGCAAGTTTCTCAAGTCAGAGCTGTTATTCCTTGGGCACACCATCTCTTCCCAAGGGATAAAGCCTGACCCTGCCAAAATCAAGGCAATCACCAGCATGCTGCCCCCCACTGATGTGGGCCAGGTGTGGACATTCCTAGACATGGTTGCCTACATACGCAAGTTCATTCCCAATTGTGGGGAACTAATTGCACCTCTCACTGAGCTCCTCAATACCAAACAGCGCTTCCATTGGACCCCTGTCAGAGATTGAGCCTTTGAGACGTTGAAGCAAAGGCTCACAACAGCACCAGTACTGCATTTCCCCAATTGAAACCAACAGTACAAACTCAAGACCAATGCCTCTGACAGGGCCATAGGGGGCGTGCTAAGGGTGAAAACTAACAACAGCATTTTCCTCCCTGTGGCATACAAGTCCAGGAAGCTTACTGACTTGGAACAATGTTACCACATTCATGATAAAGAATTGGCAGCCATTGTACACTGCGTTGAGAAGTGGCACTGTTACCTGGAAGGTGCTACCTTCCCACCCCGCGTTCTGACAGACCACAAGTTGCTCAAGTACTTCAACACGCAGTCCCACCTGACACACTGCCAAGCAGGATGGGTTGAGCGTCTATCCCCTTACCAGTTGCACATCAAGTACAAGCCTGGAAAGGAGCTTATCACAGCTGACACCCTTTCACAACTCTATATAGCATCCATCACTAGGGATGATGGCTTGGACCCAGATTGGCCCATGCTCTACCTCCGCCCTGAGGCAACTCACTACAAGGGCCTTAACTTGGTCATCATCTCCAAGTTGAAGGACAACAAAAGTCAGTTCACCACCAATGCTGGTAACGTCTGCCGCCAGGCAGAGACAGGTGAGAAGACGCCTTACATTCCCACCATGCAATAAGGGGACACAATATTGCACTACCACCAAACCCTGGGTCACATCAGAGGGTGTAACCTCTTCAAGATTATGAAATGGAAGGTTTGGTGGCCGCGCATGCATCAAAACATCTTGGACCTCCTCAAAACGTGCATTTTGTGCAAAAAGAACACGTCCAAACCTGTACCCCTAATTCTGTCCTGACCATCAAGGCCATGGAACCCTTTGAGAAGTGGGCTCTCAACATTGTGGGACCACTCCCTGAGGACAAACTGGGAAAGAAGTACATTATCACTGCCATTGACTACTTCACTTGCTAGCCAGTGGCCTGGGCAAAAACTAACCAAACTGCCACCACCATCACCTGCTTCATTGGCAGGGAAATTGTGGCCTGCTTTGGGCAATCCAAACGTCTCATCACAGATGGTGGCCCCAAACTTGTTGGACATGTCATGAAGGCATACTGCACCAATAACGCACTCCAACGTATAATTACAGCCCCCTACCATCCTCAAGCCAATGAACGTGTGGAACAGTTAAATGGCTCACTGGTTCAACTGATTGCCAAGCTCTCACAAGAACACCCTAACACCACATGAACTGAACACCTGCCCACTGCTCTACTTATCCTGCAAGCAAAGATCAACAGGGGCACTGGGTTCAGCCCTAGAACCCTGGCCTTTGGAACACCTGACAGTCTGACAGAGGTTGAACAGGGAAAACTACAGTCCAAGGTTCCCAACAAGCCTCCCCTAGTAACAACTCCATCTCTAGATCAATGGCATGCCAAAGCCCAGGAAATCAAACACAAGAAGATTGCAGGGGGGACAAAGCACCTTGAAGCTAGGTATGCCGTAGGTGACCCTGTCTACACCCTCAACCCCAATTCTGCCAAGTTGGAGCCCAATCACCTAGGGCCCTTCAAGATAGCTGCTGTCTATGACAATCATACTTATCAACTCAAAGACGCCCAAGGAAACACCAAGAAGCTTCACCATGATTGCTTGCGCCCCTGCTGCGCCATCCCCACACAAAAGTTGTTTGTGCAAACCTTCTCAGACCTTCTGCAGACTCTGGTCTTGGTGTCTGACAACAAGCAGGGGGCAAGGGGGGTGTTGCAACCAAGTTTCTAGACTTGCCTGCTAATGTATCTTACAATACACAGGGGGGCGCTCAATGAGCCGCCCCTTGACGTGTCTAACATTATGGACTAATCTGATGGCAATATCAAATGGCGGGTACTTCATCCTAATTAGGAGCGCTACCAATTTGACTTGCTGATCCCTGCACAGGTTATTCCTTGGCTCCAAACCTTACATGGAACTCCCCACCATGCCACCCCCTTATGGCCTTGTGGATTTCCCCATATAGTATATTAACCACTATATTCTACAATAAACAATACCTTGCTCTTATTATTATGTCCTTTCTATTGAACTGTTGTCTTCCCCAATTCCAAATACTGAATCCTCATTGGTTCAGTTGCAACATTGGGAAATATTATAGATGAAAAGAACAAAGAAGCAATACTTAATCTACAGGGAACAATTTTTATCAAGTCTGAAGTTCAACAACGCAGCCTACAATTTGTGGGAGTTCTGGCAGGGGGCCAAAGAAAACAATAAGATCAAACTAATTGAAGGAACAGAAATTCAAAAGTAAATCAACACCAATGAAGAGGAAAACAATCAAATGGAAACAGATGAAAATGAAACACAATCAAGAAGCAGAAGCACTTCAAGAAATAAAGAAGCTTTATCAAATGAAAATCAAGAGGAAGCACAAGTTGCAAGAAAAATAAGAAAAATTAAGCCCAGGAAAATTAATGAAGAGCATCCAACACTCATGAAGTTTGCTGAAGTGGCGCCTGTGGCTGAGGGGGCCACAGGGGAAACAATTATAAGTCTTTTTATGTTTTACTTATATTTATTTTAGTCATCACCAGGAATGGGGATGAGGTCGCGGAAGTGGTGGCTTATACGCTGAGTTGGTTTTATGGGGGTTACCAGTCACTGGTGGCCCCTGTAAACCAAATAAATAAAATAATTCAACAGAATATGAATAATTTTTTAATATTGAAGCTCAAGATAGGGAATATTCACCACCTGCGGGGTGCTTGCCATGGATAAGGGAAGCATATGAACTAGGATCAAATATCAAAATCAAAGAAATAATGAAATTAGCGGGGATATCAAACTGAACTTTGATGAATACATATAAAAAAGCATTCAAAGATTCCCCTTCACAAACATCAAAAAAATATGAAAAGAATTTAATAAAAACCAACTTTTGAATAGGAAATTAATATTTGAAATCTGCAATTTTTAATGAAGTTTTTAAGGCACTATCAAATAAAGTCAGGGATGCAATCCTTGTGAATAATTTTAAACCTTTATTAATATTGTTTGCCAAGGCCTGGGGGCTGATTCAAGTTAGGCGCCCCTCAGAACCCTCTTCAAGTACAACCAAACATCCTATATTAATAGGTTAGTTCAAACTTTCAAAAAATTATGCATATTCTTGGAAAAGTATACCTTGCAAAGAATCCATGTCGCGGTATACCTGGGAATCCTCCTACACTGCATATTAAAAACCAACGTCAAAAAGTTAGAGGATGTACCTATTCACATGGATATTTGACGTGTAGCCCTTGACCGCTAGAAGACACCACAGGGGATACAGGACAGTTGAGGATGTCCTGTATGACTCATTTGCATTGGCAATACTATACGGGTACTACATGCCCCCCCAAAAAACCTACTAGTTTATTCACTCACTCACCTGCCTGCCTTTTATCAAACAATCAGCAACCACCAGGAACAGGGTGCCATCCCTCTACAATCACATCCAAGGTTGTCCACCACGTACAGAAGAGTACATGGATCTAATTAGATGCATTAGCTGAAAATTTAATTTTGGGGTATAATTCCCTGGAATAATCACATTCCCTTTGCAGTTAGCATCCCCCAATAAATATTTTCCCCTTGCAAATTATTTTTTTTTACTTTTTATATTCTAATACTAAATTTTTTAATGCTGAAATATGTAATATTAAAATTTTACTATAAAAATATTAATATTACATAATTAAATATAAAAAATTTAGTATCTAAAATTTAATATTAAAATTTTAATTATACATATTACAATATTAAAATTTTTAATATCAAGTATTTCAATATTGAATATATCACAATTTAATAAAATTTTTATATTTTGATTATTTAAACTTTAACATTTAACTTTTAAGATTTATAATTATAATTTTACTTTTAATATTTTAATTTTAATTTTAAATTTTAGTATATAAATTATAATATTAATATATCTAAATATATTACAAGACATTATTTAAAGTTGCAACCACGTCAAATATAAAAAATAAGTTAAAAATGTTTTTATTTATTAGCTCATCAAATACGGGTTTATTTATCACATAGATAAACATCGAGAATTGAATTTATCCGCATCATGCGGCCCACCCCACTATTGTTCTAAACAATTGATTGTATAGAACTCAAATTACCTTTCCCTTGTAATGTGATTTGGTAAACATATTTGATATACTTGACCTGTGTCCTAAGTACTAATTAGTTAGCAAACATGAAAATCATTAGTGGTTGTGTTGTGTGGCTATAGTGGCACTGAAATAATAAGGATTAGATGATGACATGCAAGGTCCAATTTGTGGCTTAAAAAAGCCAAATACCATCAACAATTCACAAATATTTTAAATAAACTGATTTATTTTTATCTTTTTTAATTTATTCATTTGTTAGCGCAAAAGCCAATAATAATGTTCAGTGCATTATAATAAAAATATTTGTCCTCATACCTAGTATAATTAATTTTACTTACCTTTTCTATTTATTCTTATATGTCTATAATACATTCAAACGTCACATTATTTTATAAATAATAATTATTGAGTCCTAATAAAAACAAACTAAATAAAACCTGGAGCACCAATTTATTTGATTGGCTTGGAGGCTAGGGCTTTTGGGAGGAAGGATTCCAAGTGCTCATAGAAAGCTGCCACCACATCAGGTGGCATTGCAAATTGGCTGATCTCAAGAATGTTGAAGAGATCCTCTGTGTCCTGAGGGAGGCCTTGTTTCACCTTATTCTTGATCCAACCAAACACCTCCTTGATTGGATTCAGAAATAGAGAATAAGGCGGAAGGAAGAGGAGTCTCATTAGGCAGTCTGCAAGGCGGTGGCTGGCAGAATGGCTGTTTTTGTAGATGGGGGGAATTTGGACACAACCAGATCCACTTTGTGGAGCCCAACATTAATTGATTGGACAGCAAGTGTGTCCAGGTGGCAATCCTTGGCTACCCACTGCTTGATTGCATCAATATGAACAGGCTGAAGGAGTTTGGGCTGCCGCTTAGCCTTGGTGGATTTGGCAATTTTCCCGGTGTTGCCATACTTGGTGTTGATGTCGGCAATGTATCTGGCCATGACACCAAATTGGGACGTAATATCCCAAACTGCTATTCCCCCATTCAAGCAGTTGAGGAGAGCTTCACGCTCACTATCTGTCAACCGACGCCAGCCCTTGGCAGGTACCACAGCATCCTGGCTACCAGGCTCAACACAGGGGATGGGGATCTTTGTGTAGAAGGCGGGATCACGCTTGCTTGCAGTGGCACCGTCAATGGTTGAATACACAATAGGTGCAGATGGTTCCTCAGTTGTGGCCAATGGCTGATAGGAGGTGTCAAAGACGCGGGGGCAGGAAGTAGCAACTCTTGGGTCAAGAGTGCGGGGCCAGGTGACAACTGGGTACACGGTGGAGGTGTAATTAACCTCAGTGTTCCTGGTGACCCTGGTGTAGGAGACTTTTGTGGCAGGCCTTGAGAGTAGCTTCTGTCTGGGATTCAGGCTGGTTGATTGGGCTTGGGATGCAGGAGGTGGTTGGCTGGCAATGAAACCTTGGGAGGCCTGTGTATTGGCATGACTCCCCTTGAGTTGGGTTCTGGGTTTGTTCTTGGACCCTCTGGGACGCCCTTGTGGACGGGCTGCCCCGCAGGCTGGTGCAGGAGCAGGTTGAGAATGCAATTGATGGTCCATAAAAATAAAAAATAAAAGATATTGTAGATTAAATATGTATTTATTTGGAGTTATTGGTTTAGTTGTGGGTAGTTTTTCTCTCTTGATTTAGCCTTGAATAGTAGCAGAGTTTCTATATCTGTGATTTGAAGTGAATAATATTGTATACTTTCAGGGTTTGGATGATTTTAAAGTTTAATAACTTTTTATGTCTAATTATGGTTATTGAGATTGAATTTTTAGTTTGATTTTAGTTGTGGTGGAGCTTCTTTATTTGGGTTGGTGTTTCCTAGTGAGCTTATTGTACATTAAATTTGGATTCCAGTTCCCGCAATTAATATCTGAGTTTACTAGTGGAAAACAAAAGTGATTTGAAATTTGGTTCTTGGATTTGACAATCCTGCAATTTCAAAAAACATTGTAAACTTAATGAAAATGGCTGATGGATTTGAACGCTTCAAATCTGATTCCAGTTAATTCATTTTGTCCATTGAAAATATGCAGTTTGACTTGAACTTTGAAAAGTGTCTATGAGTTCCTGCATTTTCAAATATTCAAATAAATACTCAAAAAAATCAATTTAATTAAAAAAAAGGCCATCCCGCAAAAGTGATTTGAAATTTGGACCAAGGATTTGACAATCCCGCATTTTTACGTTCAGGTTCTGAATTTACAGTATTCTTGCCTGCTGGTAAAAGGGAGGATGGTGAGGTGGGAATGGAGGAGCAGCTTTTCTGGAGGGGCTGCAAACCCAAAGATGCCAGCCAGGACCAGGGCGTCCTAGATCACATGGTCAACCAGGTTGCACCCAGGATGGACCTTCTTCCCAACCAGTGAGAGCTGGGCCTTGTCAACCCCAAGAAGTACCCCGTCTAGGTCCTCTACACTGGCGCTTATCCCAAAGAAAAGATACCCAAGGTAAACAACGAGGTGAAGCCTTTGCCCAGCAAAGGCTTCAGTAAAGTTGCACAGTTTGTTGTATACTGCACTTATTTTTTCTCATGTTTAGTTTTCCAAAGGTAAGATACATTGACAAGGGGAGCCCTGTCTCATCTGCACTCCAGGACAGCCCAAAGTCTGCCAGGAGGATCTTAGTTTTCCTGAAAGCTGTTGCATCTGCAACAGCCAATTTTGACACCACACACCCAAAGTTGTCCAGAAGGTAAGATAGGGTGTGATCCACCGGGAAGCAGAAGCAAGCAGCCACATGGGCCTGGCCCATCTCCAGTATATTATTGAATGGGAGCGTTGCCAGGACGTCCCAAACAAGCTTAATGGAGTTTACACAGTAAACTCCACTGAGAACCACCGGGTCCAGGCGGACCAGTTGGGCATCCTTGTAGGCAGTAACTACCAACTCAGATGCCCTCTTGACATGCTTTAGCTCAGCCAATACCTCCTGTGACATCAGAAAGGTACCATGCATCCTATCTTCAAGCTCCTGCAAGACAGGGGGGCAGATAAAGCTGCTTGACCACGTGAGTGGCATAATTTGCATAAAAAGTGGGGGGACAAAAGGAAACAGGACCCAGCAGAGTTCACTGTCAATGTTTTATAACAAAAAAAGGTAAGTGTTTTGAAATTTTTATTAATTATGGTTATTAGGTTATCTTCTACAGTCTTCTCCTTGCCCGCAGCCTTGGCTGTCTTGGCCATTCTTGGGGCAAGCAGCTGTGCAGGCATCTCAGTGTCATCCTTGCAGGCCCTCTTGGTTGGTTTAAGATGTTCATACATCTCAGGGTCATTGGTCCAGACTGACAGGGCAGAAAGGGTGTAGGACTTAAATTGTAGGCCATCCACAACTGTCTTCTGGATGTTAAGAAGACACTTGATGGTCTTCTCAGGGGTGTCAGGTATTTTGGCCATAAGCGCCTTGGCTGACACCTTGTCAATTTTCTTGCCTTTGAGGATGGTGGACTTCACCTTTGCTTTGAACTTGCGGTCAATTCCTTTGATCTCTGCAATTTCAGAGTCAAGGTCTTTTAGAAGTTTCTCCAATTCTTTCATTAATTTTTTACTACCCTTTTCATATGTTTTTATAGCTTTCATCCCAATAAAATCTGTATTATTCTGATACCATTGCCTCTTTGTTTATTCCTGTTTGTTTTCCCATTTGCTACACTATCCCATCTTTTTACCCATTGTGTATATGTTCTACAATCATCTCAATATGTGTTGTTTGCTTTGTGTTGGCATTGTTTCCTTAATTGCCATATTATTTTTGGTGCTTTACACTGCCCCTTGTGATAATATCAACAATAATTTGATGATCAGCTAAATTTTAATTAGAAATTTATAGGTTAATTGCATTTAGATAAAGTTGTTACTGATCTAAATTCAAAACCTTAATTATAAACTTTAAGTCAATCAGGAGCCAAGTGATAAAGTGGTTGTTGTGACATAAAGGGTCATTCAATAATTCTTTGATGCATGTGCGCTAATTAATATGGGTAGGACATACCATTTCAAAAACGTCATCTTGAAAAACACCATCTCAAATTTAATTCAAGATGGCGTTTTTTGCGTTAGTGATTTTGAATCACAAAAAAATAAAATAAATAATAAAATAGTTAAAATTTACATATATCTTTATATGCAGCATTTTGAATTTATGCCATCTCAATTCTGTCACTTCAAGTCAGATTAATTAAATCTTATTTTGCTAACTTTATTTACATATGAAATCACTTACTATGGGGCGTGTTTACTCATATTGACTTTACGTCATATCAAATCACGCCATTTATCTAAAACTAAAATAAGCTTATATCCAAACTAAAACAAAGCCTGTGTTATAGTAACAGAAGATGTTCCTATAGTATTAATCTAAGACACTTATATTAAGAACAACCTAAATAGACACCACTATGATAGTCCTTCTAGTGATTGCCATTATTGGGTAAAAAACAGTTTTGTTATATGTAATTCATAACTTTATTATAAATGGATATGTTGATAAGGGTTTTCTTAATAAAATATTTTAATAGTGATTGTAATATGGAAGGGGGTTATTACGCCATTTTGATTTACGTCACTTCAAATTCCACCAAGTTTCATATCACCCAATTGATTCAAGGCGCACAATGGATAGGGGAAAATAAGGGGAAATTACATATGACGCCAGGCTACACTATATCAATTTCCCCACTGCAATTCATGCTTTTCACTTTTTAAAAGTACATTTTCACTTAAAAAACCATATTAGTAAAAAAAATGTAAGAAGACATGTGAAACTTTGCAAATATATATTTTTCAACCTCCTCTAAACAACTGGGTACTTTTGTACCCCAGTTGTATAAGCTAGTTTTTGAGAAATTCAAGTTTTGCTATTTGGCCCATTTGATGTAGCTCCACCGTGAATTTCTTAATTTAATATAAAAAATGATCAAAAAGCTATGTTTTTGAGCTACAGCACCTCAATTACGTCACTTCAAAAACGCCATTTTGACTGCAAGTTTTCAGTCAAAACTCAAAGTTTTGCATACTTGTATTACTAATAAAAAATATTTTTACAAAATAAAAAACATTTAAATTTTGATAGTATATATTTTTAGATTTCCACTACAATTTTTGTAAAAATAATTACTACTTTAATAGTAAAAACATTCTCATTTTTACCTTTAAAAACAATCCCCAAATTGCTGATATTTTGATACTAATTCACTTTTAGATGCCTCCCAAGTCCATCAACAAAGCTGCGTCCAAGGCCTCCAAGGCCTCCAAAGGCAAGAACACTCCTCCCAAGGCCAAGAAGGACAAAACTACCCCTAAAAAGCAGCCTGCTAAAGGTAAAGCTCCTCCCAAGACACCTACGCCCTCAGCAGAGCCTGAGGAAACAAGCCCAACCCCTCCACATTCTCCTTTTGTTTACTCCCCTTCAGACCCTCAAGAGAAGTTGTTCAACTTCAATTGCCATTCTGACCCCACTTCAGAGCCTGAGGATGAAGAGGAGCAGGAGCCTGAGCCTGGTGCTCCTGCAGATGAGCCAATTGAGCTCTGGGATCTTAACTCAATCCACAATGTATGCAACCAAAATGGCACCTTTGCTGTGCCAACAACGTACCCTATCAGCTATCCAATTATGAATAAGAAAGAGGGTGCTGGCTTTGTCCACAAGGGCTACAGCTTCAGCTGCAATGACAAGAAGAAGTCCATCTGTCAATATCACTTCAAATGTGGTAGCTTTGGCTGTCCAGCTAGACTTACCACCTATGGGTTCACTCGGTTTAAAGCCCTGACTATTGGGCATGACTGTGTCAAGCCTTTTGATCCTCTATATCAACTGATCTGCTGGTTTCTTTGCCAGGTAATCCCAACCACAAAGGACCAAACTGCAACTGAGGTTGTAAACAATGCGCTCATTAATCTAAATGATACCCAACTGGCAACTGTTGGTGGCGCCTCAAAACTACAGAGATATCTCACTGACCAGAGATATGCTCTGAGCACTGAAGGCGTCAGTGCTACATCAATTGACCAGTTGATTCTAACTGAGGAGCAAAAGCTTTCATGGCATGAAGAGAGATTCCTCCTTCACAATGATGGGCAACATGCCCCAGAGCGGATCATCTGCTTTGCAACAAGCCAGGATCTTTGCAACCTGTTAAAATGCAAGACCTGGCTTGAAGATGGCACTTTCTCAACCTGCCCAAAGCTCTTCAGCCAGCTTTTGAATATCCATGGGCAGGTTGGCAATCTAGTTCTTCCCCTGGTCTTCTTTTTCCCCCCAAATAAGAAGCAGGAAACTTATGTCTGGGCTCTAACAATATTAAAGGCCAAGTTGGATGAGATCCTCTCAACCATTGAAGAGGAGCCAAAGGAGACTAGAGGGCGCAAAAAAAGGCCCAGTCAGAGGAAGCCACCCCAATAAAGAAAAAGCCTGAAAGCCTTTCCTAACATGAATATCTGGTAGTAGATTTTGAGCAGGCTTATGCCAATGCTTTTTTTAGAGTCTTCAAGAGCTCCTCTCAGGGATGCTACTTCCACTTCTGGCAGGCACTCTTCTGCCGCCTCCAAAAGTGCTCTGCACTTCATGAGCTGGTCTACACTGAAGGCACAAAGGAAGCAAAGGATGTGTTCAACTGCTTTTCTGCCCTTTCCCTTGTGCAAAAGGAGGATACTAATGCCTTTTACAACGCTCTCCTCTGCCATCCTTACATTATTGCCAACCAGGCAGCCTTTGCGCCCTTTATTGAGTACTTTGAAACTCAATGGGTTGGTATTTTTCAGGGAGCACACTGCATTAGAAAAGGCAGTGACTCAATCACATTGAACTACTTTAAGCAGATAAAAGATGGCCCAATCAAGACCACCTCTTCTCTTGAAGGATGGCATAGTCAATTTGCCACAAGGGTCCAGGTTCAGAAGCCCAAGTTCAACAAAATCATGGTGCATCTCAAAACCCAGCAGGCCATCTCTGCCCGCCTCTTTAAAACAGGCATGAAGACCAAGGGTGATCCCCCCAAGCAGACCAAAGTGGTGAAAAAGTATACAGAGATTAGCAAGGTGGTCCTTGCCTACTATCCCAAGGATAGCAAGCTTGAGCATCTCCAAGCTATCTCAGTTGCTCTTTCTACTAATATTTGAGCCCTTTCCTAATAAAGTCTTCTTTATCTTCTCTCTTCTTTTCTTTAATTTTATTATTTTTTGACTTTTTTAGTATTTGGTACAATTATATGCTTATTTTAAGGTATAGTTTATAGTTAAAATAGATGAAAATGGTTGTTTTTGGGTATATTTTAACTTTTGGGCTTTACACAACTATGTTGCTACTAATTAACCCCATTTTTTTGCAGATTTGGAATCCTGAGGCATTTTTAAGCCTAGAAATGTTTTTTGAATTTTATTTTTTGAGAATTTTTTGGGTTATTTTTGGAGTTCAAAAAATTTAAAACTTTAAAACTGTTTTTTCTTGGTCAAAATGCCATAAATCAAAATGGCATTTTTACTAGTAAATTGAGATAGCAGAAATTCCAGATGGCGTATTTTGAGATGGTGTTTTTTGAGATGCCGTTTTCAAAATGGCGTGTCCTACCTTAATATGATTGGCTGGATCTTTTGCTATTGTACGACATTGCCACTGTGGTAAGTTGTCAATGAACTAGTGCCCAATCAGCTGCTAGGTTAGCACTAGTCCACCAACAACTTGCCACAGCGGCAATGGCATACAATAGCAAAAGATCCAGCCAATCATATTAATTAGCACACATGCATCAAAGAATTATTGAATGACCCTTTATATCACAAAAATCACTTTATCACTTGGCTCCTGATTGGTTTAAAGTTTATAATTAAGGTTTTGAATTCAGATCAGTAACAACTTTATCTAAACATAGTTAACCTATAATTTTCTAATTCAAATTTAGCTGATCACCAAATTTTTGCTAATATTATCACAAGGGGCAGCACAAAGTGGCAAAAATAACTGTGTTCTGGATCTAGATACATGGCATAGTAAATATATGATTTTATAGAAATAAGCTGAACATAAAGTATAATTAACTATAAACAAAGAGAACATGAACAATTAAAATTCAAAATAAAGATAATATAAATAGAAAATGTTTGGCAACAGGGGGAATATTGGGGCAGGAAAGAGTGATGCCTAGTAGGCAGAATAGCGCAGGAAGGAAGACGTAGAGTCAGTGCTGGCCTGGGGGGTCTGGGATTGGGTGGGTGGAGCTGGAAGGTGGGGGGGTGGTGGCGGGGGTAGGGGTAGGAGGATTGCGCGTGATGGCCGCCATATAACACTTGTTGTATTCCTTGTCCATCATTAGCTGGATGGGCTGGTAAGTGGCAGTAGCACATGGTGGGAGGCGCTTATCCTTACATGATTGGTTGCCCATGTTCACATGGAAGACAATTTGGGCAAACAAGTCAGCCACCATTTAGTGACCAAAGAGAGAATTGTGGTCAAGGATCCCAAGATAGAAGTTGTTGAAAGTCTGAGGGCAGCGCTCCTGGAGTGTATCTCCAATATTAAAGAACACAAAATCTGCCAGATGGATGTCTGCATGACTGGTGGGGTAAACTGAGGCAAGGTGCCTGCATCCCTGGATGGCCTCAAGGGCGGTGAAGCTACCCTTCATCTGGTGGCTCAAGAAACCCCAGTGCTTGGAATTCAAGCCATCCCAGGAGTTGAGTAATCCACCAAGGATGTGGCTGTACTTATAACCATTGTTGAAATCTGGGTTTGTCTGATAGTAGACAAAACCCTTGGCTGAAACAGCCAGAAATGCACCAATGAACAACCCTTCTTGACCTTCATCCTCCCTTTTTGGGTAACAGCTCTTCTTTGTGTGCCAAAATTGTCAAAAGCTATTGATAGCTTATAATACAATACAAACATGACGTCATCTGATAGACTTGTCAGGAATTTGACTAGGGTGGATTCAATGGCAGGATAATAAGGGGAATCCTCACTGCCATCCCATTGGTTGCCGGCAAAATTGGTAAGAACCCGTATGGAAGCCACTTTTCTGTGCATCTAGAGCTGCATCATGCGCTCGGAAACCTAAATGCCATGGTGTGCAAGTTGTTTGCAGACCTGGGTCAAGGGAAGCTTGGGGTCCCGCTGCAGGAGGTCAAGCATAATTGGGTATGCCTCAGTGATTTGGGACTCAGGGGCCTTCTTGGGCTTCTTGGCTATCCCAATCAGATTCCCCTTGTTCATTAGGTTGTTGAACTCCCGCATTATGATGGCTTGGGTAAATTTCAATTGGTCAGCAATCTGATCACAGGACAGACCCTGCAGGTTCAGTACCACAATTTCCTGGAGAATTTAGGTGGTGATGATTCTTTGCTTAGGGTGCTGGGCCGCAAGAGCTGAAGCCTTATTGGCTGAGGGGGGGCAGATTGGCCAGTGGCAGGAAGTTGTTCCAAATCAAGGTTGTCATCCTGATTGGTTAGTTGATGGGCAGCTTGTGGGGGTGGGTATGGGAGCAGGGGCAGAGCTAGACGCTAAGTGACTCTCAAACAAGCCAAAGCCATATGGATTGGGGGTCAGTAACAGGTCAGCTTCCTCATTACCCACCTCAAAGGCTTGGGTGTAAACGGGTGCCTTCACGTTCTGAGCCTTGCCTCCATTGAAGCTGGCTTAGCTGCTTGCGCCGTTGAAAATGTTGTTGCTAGTAAAAACCATCTTGAAACAAAACCTAGGATAAAATTACTAAAAGTAGAAACTTTAAAATTCAATGATTTATTTTTATTGTAATCTTGAGTCCATATTTGGAAGGTTCTCAAAACCATTTCATACAAATCAGGAGCCATAAAATGAATAAAATGCCTCTGCTTCTAAATTGGATAGCTGTTGATTGGCTGTTAAATTGATAGTTTTCTATTTTAGGCTGCTCATACTACACATCTTGTGTGACTTTATTTTGGTTTGTGTTTGTATTTTAAGAATCTTGATTATAGATTGCTCAAATTTTGTTTCATTTTAGTCTTTCTGTTGGTGCCTCACATAAATCCAGATTAGATTATAATATACTCTATAATAGCATCCATCCATCTCACTTGTTGCGTCAGTTCATTTTGTTTGTGGTTTGAACTACACCACTTGATATTTGATATAATTATGTATAATGGGCTAGTGAAATTTTTTTCTGTTTGACAGTTCATTTATTAACCAAGAATATTTGAATTAATTGAATCCTTAATCTAACGCAACTTGGATTTCATTTAAATCTGAAATCATTTTTTTTAAATCTGAGGTATTTTTGGTTGTTGCCATAGCTTTTAAAACCACTGTATTCCTATTATGTATGCTTTTTTATTGCATTTTTGAACACTCTGAGGTCTTTTTAGTATAATAATATATTTTAATTCTTTTATATTAAAAATGTTCAGGTTAAAATGTGCCATTAATTTTAAAATGTGTGACATCCAGAAGACAACATTATCAAAACAAATCCACACTTTTCTATAGTGTCAACATGGCCACTGTTGACATTATTACTGTCAACATGGGCGCTGTTGCCAATTGAACTCCTACTTTCCACAACTATTCCCTACATCCTCTCTCTGGACGCCTGTTTGGGCGGCCATTCCAGTATTGCACTTGATGGTGTCCTGGTGGGTCTTTCCCCAAGATGGGATCCAAACTTAGTTAGTTTAGCCCCCCTCTCTCACAACAGGCTGGCGGCCTTCAGCCCACATTGATCAGGGTTTGAATCCCTTCCCAAAGCTTGAGATTTGGAAATAAAAAATTCTTCTTTTCTGGAAGTAAACACCCCAATTACAATCATGGTGATTTTTTTGGCTTTGTAGTTTTAAGAGGTTATTGTTGGTATGAATTGTAGGTTGAAGTGGGTAATGTTGGATAATTTTATACACACTTGGTTTTAAGATTGAATTGGTTGGGCTTTGCATTTAATTTCTTTTCTTTTTGATTAGCTGCTATTTGGTTGGTTTTGGGGCATGCTTAAAATTTTATTTTTATGTAGTTTGAAGAAGGCTTGCTTATGATTCTTTATAATGTTTAATTTCTAATCCTAGGTTGATATTTTGGATTTATAAACTTTAATAACTTATTAGCTTATATGTGCAGCAAAAAATATATTAGTTTCAAAGCTATGGAGCTAAGCAAATAAAACTCATCTGTAAGCAAAATCAACTCAGATGCAAGCAAAATCAACTCAGATGCAAAAAAATTAATGCATTGCAGAATGAAATTGAGGTGAACCCAAATCTATTATTAGTCAATATAAATTTGTTTTTTTTATTTTTTTCATCTGAGTTGACTTCTCTTATATCTGAGTTAATTTTTTACAGATGAGTTGATTTTTATTACAGATAAGTTTTATTTTCTTAGCCCCATAGCTTTGAAAACTACTTTATTATGCTATTTTTTGTTAAAGAAGAAAATCAAATATTGTTATGACTATGCTATTTTAGCAGATTTAAAGAAAGAGGTAAATAATATTGGAATATATAATATCTTTATTTTATAATACTATACTATATAGTTTTTGTCAGGATTTTGGGATATTGGCTAATTAACTGATTTGACCAATTAACACAGGCCAGCTATCAATTGCTCTTGGTGTCAAAACTGCAGGCTTGACCCTCCAGCAAGGTTCCAAACAAGCGGGTTTGTGACTTGCAATCCAATTACCCGGCCACTCAAACCCAGACTAGGAAGTCAACTTGAATTAACAAATCCAACAATATGAACAGATGATGATCCCCTACAATTTATACCTTGTTTTTGCGCTTGACTCATTACCAGGATCAAGCCATCCCCTTCTTCCATCCAACTGTGTGATCAACAATAATGTTCCTGCTATCCATTGATTCACTATGACTATATAATCACTATCTCACAATAAAGATTATTATCTAGCTTCTAAATATTCCCCCCCTTGTAACTCTGCTAAAACAGCACAGTTACGACATTGGGAATGTTTTTAACAAAATAATCTGGGCTGCAGAATCAATGAATCAACAACCAAATCATATCATGGCATCAATAAATTCATACATTGTAATTAATGAAAGAAACATACAATTAATACCCATTAATTAGTTCCTGTCTTCAAGCACCTTAATATGAACCACATAATAATTACTATCCTAAACTTTAATTATATCTTAGAACAGGAGGGCTGTCATATAGATTGTCATCTGCATTATGTCTAGAAGAGTACACCATGAACTGAGCCACCAGGAAAAACACTCTAAGATAAAAGTCTCTGATCCTATTATATTAGTGTAGCTCTGATTATATACAATATAGTATAACAATTACCTCCACTATCTAGTAGCCAGTCAGGCTAGCTAGCCCTGGAACGTGGCCCAGGTAGACAGCTACTCTGCTCAGGCCAAGGGATAGTTGTACAGTTTAAGAAAGGATACTGTGCTGTGGAAGTCTTCAAGCAAGCTTCCTTCACAAACCACACACACTCAAGGTTGGGCCCCTGCCACAACGCCCTAAAGCTACTTCAATCTCTTCTTAGTGTTGTGAGCTAACTCAGATAAACACAGGCAGCCAGTACAACCTCAATATCAGTTGTCTAATAAAGAGTTGATATTCAAAATGATTTTCTTAAATTGATTTTCATTAAGTGGAGAGCACAAGATCATACTGTAGTCATAAAGTATCAATTCCTGTAGTAAAATATAAAAACAACAACTTATGGATCTATATCCAGAAGTAGGAAGAAATGACCCAAATCTTTTGGGCCTTGGGTCCTGTCAGACTTGCTACTTTTGATGACAACAATTATTCAGGGCCACAGGCTACGCCAAAGTCACAGGTTCTCTGTACTTTCCTAATGTTAGAAGACTTAGGAGATCATCTGGTGGATGATAAAATACCACAGTCTGTGGATTTCTGACAGTGTTTATTGTATTATTCAGGGGTAGATGATCATTTATATTGTATAATTTGTTATTTATGGGAAATAAATTGCACTCCATACACAAAAATATTCAGCCATAATGTCTCACTAACAAACTTGGATTGTCACATCCTGATTTTGAGTCTTGGAAAGATTAGGGTGAGTTATGGATATTTTTTCCTGGCTTTGATATTACCACGGGGTTGATCCTGAAGTTTTTAAAATATTATATAGTTGATTTAACTTTAATATGTGCCTTAAACCTGACTTCAGAATTATTATTGATTGGAAATAAATATAGTTTGATTCATGGTGATAGTTGCAAAATAGAGGGGTTTTGCTTTTGCATCTAGGTGTTCAGTTTAACCAAGTTTAGATTGAGATCAATTAGTGAGTTGCCCATGCCTCTACCAGCGGTATGCCACATTGGTGTCTCCACTAATGATACATCAATCAAAGCTTGTGGTATTTAAGGGGATTTCCCTTTCTGAATAAAACTAAGTTTATCTATATTCTTCTTTTACATTCTCTTTAAGCTTCAAGTGCCATCTTCCTACTTTTTAGGAAGACTCATATTTACATTATCCCAACACAGGGCAAAAAGTTAATATACTTTACCTTGTTGCAACGCCCAGATTGCTAACTCCCTCTTAGCTTGAACTACCAGTCTTTTGTAATAAAAACTTCCTGCTGTGTTCTCTCCTATTTCAATAAAGTAGAGCACAGCTTTCACAATTTGTAAAATATATTATTAAAAAGCAGCATGTCTCTCCAATTCATAAATAATTATAAACAGGTTGTATATGTTGTTAACTGTGTTGAATAATTTTAGCAGTAATTTTTGTTTGATAATGGTAAAACTTAACATTTGGGTCATTATTTTAGGGATTAGGCTGTTTTCTAATACACATGCTGCTCAAGTCGCAACATAACACAGTTTGATTTTGAAAAAATCAAATTACAAATGTTTATATTTAAAACAGTAATAACTCAACAAATATTTAATATTTTTTCACATTGTAAGCTATAAAAATGAAGCTAAGAATCTCATCTTTCTATTGGTGTTAAAATCTTAATATGTATACTATATAGAATATTAAAGAGAAAGCAATTTAAAAGAGCATATGTCAGATTTTATTCTGTTATTTTGATAATGAAATAAAATAGATTGCTTTAAGCTAAAAAAAGCTAATGTTTTCATTAATCAATATATACTTTTTATTTAATGAAATTAAAGATGAGATTGAGAGAATTATTTTTGCATTTTAGTTTATTTAAAAAGCTCAATTATTTAGGATTTTATGGTAGTTTGAAGCTAGGACGTTAATTTATTTGCTGTTTAGATGAATTTTGAGGTTCAAGTGAGCTGAAAACCTCAAACTAAGCATTTTTCAAATATAATTCTTTAATATTTTATCATTTTAAAAATATTTGGAAGAGTTATAATTAAGTTAATACATCATTTTAATTGATTTGCATAGATTACAAAGAGGATATGATCTAGTTTGATGCTGAGCTGATACACAGATATCACTTGTGCATGAAAAAAGGGTATTTCATTTATTTTAGGAATTTAAATTTAAGTTGAAATTTTAATAAAAGCTATCACATCATTTCTTTCAGAATGGTGTCATAAGGCTTGGTATATAAGCGCTAAATCACCACCTAAGGTTTACTTCAAACCATCTTTACAAAAAGATATCTTTCCTGCAACCAGCACTCTTTTTCAAGGCATCTCTACAAAGCATCTAATTATCAGAAATCATAAATTCAATATTATGGAATCTGTTAGCTTCACCTCTACTATGCAGCCCTTTTACTCATTTGAAGCATCAACAAAATATGAAAGAATCACTATGTTTAAGAAAGCATTTTCCTTTGTTTCTGGAGGCAACCTTGATTCCTTCATCAATCACTTCCTCACTCAAACTGAGTTTAGAAAAAAAGAGTTCCTTCCTGCTTTTCAAAATCATAAATTAAATGGGATACTTGATAACTTAAAGGATCTCCTGAAATCCTCTCCCCAAAAGCATCTCCCAGCCTTGCAATCTCTGGTTACTTCCAGGTACTCTTTAAAAGAGCTTAATGATATGAGGTTTAATATAATAAAAAATGAGTTTGAATACTCAAAAAAATAAATAAAAATGTAAGCTTAAACAAAAGAGCCAAAAAATAGCTATTCATTAAAAAAGAAATAATAACAAAATAATTAAAAAACTTCTGGAAAATTCTTTTGAAACAAGTCAGTTTACAAAAAAAGAACCAGCAAAAATTTATAAAGATATTGAAAAAGAAATGAGTGAATACTCAACTGCAATAAAATACTCTCTCTTAAAAACAAAAAATATATGAAAGTATGAAAATAAAAATGAGATTACAATATCAATTTCAACTTTCTATAAACTAATACCAAAAAATATAATAAAGAGTAAAAAATAAACTGACATGTGTAATATTTTCAATTTAAAAATATCTTTAGAAAAAAGAAAAGAAGAATTTGAAAGCAAAAATTTACCACTTCCAGAATCTATAAATGATGACTTAAAAGTCTTTGTGCTGATCATTAGATTTTATGTTCACCAAAATAGGGAATATAAAAAAGATATTAATGAATTAGATGATGAATCTTGTGTTATAGTCATATATTATAAAGAGAATTTTAAAGTTGGTGGTGGTCCAACAGAAACCAATAGCTGTTTTTATTCTAAGAAACCTATTTCTTTATTAGGATTTACATTGGCATTTAAAGAAAACAATAAATTTAAATATGAATACCATGATTTTTTATCTCAAATATTGTCTCATGATTCTTTATTTTCATGTGAATGTCTAATAAGCCTTCTTAAATTAGATAAGTTTAAAAAATAAATAATATAAAGGTATGGATTGATCATGAAAACCATTTTAGATCCTATATATTCCTATATTATCTATTTAAAGAGGCACCAAAATACATTAAAGGGTCTATTAAATACAATGGATTTGTAGAATTTCATGGGAAAAGCATTGTTGATAGTCACTTTTGTGATATCAAAAATATTAAGAGAGAAAGGAAATCAGCTTTATATTAATAATATAAATGATCTTAAAATATTTTGAGCAAGAAGAAAAAAGAAAAGAATTATATAAATCAGTGCTATCAGGCTCAAATATTTCTCAAAAGTCATTATTTTATATTTATGAGAGAAAAGTTAGGTGTATAAGGAGAGAGCTTGAAGTTAAAAATGTGTGCATTAATCTTTCATATTTGATGAAAGATGGGAAGTTATATACTTCATCTCTAACATTTGAAAGTTTATCAGAATATTCTGAGATAACTTATCATTTGAAATCACATGATGATACCAGAGAAACAAAAATATCAGAAGATGCTAGTGGTGTATTAGGACAAGTTCATGAAGTCAGGCAGCTTACTAGAATGTGTATTTGAAATAGAGTTATTAGTCTTTCAAAAACAACAACTTTTTTCTGAAGCAAACTAAGGATGTTTATGATGAGCCAAAGATAGGGTAATAGCATTTATAGCTTTGGGGCTGCTATTACTCTCCCATGCAACTCATCATAAATATTTTTAGCTTGTAGCATGTAGTAGCACTTAAGATATTTCCAGCAATATTAAAAGGTGCAATTTTCAATTCTAAAATTGATAAAAAATTTTAAAAAATATCTAAGCCCAAGATCAATTAAAGATTTGACATTGATTGTATTTTAACCTTTCTGAATAATTTGAATATAAATAATGTAATTAAGTTATAAAATAATCAATCTGGCGCATAGGCATGACAAGAAAAAATAATGACCCATATGTTGGGGTATCTGAGGAAATACAAGTAGCACTTCAGGTTGAATTTAAAATAAATAAATAATTGATTTATAACTAAGAAAGGCATTATACATTTTAATCATATTTACCTTCCTGGAGAAAACTGAAACAATAACTTATACACCTTTCTTTCCAGAAAACTGTGTAGAATTTTTGTTGGCAGGTTGGGTAACATTCTTGCTAGCATCTAGAGCAGCAGGTTGGCTAGCATTCTTGCCAGCATCTAGGGCAGCAAGTTATGTAGCATTCTTGCTAGCATCTAGGGCAGCAGATTGAGTAGCATTCTTACTAACATCTAGGGCAGCAGGTTGAGTAGCATTCTTGCTAGCATCTAGGGCAGCAGGTTGGGTAGAATTTTTGCTAGAAGGTTGGGTAGAAGCTTGGGCAGCAACAAGAGAGATAAGGGTGGCAGCAAGAAACTTCATGTTTGTTTAAATTGATGACTCTTGTGGAAAGCAAATCATGTTTATATACCCTACAGGAATGAATCAAACCTAAGTTTTTTATTAAAGAAATTTAATTGCTGCCAAGAATATATTTTTATATCCACACTCTTGCTTCAATGGCTTCGATTTTGAACCACATCACCTGAGATTTGTAACACAAACATATTCTAGAATCTTGTTATTCTTGTTTCTCCAATCAAACATACAATCTAAATTACAAATAGTCCGCCAGTAAGCATAATTTCTTTGCTACAAAAATGAAATCTGATCGGCTATTCTTTGAGCCATTAAATTCAAATATAATTTTCTCTTGTAAATAGCAAGCTGAGCTATTTTGAGGCTTGAAGTCATTTAAACTGTAATTATTAAAATGTTATAACGATAAAAATGATTTTTTAGCTGCGGTCAAAGTCATCTAAATTATTCCTGAACTATGGAATGTAAGTTCATCGCGCTAATATGCCGCCCTACAACAATGCATTTTAAAGCATCCAATCATTGAACTTAGTGACACGTCGAATTTAAGCGCCTTTTCCAAGGCATGACATTCTATTAATATATATAAGCGAGTCTGTCGGTAATATCAGTTTGAGTGCACTCGAGGTGTAAGACATCAAATTAAATTAAGTTTCACATTGTTCTCCAATTGAAGTTAATGGTCAAGCAAAAGGCTTAAATGTGTTTTTCCTAACATATAATCCTTTACAGGCACCTTGAAAGTGTTTAGGTTGAATTCAGTGGAGTGCGGCTTAATTATGTAGAAATGAGAGTATGGGTTACATGGACTTTAAAAAATATATATTTAATTCCTTGATTTTTGAAAGTGGTTTAACCCATACAACCATATCAAAGAAGCACATCTGGATAAATTATCTAACTCCGGAATGTGTGGAGTAAAATTGAAAGCGGAGAAACATATTGTTTAAGAATAAGATTGAAATTCGGATTAATTTGCTATGCTTTTATATGATTGGATGTTTAAACTCAATGTTGAGGATTAACTTGCTTGAGAAAAGATAGCATAACAATTTAGTAGGATCCGAGTTAAATTAGATTTATAAATGTCAATTTAAATAAGAGGTAAGTTTCTTGGAAATTTAAATCTTTTTAAGTGAAATGATGTAATATTCCACTTGGATGCACACTTGATCCTATTGCTGAAGATTGTTTCAGAGTTAAACCTACTTATTATTCCATCATCCTGATTAGGATGTCGTTTTTTAGGGGGAACAACATCTAATTAGCGTTCGAAGACGGCTTTAAAAGTAACACAGCCATACTAATTAAGATGTCAGTGAATAAACTTGCAGTAATAATATTAAGACGCAATAAATCATTTTTATAGAATTTAGAATATATGATTAAAATTTTCAGATGATTCCGATCAAAATCGTACCAAACATGATAACTCTAGCTGCTCTAGATGCTGAGATATACAGTGAAGTGCTGGAATTTGGCTCGGGTTTAATCAAAGGCCTGGACTCGATTTGATACATCTAATTTCACTCTTAATACAGTAGTTTTAAAAGCTATGGCGACAACCAAAAATACCTCAGATTTAAACGAAATAATTTCAGATTTGAACAAAATCCAACTATCAGGTTAAAAAATACACTCTGTTAACAGGGATTTTTGGCTCTAATGGGCAAAATGGGTCAATACAGCAAAGAAGTGCTCATGCGCAAAGCAAAACTATTCAAAATACAATCCAAAATACATTGATTCACAAACGAAATGGTGTGAGTTGACTTTCGGTGTACATATGGGTCATTATTTTAGAGATTAGGCCATTTTCTAATGCACATGCTGCTCAAGTCGCAGCATAACACAGTTCGATTTTGAAAAAGTAACTAATTACACAATTTATATTTAAAACATTAATAACTCAATGAAAAATTAATATTTTTTCACACTGTAAACTATCAAAATGAAGCTAAGAATCTTATCTTTCTATTGGTGTAAAAATTTTAATATGTATACTATGCTCAATATTAAAGCAAAAGTAATTTAAAAGAGCATAATCCAGATTTTATTATATGATTATATCTAATGATATAAAGTAGATTACTTCAAAGCTAATAAATACTTTTTTTTGAATACACAACAGATGTTTTTTATTTGACGAAATTAAAGATAAGATTGAGAGCTTTATTTTCGCATTTTATTTTATTTAAAAAGCTCAATTCTCTAGGATTTTATGATAGTTTGAAGTTAGGATGTTTTTATCACTGTTTAGATTGATTTTAAGGTTCAAGTGAGCTTCGAACCTCAAATTGAGCATTCATTAAATGGAATTCTTTAATATTTTATCATTTTAAAAATATGCGGAAGAGTTACAATTAACTGAATACATCATTTTAATTGATTTGCATTGATTACAAAGAGGATATGATGTAATAATAATGCTTAGCTGCTTCACATATATCACTTGTGCATGAAAACTGGGTATTTAATTAATTTCTGCAAACATAAATTCAAGTTCAAACTATAATAAAAGCTATCACACCATTTCTTTCAGAATGGTGTCATTTAGCTTGGTATATAAGAGCTAAAGTACCACAAAGCTTCTAATCCAAATAACCCAATTCAAAGACCACATTCTGATCATAACTACTCCATCATTAAGGCACACATCAAAGATCTGACCTAATTACAGATTCAAAATACTACCATGTCCTCAGTTAAATTTACTTCTTCCATGCTACCCTTTTTTTCCTTGGGAGCTTCAACAAAAAGAGAGAGAATTGCAATGTTAAAAAAGGCATTCCTCTTTATTGCTGGTGATGATCTTGATAATTTCATCAAGCACTTCCTTACTCAAACTGAATTTGGGAAAGCTCAGTTCCTGCCAACTATTCAAAATCAAAAAGGCAATGAGTTCATTGAAAACTTAAAGGATCTCATGAAATCTTCTCCCCAAAAACATCTCCCAGCCTTGCGATCTCTGGTTACTTCCAGTTACTCTTTAAAAGAGCTTAATGATATGGGGTTTAATATAACCAAAAGTGAGTTTGAATACTCAAGAAAAATAAATAAAAATAAAAATGTAAGCTTAAACAAAAAAAGCCAAAAAAATAATAACTATTCATTAAAAAAAGAAATAACTAAAAAAATAATTAAAAAATTGCTGGAAAATTCTTTTGAAACAAGCCAGTTTACAAAAAAAGTGCCTGAAAAAATTTATAAAGATATAGAAAAAGAGATGAGTAATTACTCAACTGAAATTAAATACTCTCTACTTAAAACAAAAAAAGAAATATATGAAAATATGAAAATAAAAAATGAAATTTCAGTTTCAATTTCTACTTACTATAAATTAATCCCTAAAAATATAATAAAAAGTAAAAAACAAACTGATATGTGCAATATTTGTAATTTAAAAAATTCACTAGAAAAAAGAAGGAAGAATGTGAAAGTAAAAACTTACCATTACCAGAATCTATAGACAATGACTTAAAGACTATTAATCAGCACCAAGACTTTTATGTTCATCAAAATTGTGAATATAAAAAAGATATTAATGAACTAGATGATGAGTCTTGTGTTGTAGTTATAGATTATAAAGAAAACTTAAAGGTTGGAGGTGGTCCAATTGAGACCAATAATTGTTTTTATTCAAAAAAACCAATCTCATTATTAGGGTTTGCATTAGTTTTTAAAGAAAACAATAAAATTAAATATGAATATCATGATTTTTTGTCTCAAATATTATCACATGATTCTTTATTTTCAGGTGAATGTCTAATAAGTCTTCTTAAATTAGATAGATTTAAAAAAATAAAAAATATAAAAGTATGGACAGATAATGGAAATCATTTTAGATCATATGAATTTTTATATTACTTATTTAAAGAGGCACCTAAATATATTAAGGGTTCCATAAAATATAACCGTTTTGTTGAATGCCATGGAAAAAGCATTGTTGATGGTCACTTTGGTGTAATATCAAAAATTTTAAAGGAAAAAGAAAATGTACTTTATATTAACAACATTAATGATCTAAAAAATATTTGTGAGAAAGAAGAAAGAAGAAAAGAATTATACAATTCATCTTTAACTGGTTCAATTGTTTCCCAAAAAGCATTTTTTTATATTTATGAAAGGAAATTTAGGCCTATAAAAAGAGAGCTTGAAGTTAAAAATCTGCGCATTAATCTTTCATATTTGATGAAAGATGGGAAGTTATATACTTCACCTTTAACATTTGAAAGCTTCTCAGAATATTCTGAGATATTTTATCATTTGAAATCACGTGATGATACCAGAGAAACAAAAATATCAGAAGATGCTAGTAGTGTATTGGGGCAAGTTCATGAAGTAGGGCAGCTTACTAGAGGGTGTATTTTAAATAGAGTTATCAGTCTTTCAAAAACAACAACCTTTTTTTTCTGAAACAAACTAAGAATATTTATGATGAGCCAAAGATAGGGTAATAGCATTTATAGCTTTGGGGCTGCTATTACTCTCCCATGCAACTCATCATAAATATTTTTGGTTTGTAGTAGCACTTAAGATATTTTCAGTAGTACTATAAGTTGCAATTTTCAATTATAAAATCAATGAATTATTTTTTAAAAAATCACCCAAGCCCAAGATCAATTAAATATTTGGGATTGATTGTATTTTACTCTTTCTGAATAATTTGAATATGAATAATGTGATTAAGTTATAAAATAACCAATCTGGCGCCTAGGCATAACAAGAAAAATAATGTCCCAAATATTTAAGTCCAGCCTGAGCATTAGCTAATTTATACATTCGGCATTTATCTGCTTCTTCTCTTCACTCTGGTTAATTTGGCCACCAAGTGCTTTTCGAACCTTCCATGGCTCATATTTTTTAGACTAATGCTTGGTGTGATAGCGCTAGCGTCGTATTCGATGAATTCGAACGGATCGGTTAACGGTATTTGACCGCTACGAAAGTGAATTCACTTCACTTCAAATAAACCATTCTTTATTCCCTTTCTTTAACTTTAGGCTTTATAGTAGTTCACTGCTACAAATTTTGGAAGTCATGCCTAATATCCCTACTTGGATTTCCCTGCTTTTTGTTGTTGTTATGGTGCTCCCTGTTGTTTCAAAGCCTGCTGAGACTTCCTCTTCTGGTGTGGTTCCCCTCTAAAAATCACCTCTTGGTTGTCCACTTTGAGATCCCCTCATCCATCAAACAAGCATGGTGTGGTAGGCAGGATGCCAAAAGAACAAAGCTGAGCTACACCCTCTTTGCCCTTTTACAGCATCCCATCTGGGTATGTGTCTAGGTATCCTAGCTGAAACATTTTTTTGTTTTTTTTAAATCAGTGGCCTTATAAAATCTTTATCTTATACTCTAGTTGGTAAAAGGAAAGGTGTGTCAGGCTGGCTGCCAAAAGAACAAAGCTGTTCTACGCTCAGCTTCATTCTTTTACGGCAGCCCACTGGTAAGTGTTTCTAGTTTACAGCTGGTAAAAAGTGTTTAATAATGGTAGCCTGCTAGTATTTGTTTGCAGTCTGTCATAAAAGTTGCAGCAAAGGGTTGAGGGTTTCTATGAACAGTTAGTCAGGGACCTAATTCTTATTACTATACCTGTTGATGGTATAGTGGCAGCCTGTGAAAGGACAGAAGAATATAAAGGTGTATAGACAAAACTGGTTTTTATAATGATAGTATCGCACTTATATAGTGTGAGGCGGGGGAATTGCCACCAGGGGCAGAGAGGCACAGACAGAAGGACTTCTCTAATGGAGGAGAGTGGATTGGCACAGCTAAAAGTCCCGCGCAAGAAAACAACCGGTTCCACACGGCTTTCCTTAAGGAGGTAGATATAAATAACTTTGTTGTTCTATTATTAATCTCAGAAGTGAAGCTTGTGCCTTATGCACATTCAAAAGGTGAATTAAACACCCGTTTTTGAGGCGTTTTAAACGTCTTTATCACTACTAAAATCAGGATGCAATAGTGCAATTGCGTGATTGTTCCGTCGCTTAATCCCTAGGTGGACGACTTTACGTCTAATCCATTCAGGATCTGCGACATTTCCCTCTACTGGATTAGACAACAGGTTTAAAAATGGCTGGCGTCTCAAGGTGACAGCTATGGTGAACAGTCCCTCTAGAAGAGTCACAAGAAGAGTTTTGAAGAAGGTGCAAGTGGTAATTCCAAAGAGGCGCAAGCATACCAGGTCAGTGGAGGTGGTGAAGGAAGCAGAGAAGCAGGTAGTCCTGCATGATGTGGACGGCATCTATCTGGATTTGGGGGTTCACCTAGATCAGCTACTGGTGCCTCGGCTGGCCTTAGGGGGGACAGACCCATTGTTTGCTGCGCTGTTCCTAGCTTTGAGTGAGCCCAGGGAGGTGACAGGAACTGGGTTGCAAAAGGGTAACAGTATCCATTGGCGGTTCTCCATGCGGGCGGCAGAAGAATACTTAAAGGCTCAGCTGAAGGAATTCAAATTTGAGGGTCAAGGGATCTCAGTCTTGCAACAGGGGACGGTATCCAACTTAGTGAAGTCAGTTCTTTGCACTTGGGCAACACCTGGGGTTACCAATGCTCAACCAGTCAGTTGGAAAACCTCTGAAAACTTTGAGCAACGTCTTTGGTGAGCCTTCCAGGAAGTGTTGAGGTCATACACAGTGGAGGGGACTGCTCATCTGGTACCAATGGTAATGGCTGGCAACCTTGTTCTTTGAGGAACCAACCGCTGTGATACCAAGCAGGAGGAGAACATGGGAGTCTTCCTTGAGTGGGCCTTGTCTGTATTCTACGGGGTGGGTGATTAGGTCCCAGTAGAGTATGCCTTTCGTGAGAGTCTTCTGTGAGACTGTATCTTCTTGGGGGTCGCCTTTCCTGTGGACATTGGGGTCAATTGTGTGTCTCGCTTGGTGGGGGTTTGTTGCCCAATCCTTGGTCATCAGCTTTGTGGATCTGTAGGCAACCAGTTGTGTTTCTTGGCTATCATTCAGGTGGTAGAACAGTTGGTGTGGTACTGGAAGAGTCTTGTCAGTCTCCAATAAACACCTTGTTATTTTATTCTTATTCCTCATACTTTGGTGCAACACTATTGCAAACAAGACAACAACCCATGGAATTTTTTAATTAGGCTTTTGTTTTTTCGGGTTATTGTCCTCATTGGGGCTTACTCTTGGTCACTAGGAGTAGCACACATATACTGAGCATGTACTCTAGTGATCAATTGCCCAGAATGTGGCTCCTTAAGGATTGGGAGTTAGGGCCAGTCTTCTGGATAACTTGAACTGGGCCTTGCCAAAGGGAGGCAAGTTTGGTATTGCGGCCGTACCCTCTATTACTGAAGAAGTAGACTGAGTCTCCTACCAGGTAAGTGGGTAAGACGGGGCGTTTGGATGCAGCTTGTTCCAGGTCCTGCAAATTATGGTTTAAGTTTACGGTGTAGGCCTCTGATTGCAAGCAAATAAGAGTTTGAACCAGCTTGTTGAGATATGCCTCTGGGGACACAGCCAGGCTGGGCTTTACCAAGGAATATAGTAAAGAGGGAAGTCCTGGTTGCCATCCATAGAGCAGTTGGAAGGGCGGCTTGCCAGTGGCCCGATGGTACCCAATGTTATATGCAAAGGTGGCTGCAGGAAGGAAGGTATCCCATTCAGTCTCATGTTGGTGACTGAGCTTCCAGAGTATCTGGACCAGACTCCCATTAGTGCACTCTACCATGCCATCTGTCTGTGGGTGATAAGGAGTGGATAGTGTCTCACAAATTCCCATAAGTTGGTTGAGGCGGGGGATGATATAACTGGTGAAGTTGGTACCATTGTCTGTCAGCAGAATCTGGGGGCAACCATGTTTGTATATGATATTCTCCAGGATGAACGTGGCTGTCACCAGTGCAGATTGATTGGGGATTGCCTTGGCCTCTACCCATTTAGTCAGATGGTCAACCGCCACAATGATGAACTTGTTGCAACTGTTGGTAGCTGGCAGGGAGCCCACTACATCAATGGCTACAGTGTGGAAGGCAAACCCAGGGCGTACAAGTATGTGTTGAAACTTGGCAACCTTAGGCCTCTCAATGTTGCAGTCATGACAGTTGGCTAGCGTATCTACTACGTCAGTGTGCATTCCTTCCCAGAAGCAGTGCTGCTGTAGCAGAGCTAACGTCTTCTGTATGCCACCATGGCCAGTAGTCTTGTGAGCAGCCACCGCTGAGTCCATGCGTAGGGATGGGTGTATATAGGGTAGCCAAGAGTCTCCACAAAGCTTCAGGAGTTGTCCCTTAGAGACCTTGGTATCAACAGTTAGCTTCTTGAGAGCTCTCTGTATCTCTACCAGCTCCTCCCCACACAAAGAAGGATCCTCCATAAGCTTGTCATAGAGAATGTCAGCCATGGAGGATACTAAGGCAACAGTGGGAAGGCAGGAGAGACAGTCAGCATTCTGGTAGGCTGCCCCAGCTTGATGAATGATCTCGTAGTCATAAACCTGAAGTTTAATGGCCCAACGTGCCAGACATCCTTTGGGGTCCTTGAGGGTCTTCAGCCATTGCAAGGAGGCATGGTCTGTTACAACCATGAAATGTACCCCATGGAGATAGACTCTGAATTGTTGGTAGGAGTATATCACAGCCAGACACTCTTGTTTGGTGACAGTGTAGTTCCTCTTGTGAACATTAAGCATACGTGAGCAGTATTCAACAGGGTGTTCAAGTCTGTTGGAGTCTAGTTGGGAGAGAACACCCCTAATTGCTGTCAGACTAGCATCTGTATGAACCACAAACGGCTTGGCAAAGTCAGGGTAGGCCAGCACAGGGGCTGCAGTCAGTGTTCATTTGAGAGCATTGAAGGCAGATTGTCATGCTGGGGTCCAGAAGAATTCCTTATCAGCTTGGAGAAGCTGAAAAAGGGGGTCCCCCAGGGATGCAAAGTTGGGGATGAAGCGGTGGTAGTACCCAATCATCCCCAGGAAGACCTGCACATCCCGCTTATTGGCCAGGATCTGCATTTTCTCAATGGCTTCCACCTTCAGAGGTACAGGGCAGAGTCCATCTTGGCTAATGATGAACCCCAAGAACTCAAGATGCTCCTTGAAGAAGTTGCACTTGCATGGCTTGAGCTTGAGATTAGCTGCAATTAACCTCTGGAAGACTTCCTCCAAGTGTTTTAGGTGATCATTAAAGGTTTGGGAGAACACATTAATGTCATCCAGGTAGACCAAGACACTGGTGAGTTTGAGGTTGCCCATCAGTGCATCCATAGCCCATTGGAAGGTAGCCGGGGCATTGGACAGACCTTGAGGCATCCTTGTGGGTTGGAATAGCCCTTGGTCAGTGATGATTGCACATTTTTCTTGATCAGCAGGGGGTAGATCAATCTTCCAGTACCCACTGATAAGGTCCATGGCGCTGAAGAACTTGGCGCCACCCAGTTGGTCCAAGGTATTGTCAATATGAGGGAGGGGATATGAATCCTTCTTGGTAACAGCATTCAGTCAACAGTAGTCAATCACCACACGGTTGCTGCCATCCTTCTTTTTGACAATCAGCAGAGGGGAAGCCCAAGGGCTTTTACTGGGGACCAGTAAGCCAGATTCCAATAGCTTCTGAAGTTCCTTGTTAGCCACAGCATGATTGGCTTGACTGTGCCGTATAGGTCTGGAGTGGATAGGTGGACTGCCTTAGTGTCAATATGATGAGTAACATCTGCAGCCTTGCCCAGGTCATAATCATCCTTGGCAAACACATCCTTATACTGGGCAAAGAGATACATAGCTTGATCCTTCTGTTCTTTGGAGAGGCCAGATAGAGAGTTGCGGCTTATGACCAATAGCACCAGTGGTTGCTCACAGGGTAGACCCAACTCAGAAAAGTCCGCAAAGGGGGCGGCCTCCTGCAGGTTGTCATGCTATTCCAGTCGTATATAAGCCAGAAGTTGGTGTTTGGAGACAACCATAGCTTCACGACTCATGTTGGCCAAGAGTATGAGTACCTCCTTCTCACTTGGCATGAGAATGCCTGGTGCACCCCATGGTTCTAGTCTGGAGGCATTAGGGATGCCAAAGATTTCTCCATGAGTGCCAGCTGGTAGAGCCAGTGAGAGGCCTGTATTGTGGATCACCTGAGCACCAGGTGGGATAGTCACATTACAGGAGGCGTAGACTGGGATACCCTTGGCTTCCCCAATTGAGAGAGGTAGCACATTGACTTTCTTACTACGCAGTGTATAAGCAACTGGAAGCTCTCCATTGGCGTACTCCAGATTGATGTAGTGCAGACAGCGTAAGGGCAGGTCAGACAGGCAATCACCATGATAGAACATGGGTATAGAATGGCCCAATATTCCAAATGTATGGTCTTAATGGTTAGTCACAGTGCCATACTGAACCATGAAGCTAGTCCCAATAAGAATGTCATAGCTGGTGTTTTCCAGAACTATATCAGGAGCAGTGACCATTAGCTTCCTAAAGCAAAGAGGGAGAGAAGAGTAGGCTCCTTTTGCTCTAGTGATCAGTGGCACAGCAATATCAAACTCTTAATGGTAGGCCAAGTCCGGTGCCAGCTTAAGCTTCTTAACCAGCTGTGAGGATATAATGTTCCCAGGGGCACCAGTATCCAGTATGGCCCAGACATGAGTCTTGTTCACTACCAGGTTGATATAGGTGCAATCCTGGAGGTCCTCTCTGATCTCCACAATCTTTGAGACTTGGTGTACGCTTATTCCTTTGAACTTCTCCAGGAAGGTAGCCATGGCAGCTCTCACAGCTGGGCTTACTTCCTTGAGGAATTCTAGCGGTGCTGAGACATTTAATGTGCGGAGCAGCTTGGCCAGTTGTTCAGCACTGTCCTCCTCATGAGTGACTTCAACGCCTGGTTGAGCCAGTTGTTCAGCATAGGGTAAGGACACTGTTCTCTGATCTATTTGAGGGATAACCACCTCAGGGCAAAGTGTAGTCCAATGAGTTCACATGTTAACAGTGAGGACTTGATGGAGGAGGTCCTCTTGAACTCCTTTGGATTCAGCATCCTTGTGTATTGGTTGGGAGTCAAAGTCAATCAGAGAGGGTTCATCCTTAGGGTTGGTCCCAAAGGATGGCAAGGCAGCAGGCCTCTGATCTGGTTTGTTGGGGGGCAGTGATATGGGGGGAGATGAGGGTGTCAAAAGTACAAAGGCAGCCAAGGGTTTCTCCTTGTCCTGGCTGCTTAGTAGTTTTTTGACTGGTCCTCATTGTCCTCCTCAATATCAGCATCCTTGGCGTAGTCCTCCTCAGTGTTCTCCATGCCTAAATGGTGGGTTTTTTGACATGGATTCCTACATTCCCAAGAGAAGTGGCTAGCCATACCACATTTGAAGCAAGTACAGGGGCTGTTGTTGACTGGAGCAGGCCCAACCTTTTCGGAAGGCTTGGGCATCTCAACAGCCATGTGGGGTCTATGCTCAGATTGCTGGCAAGGGCGGCCTTCAGGAAGGGGGACTTTGAACTCCTCCTTGTAGGTGCATAGGAGGTGGATCAGATCTGGTACGGTACGAGCGTTGTGAATGCCCAACTTAAGAGCCAGAGATAGTTCCCGGTTGACACGTACAGCATTGAGGAGTGCTGACTGCACATCAATAAACTGTACCAAAATCATAGGCAACAGAGTTTGAGCTTCAAGGTAGAACCTAAAAGTGAAGTCTTCTAGGGGTTCCCCCACTTTAACTTGGTGTCAGCAAAGTCCATCTTGCAACCAAGGAGTGCTTCTTGGCTACCAAATTCTTCTGTCAAGGCTCTGGAGACGTTGACAAAAGTCCAGCCATTCTCAGGGAGACGTGGCAAGATAATGGTTTGAGTCTCAGCATCCAGACAGTTGATGATTGTGGAGTCCCTCATGGCATTGTCTGCGTCATACATGGAGTTCTAGTACAGACGTAAGAACATGGCCACATTGCTCTTGCAGTCAAACTTGGTTAGGTTGACAGGCTTAAAGTTGTTGGAGCCATGTTGGAGGGGAGCAGGTGTGATCCTCACTGGAGAGCGGGTGAGACAGGAACAGCTGAGAGTGGAGGCAGCAAACCTAGCCTCAGAGGCGCGGCAACAATTTTCCTCTTGCTGGGCTTCACATTCACTTTTTCTGTCTTGAGCAGCTCCACAAGCTTCAGGGGTGGCCAGGACGCCATCCTCAGACTCCAGTACTGGCTCTAATACCTGTACAGCGTTGGGAGCCAGCCAAGTGTGGTCCTCATTACTTTTGTAGCTATGATAAAACTCAGGACTAGAGGATCTCAGTGGACTGTGGTGACTCTTGGAGTTGATGGACATAGCCTGTAAGTTGACGGCCATAATCTTACTATCCATCCTATTCAATTGGCTCTGGAAGGCGTCCAGGAGAAGTTGTTGCTTGTCCAGCTCATCTTGGTAGACCTTGTTCTCCTGATGGGTGATATCCAAGTCATCTTTCAGAGAGGTGATGTGCTTTTCATAGGTGGCAAGCTCATCTTGGAGCAAGGCTATTACTTCCTTGTCCTTCCTGACTTGGGTCTGGCTGTTGGCTCTGTCATGCAATTGGAGAAGTTTGAGACAATCCTGAAGCTCTGACACAGCGTGGTAGCCATCAAAAAGGAAGGCAAGATTGGCACTCTTCTGGACCAATTCTGCCTGCATCTTCTTGTAGTGATAAAAGAGCTCAAGGATGTCTCAACCAAGAAGGTGTCTGGAAGGGGAGTTGTCTGTGAAAGCAGATGGGGGGTGAACAAGGGGATGGTGGCAAGGCAACAGGCTAATACTTCCACCTCATGAGTCAGTCTTTGAACCATGGGGCCAGTCTCCAGCACGTGATTAGTAACCACAATAATCCAATTGGCGTTTACACCCTGATGGGTGAGGGTCTGTACCACATGCACTGAAACTAGCTTAGCTATACCTGTTTCAATGGAATCAACCCAGTGGAGCATGGTGTTCTTGGCGTTGGTAACTTTGGCAAGATACTGATTAACAATGGTGAAAGTATTGCCAAGCTCAGAGTAAAGGACCTGGAGGAACGTCTGTTGGTTAGATACTATTATTCCTTGGTCATGCACTAGGCTTTGGATGCAATCCAGGGGCATTTGGTTGTGACATACAGCAGGATGGATGAATTGTTGTAGGTAGTCCTTGATATGTTCAACAGTATGGAGGTCACAAAGGAGCTGGTCAGGGTTGACCTGTGAGAGATTCTGAAAGCAACCCAAGGAGTTTTCAGCAGAAGACTGCTGAATGGCCAGGTGTTAAGAGCAAGAAACATTGCCAGCAGCACCAGCATCCATGGCATGTATAGCATTACAGATGGCGTCCTTGGAAGGTGAAGAGTTGGCGTCCATCTCCAAGGAAGCAGGGGCTTGTAGAAGCAGTGGTTGACCAAAAACAATAGCCTGGGGATGTTGATGTTCTGGCATGAAGTGGCTTAGTTTGGGCAGGTCATAGGGAGCGCCTGCTCTTTCCCCAGCATGAGCATTAGCAGCAGTAAAGGCCGGTGCCTGGTGGTAAGGAGAAGCAGTGGCAGGAGACTGGTCCAGGGGCATTCCTCCCTCCTCATTGAAAGGACTGCGGGGGTGGGGGCTGGTGGTGTTGAAAGACATGAGCGCCAATGTCATAAAAGTTGCAGCAAAGGGTTGAGGGTTTCTACAAACAGTTAGTCAGGGACCTAATTCTTATTACTATACCTGTTGATGGTATAGTGGCAGCCTGTGAAAGAACAGAAAAATATAAAGGTGTATAGATAAAACTGTTTTTTATTATGATAGTATCACACTTATATAGTGTAAGGCGGGGGAATTGCCACCAGGGGCAGAGAGGCACAGACAGAAGGACTTCTCTAATGGAGGAGAGTGGATTGGCACAGCTAAAAGTCCCGCGCAAGAGAACAACCAGTTTCATGCGGCTTTCCTTAAGGAGATAGATATAAATAACTTTGTTGTTCTATTATTAATCTTGGAAGTGAAGCCAGTGCCTTATGCGCATTTGAAAGGTGAATTGAACACCCGTTTTTGAGGCGTTTTAAACGTCTTTATCACTAGTAAAATCAGGATGCAATAGCGCAATTGCGCAATTGTTCTATTGCTTAATCCCTAGGTGGATAACTTTACGTCTTATCCATTCAGGATCTGCGACACAGTCTATAGCTGGTAAAAGGAAAGATGTGACAGTTGAGCTGCCAAAAGAGCAAAGCTGTGCTATGCTCATATTTACTCTTTTAAAACAGCCCACTGGTATGTGTTTCTAGTCTATATCTGGTAAAAGGAAAAATGTGTAGGCTGGCTGCCAAAAAAGCAAAGCTGTGCTTTGCTTAGCTTAGCTTCACTCTTTTATAGTAGCCCGTTGGTATGTGTTTCTAATCCATGGCTAGTAAAAACTATGATTAAAAATAGGTGACAAGTTACATCTTTTGGACTTTAAATTTTTAGGCTTTTAACAACTTTTTACCTTAAATCTTTTTAGTGAAAGCCCATGGGTGATGGCAGCCTGCTAGTATGTGCTGCTGGTCTCATCCCTGGTAAAAAGCTGTATAAAGATATGGTGTCAGGGATCCATTCCTGAGGAAGAAACCCAAGTAGTGTAGGAGAGCAGATGGATGAAAGCCCACAAGAGAGGAACTCACAGGAATCCCAACCATTAAGGTGTTGACTATATATCCCCAAAATTTATAAAAACCCAAGAGAGGAGCAAAATGGGTCAACCCATAATATACAGCAACATAGCTAATACATACCAAGGAGCTCCTTGTTGGATAACTGGAGGAGGCAAAAGAGGAGGCAAAGCAGGCAGAGACGTTGTTTTGTCATAGGCAGAAGGAAATTGATGCTTAGTATGCAGGTAATTCCAAGCTGAGGTCTTAGTAGCATCTTTGACTCAAATATTTGAATCAAATTCACAACCTTCAGCAACACGGGTTGCAAATATTAAACAGAACAGAAGCAGAAGGAAATTCTGCTTCCAGATCATTGGGAGGTTAAATTTGAATCTGCTAATTTACTAGGTAAAGAATATGGAAGCAAGATTTATTATCCAGAAATTGAAGATGTTAGAGCACTGGGTGTCAGGATACCAGGAGTACCGTGGAGCTCCAGCAGGTGAGGGAGGAGTCAAAGCAGGTACTGGCATGGCCCACCAGATGATGGGACCTAACTTTACCAGGTAGAAAAGGGCCTTCCCAGCCACAGCCCAAGGTCCAGCCAATGGCAAGGCAGAGTCAATCAATCCTGTGAGCACAAGGTAAAGCACTCCCAGGAATTGACTACTCTGGCCAGTGGCATCAGAAGTGGGGGGTTGAGATGATTGGTTTGGGTGTTGGGGGCTGTTCCATGGGGACCAAGTAGGCGGCAGGATTGTTGTACTTCCTGTTGAAGATCAAAGGGTAGATGGTGATTGCTTTGCCTACTTGGACAATTTTGTAGGGTTCCTTGGGAGCGTTTGGGTGGGTGTACCACTGCAAGTCTTCCAATGTCCAGGGTTTGTGGTCAGGATTGGCAGGATACTCAGTGAAATGCACATGGCCAAATGGAGCGTTGGATGGGAAGTAGTAGTCAAAGGCTTTGGTTTTATCAACTGGAGTCTGACTATCTATCCCAGTAGAGAGGTACTGACGCTTGGGTGTATGCATATGGACGAGTATCAAAAATAGGTATGGAAACAGATTGGTGAACCAAAGGTTCATAACAACTTTATTTTGTAAGGATGATAATACAGAACTTTTTCAAGTGCTTCTGATTTATATACTTACTTACATGCAGGTGCCTCTGGGTATTCTTCTGATGCTATCTGTGTGGCAAGGCTTGGCATTTCAGGTTCTACTATTTGATTGGCTGCTTCATGGTTATTTTTGGGGTTTTCAGGAACAGTTGTTTGGCTTTTTGATGGTCCATCTTGGCTTGGCTGGTCATTGATTTTGGCAGGTTTGGATTCTGGGGTTTTGGGGTTTTTTCCAATTTGATCACCATTTTTGGACTGGCTTGACAGGCTCTCTTGAGCCCAAAGAACTTGATTAAAAAAGGAGTCCCCAATTGGGGACCCCAAATTACTTAATGTAGGGTGGGCTTGATCTGGGTTTACTGGGCAGCTAAAAATAGCCTGCCCAGACCCAGCCAAACCCACCAAGGCTTGGGTGTAGCTTTTGGGACCTAAAGCAGGCCCCTCAGCTACCACCAGGGCAGGAATGGTTCCCGCACCTGGATTTGCTTTGAAAAGCAAAAATCCAGGTGCAGGTGAATCTCCCCGCCTGCTAGCCCCGCCTGGTGGCTAGGAGCGGGTTCAATTCCCGCCTGGGGCCTCAAAACTGTTACTTTTGTAACACTGGGGAAACCCCCAATGCTACTTACTAAATACTTGGAGTTTGGCTTGGGATAGTGGAATAATGTGAGTTGGAATTTGGGTTGGGTGATTTAACTGGTGTTTGATACCTGGTTGGTCACTTTGGTTTGGCTGCTGCCAAGCAGACTGCAGAATGCAGATTGCAGCAGTCAAATGTAAATTCACTTCCCCCTTTAGCCTTGGATAGGACAATCTTCCCGCGCCGCTCAAAGAAATCTGTTCATAAGCCAACCAAGCCCCTTAATTCCCTTGAGGATTTGGCCCATACAATTAATGAGAGATTTGTATTGACATACCCTTCCCAGGTGATAAATACCAATGTGATGAACTCAATTCTCACTTGGGAGAAATCTCTAATTAATTTGGACTACCTTTTGGCTTGGGCCCGTCCAAACTTGAAATCAATTAAGTTGAATCATTCAGGTTGCGCTACTGCCAATTCTTTAAATACCAATCCATCTGGATTAAATGGTGAGCTTTCCCATTCATCTGAACCCAGCCAATCAAAGTTGAAGTCAGAAATTGGTGTAAAACCCTCCAGCTTGCTGGATCTGCCTGGTAAAATTTCTCTTGCAGCCAATCAAACCTGCGCCCCTGGGTCAGGTGACCCTGAATTTTAAATTCCACCCTTAAAGCAAGACAGGAGACTTTTGGTTCCCTGCTTGCTCATTCTTTCAAATTAAAGTTTATAATTTCAAGCTGTTGTTTTTTGGACTTTAGACCTTTATTTTGGGGTCTCCTTTAATTTCCTAAAGCTGTTAGCAAAAGTAGTTACTATTCCTTACCCTTGCCTTTATCCCTGGGTTTACGGTGCCTTTTTTGAAGCATCTAGAGCTAAAGTTAGCAATAACATATACACTTACCTCTCCTGCTTTCAAAATTCAAGTTCAAAACCTAAAATAGTTAGTTTACTCCTTATATTTACCTACTTTAAGTTTGGTTTTTCCTCTTGTTTGCTCTGTTGCCTTTGCTTCTTCTTATACACTCAAAAACAACTCTTCCCGCTCTCTGTAAGAGCGTATAGTTTGCTGTTGTTGTCCCTTTGACTTTGGGTTTGTTTTGTGGGTCCCCTGCTGTCAGGTGCCCCTTTTCTTTGCTCTGTTTGAAAAATTGCTTAATATTTAATTTTGCTTTTGGTTCACCTCCCTGTACAAAAAATGTTGGTTTCCCTCTTAAAATTTGTGACCTTTACCCTGGCTCCTGTCTTGGTCATGATTTGGACCACCTCTCCAGACCTTTGGAGCTGTGTTTCATATTCATTATACCATGTGAGGACCAACCCCAATCAATTCATGCAAATGTTTGAGGATATCCCTGGGTGCACTCAGAACATTCTAGCCGTCAGTGAAAACGTGGTAAAGAGTCTCACCTGAAATGACTTCAAGTATTCTGCTCTCAATCAGGCTCCCTCAGTGTTCCCTAGCTTGGGCCCTCCAATGCCCCCCTTCCTGTGGCTCTTTGTGTTCTGCCCCAAGATGACGGTTTGGAGGTTGAAGAGCATCCTCCCAAGCGCGCTTCCTGGTTGCTTGATGGGATGATCCTGTTGGGTCTGGATTCTTACTTTCCCCGACTATCTGCTGCGTCCTCTCTTTGGATGCCACTTTGAGCAGCCATACCAGTCCTGCACTGAATGGTGTCCTGGTGGATCCTTCCCCCAGGATGGGAGCCAAACTTAGTTAGTTTAGCCCCCCTCTCTCACACCAAACCTGCTAGTTGGATTAATGATAAGAATCTTTGAACTTTAGCCTGGGTATGGCTTGGTTCATCTGGACTTGTGATTGGGATTGTAGCTGCATCATCATCTCTTTGCTTAATATCTGATTGATTAACGCAGCCCCTAGCTTCTGCTAGTCTTTTCTGATTGGTCAAGGCAGATTGTGTTGAAGTATTATTGAAAGAAGATTGTTTGCAGAGACCAAGACTTGTTTTGATTGGCAAAAACCATTTCAAACAGGTAGTAGCACCCGCTTTTGCTTTCAAGAAGCTAGGTAAGATAGAATTGCGCTCAACTACTAACTGTCTATTTTCTTTTGGATTTTGTTTTTGAAAAGGATGCAGGTTTGAATCTGAGAGGTAATTAACAACTTGTAAACTAAACTGATGTTGATCTTTTTCTAGCTTAGTAATTTCCCAATCCACCAATCCCAAGATTTGAATTTCCCCATCAATGAGGCCCAGAGTAAAAATGTGAGGTGACCAAGGTTTAGGAAACAGTTTAACTTCTTGAATATGTTCCAACAAACCAGAATCCCATGCCTTCACCTCAGGTTTCATCATGATATTCAGGCTGGAAGGATTTTCAATCCTTACATATGGACATCCTTATGGTTTCTTGGTAGCAATTATTTAGATTTATCCAATGAAATAATATTAGAAATTGATGAGTATATAAAGTTCAGTAGTTTGCAGGCTATCAAAAGCAAACAGCTATGCTATATCAGCCCCATTATTGCAAAGCTTTCCAGTTATCTTTTTCTTGCTTCCTAGCAGAATTTGTTTTTGGTAGTTTAGCAAGTTTTTTAATTTCATTATTTTATTTGTTAAACAATGATTCAGTGGCACACAAAGCTATAGTTTTCCATAATAAAAGGATATATTTAGTGTTTTTGCAACTTTTATAGAGAAGTATGAGTGAATGATTTATAAATAAGCTACTAACCTATTTTTGTAGGTATTTTTGAATGTTTATTTTTATTATCTTTTGCCACTTAAGAGTTATGGTAAAGTTTCTAAATTTATATTTCTTTATTCAACCATTGCCTTGTGTTTAGAGCTTCTACAGATTCAAGTTTAATATAAGTAATCTTGGTGGATTAAAAATTAATTCAAAACTTCCATTTAATTTAACATAATATAAAAAACCTATACATAAATCATTTAAAAGGCTATTTAATCTATGTTGTTCTGATAGTAAAACTTTTAAAGTAGCTTAAAAAGTAGAGATTTTAAAGCTTTAGATAAATTAAAAAATACAAAAAAGATAAAGATATAGATTATAAAGTATTTTTTAATAATATATGATATTTTTATTACTTGGTTAATTACCAACATATAATAAAAGTGTCATTTGGAACAAAAAAGACTTAAAATCAGGCAATAAAAATATTGGTAATAAATATTTCTTTCTCTCAATAAAAACTTACCAAGCCTATAATCTGCTTGTGGCAATGACCAAGGCTTTTTTTAAATTTAGGTTAGTAATCTGGCAGTTAAAAGTCTTACTTAATCTAAGATACTGTAAATTCAGAACCTGAACGTAAAAATGCGGGATTGTCAAATCCTTGGTCCAAATTTTGAATCACTTTTGCGGGCAACTCAGCTGAGTGAGAATTAAAATATTTAATAAAATCATCCATTTAATTTGACTTTTTTTTGATTTATTTAATTGGCAAATTTCAAATCTCTTGAGCAGATAACTCAACTAACAAAAGACAAAACTCAGCAAACAAATGCAGGATTCTTATGTACAATTTGAGATTTCCTGTATGTCAAACAAATCATAGATATCATGTAAAAATTAATGAATCTGAAATTGCTGTACTGTCAAATCCAAGAACCAAGTTTCAAATCATAATTGTGGTGAATTTGAAATAAATATAATTTATGGGTGTCTCAAAAAGGATGCTAAAGGATCTATAGTGGGTTTGTGCTGATTCTTTCAGGAATCACAGGCATTCCCAAAAATTGCCCTATTCCATTTTAGGACGGCTAAAATTTAGATCATAATATTCACACAGTTAACATATATAATAATAAAATTGGCTAAAATATACATTCCTCTTCTTGAGTTTAAAATTATAATAAAATTTTTATTATGTCTTCTTCCAACACCAACCAAGTCAACAAGCTGTTCCAGGTTCTTGACAAAATTATCCAGGGCTACGCTGGGTCTTCTAATAGTGAAGCCTCCCTCTATGGCCACTCCCAACCTGCAGGCCCCTCCACAAGTACTACCCAGAAGTGTGTTCTTTCTCCTGCGTCCTCAAGCATGGCCCTGTTTGCCCATCACACACAGGCAGCTGCTAACCCAAATCATAAAGCAACACTAGCATCCAGAATTGATCAAGTGAGCCATGGGGCCACCAATGGAAGCCAGCATCCAGAAATAGCCAATCAGATGGTACTGTCTGGTTCTTAAGGCAGACACACCCTGCCTCCAGCCAATCATCCTGCAAGGCGCAGAAGAAAATTAATCACTCCAGAGATTGTTCTTGAAATGGTCAAAAAGCAAGGGATGCTTATGTCCTTGGAGAAATTGCAGCCGCAATGGGTTTTGCAAAGTCCACTGTGGCTGCAACCCTGCAAGCCCACGCCAACTGTGGCCCCCCTACCAAGAAGACCTCAACTGGTGCCTGTACTTTGACCAAAGGTGACACAGCCCATCCCCTTATGATGGCTGTTATGGAACGTGACCCGCAGATGCCCCTGGTCCAGGTACGTCTCTAGCTGGGACTCCACGACATCTTCACCAACAAAAGAACGGTGAATTTGTGGATGCACAGAGTTGTGGTTGCCGCCAGAATCCTATCCAATCAGGTTTTTGATGACCCCAGTTTGGTGGATACCAACCCATACAATTTGACCATCATCAATTTTATTAAAGGGAGGGCAATGAGGGCCCATAATAATGTCATCTTCCTATCATACGCTAAGATTTCTGAAAGTATCCAAGACTATGGAGAGAAATGTATCCAGTATGATGTGTACAAGCGCGGCCCAATCTTGTATTGTTTTGTCAGGGTTTTATTGGCAGTTTCCCCATTGGGCGTCAATTATTACTTGGCAATATTGAACACCACAGATGGGTATGCCTACCAGACAGAGCTCAAGGCCATGCTGGAGGAGTGGGCCACACAAAACACTGTGTACACAGTTGTACTTAGTGCTGAGATGGAGCAGCAGGAATGGGCAACCCAAGAATCAGGGCTGCGGGGCATACCTGTTGGTCCTACCCCATCAACCACGCTGACATGCATCTTGCAGATGTATGTCTCTATAATTTTGGTTCTGCCCTCAGGCACTTAAAGCCTGCCACCTACAACAAACTATGCACCCAAATTAATAAGGGTTATGAGCTTTTCCCTTCTGTGTCCGTCCAGGACTTATTTGATCTCATCATCTTCTATGCAAGTGATAGTGATAAGTCCAGAAAGGACCCCTGCCTCCCCCCACACCAGCCCATCTGTTTTGTCAAGCCAGTATATGTGGCAGAAAAAGAACTTGAGCAATTGAAGAAATTAGCTCTTGCTGCCCCTTCCCAGTCAACAAACCCTGCCTCTCCAACCCCCCATCAAGCCACCTGCCTTCCAACCCTGACTCCCAAGTGTCAGAATTTATGGATATTGACTAATTAATGAATTCAACAAAATAACACAGGCCAGGAGTTAATCACTCTTAGGAATTATTTCAACAAATTAATGTGGGCCGCAGTTTTGTGGAATCAATGGATTCAAATGATCAAATCATATACTGGCAATTGCAAAATCCCTATTCCTAATTAATAGTGAAACATGCAGATATTGTGCTATTAAGTAGTCCACCTCAACAACCACCTCAATCATGATTCCTATATATAATTACTATTCTAAGCTTTAATTACATTCTAGAACAAGGGTCATCATAAGGGCCATCATCTGAAACACTTCTAGAAGAGCCTAAAATAGACTATGCCATCATATGGGCCATCATCTGAAACACTTCTAGAAGAGCCTAAAATAGACTATGCCATCATATGGGCCATCATCTGAAACACTTCTAGAAGAGCCCAAAATAGACTGGGCTGTCAGGCCAAACACTCTAAGATAAAAGGCTGTAAGCCTATTGTATTAGAGCATCTCTAATTAAGTGAATAATCATCTCTGCCAACTAGTAGCCAGCCAGGCTAGCTAGCCACTTAGAACGTGGTCCAGGTTTGCAGCTACTCCGCTCAGATTGAGGGATAGTTGCACAGCTTCATAAAGGATACTGAGCTGTGGAAGTCAAGAAAGCTTCCGTCACAAACTGCACACACTCAAGGTTGGGCCAGCCTCAATATCAGTCTTCTAATAAAGAGTTGATATTTCAAACCCTTTCCCTAGTTTGATTATAGATAAGTGGAGAGCAAAAGATCATACTGTTGCCATACAGTATTAAACCCTATAGTAAAATATAGAGACAACAACTTAAGAACCTATATCCAGAAGTAGGAAGAACCATCCCAAATCCTTTGGGCCTTAGGCCCTGTCAGACTTGCTACTTCTGATGACAACAAAATATTTCAGGCCAAAAGTTACGCCAAAGTCACAGGTTCTTTGTACTTTCCTAATGTTAGAAGACTTAGAATCTCATCTGGCTGATGATAAAATACCATGGTCTGCAATTTTCTGACACCAAGCTACTACCAATCCCCCCCACTATCTCTGATGCCGTCCCTTTCACAGGCGCAGATGAAGGCAATGTTCATTCTGCCCATTCCCTCCCCTTCCCATCCTTTGATCAGTAAAATAAATCTTTTCTTTGTGACAACTTATTAAAATTGATGTCTCTCTTTCAATTCATAATTAATAATATTTTCTTTTTACATTATCAACATTTCCAATAATTAATACAATGTTGTACATTTTACAAATAGCTTAAAATTATTAGCTTACATATTTTACATCATCATTAATAAATTAAATACAATAAACGTAAACATTGCATTAGATAGCAATTAGACGTCAACTCTTGATATTTTGATATTATGTGCATAACTCAATGCATTTTGATTAATAAAATTCATTGTAAACTTGGCCTTTTACATTTTAATTTAATGAAATGGACTGTGTTTATATTAGAGAGCCATTAACGCTTAGTACAAATATTGATATATAGTGCATTTTACAGCCTGTATATTTACCTATTGGTAATAACTCTGTAAGCTTTTTAGTTAGATTTTGCGAGGTAATAATAATGTAATGTGTTAATAAATTACTGTTTACTGTCATTAATTGGTTGATTTTCTTTTCTGTGGCAATTTTTCATTTTCTGATATTTACGCACTAGTATTCAATTAGTTGGTTTCATATCCAATCACACAGGCAATAGGATATGAAACCAACCAATTGTATACTAGTCCATAAATATCAGAAAATGCACAATTACCACAGAAAAGAAAATCAGCCAATTAATGACAATGAACAGTAATTTATTAACACATTACATTATTATTACCTCGCAAAATCCAACTAAAAAGCTTACAGAGTTATTACCAATAGGTAAATATACAGGCTTTAAAATGCACTATGTATCAATATTTGTACTAAGTGTTAATGGCTCTCTAATATAAACACAGTCCATTTCATTAAATTACAATGGAAAAGGCCAAGTTTACAATGAATTTTATTAATCAAAATGCATTGAGTTATGCACATAATATCAAAATATCAAAAGTTGATGTCTAATTTCTATATTCTAATGCAATATTTATGTTTATTGTCTGTAATTTATTAATTATGATGTAAAATATGTATGCGTTGAAGGTGTTACTATAAAAACCAGTTTTTTGATGGAATTCAAACATAATGTCAAATATTTACAATATAATCAACAAATTAGAGTCAGCCCTCCAAAAGGTTGTCAAGCTTGAATACAACATCAGGGAAATTGTGGTAAATCAACTGGGAAATGAGGGAAGGGCCTTGGTCCAGAAAAAGGAAACCACAAAAAATTGCCTGGGAACAATAGTCAATGAAGAACACAAGGAAATAACTTTAAATCTTCAAAAGGAAATACTCAAGCAGTTATATTTCAAAAGCAAAAGTTACAACTCGTGGGAATTTGCAAAAACCAATAGAAAGAATACTCAAATAATCAAACTAATTGAAGGAAATACAATTTCAAAGGAAATAAACACAAATGAAGAGGAAACCAACCAAATGGAAAAAGACAAAAATGAAGCTCAGTCAAGAAGCAGGAGCACTTCAAGAAATGCAGAAATTTTATCAAATGAAAACCAAGAAGAAACACAAGTTGCAAAAAATATAAGAAAAATTAAGCCTAGAAAAATTAATGAAGAGCAGCCAACACTCATGAAATTTGCTGAGGTGGTGCCTGTGGCTGAGGGGGCCACAGGGGAAACAATTAGTAAGTCTTTTTATGTTTTATTTATATTTATTTTAGTCATCACCAGGAATGGGGACAAGGTTGCAGAAGTGGCGGCTTTTACGCCGAGTTGGTTTTACGGGGGTTACCAGTCACTGGTAGCCCCTGTAAAATAAATAAAAACCAAATAAATAAAATAATTCAACAGAATATGAATAGTTTTTCAAGTATTGAAGCTAAAAATAGGGAATATTTACCACCTGTGGGGTGCTTGCTGTGGTTGAGGGAAGCATATGAAATAGGATCAAATATCAACTTCAAAGAAATGAATGAAATTTGTGGGGATGTCAAGTTAAACTTTGATGAATATATCTATGAAAGCATTCAACAATTCCCATTTGCAAACATCAACAAATATGAAAAAAACTTAATAAAAAACTGACTTTCAAATAAGAACTAAATATTTAAAAACTGAAATTTTTAATGAAGTATTCAAGGCATTGTCAAACAAAGTTGGGGATGCAGTCCTTGTGAACACATTTAAACCTTTATTAATATTGTTTGCCAAGGCATGGGGGGCTGATACAAGTTGGGCGCCCCCTGGAACCCTCTTCAAATTCAATCAAACATCCTATATCAATAGGTTAGTTCAAGTCTTCAAAAAACTGTGCATGTTCTTGGAAAAATATACCTTGCAAAGAATTCATGTCGCAGTATACCTCAGAATCCTCCTTCACTGCATATTAAAAACCAACATCAAAAAGTTGGAAGATGTATCTATTCAAATGGACATATGCCGGTTGGCACTTAAACGCCAGAAGACACCGCGGGGGTATAAGACAGTCAAGCACGTCCTGTATGACTCCTTTGCATTGGCAACATTGTACGGTTACTACGTGCCCCCTGAAAAAACCTATTAGTTGATTCACTCACCCGCCTTCCTTTTATTAAACGTTCAACAACCACCAGGGTACAGGGCGCCACCCCTCTAGCAATTGCATCCAGGGTTATCCACCACGTACAGAAGAGTACGTGGATTCAATCAGATGCATTAGCTGAAAATTTAATTTTGGGGTATAATTCCCCAAACAATCACATTCCCTTTGCAATTAGCATCCCCCCAATAAATATTTTCCCCTTGCAAATTAAAATTTATTTATTTTTTAATTTTTTTATATTTCAATACTAAAATTTTAATATCAAAATATGTAATATTAAAATTTTTATAGTAAAATTTTAATTTTAAGTATTTAAATATTAAAAATTTAGTATCTAAAAGTGAATATTAAAATTTTGATAATACATATTTCAATACTAAATTTTTAATATATAATCTTTCAATATTGAATATAGCACAATTAAATAAAAATAGTTTAATTTTGAATATTTAAACTTTAATATATAACTTTTAAGATTTATAATTATAATTTTACTTTTAATATTTTAAGATTGTTTTAAATTTTAGTAGCTAAATTATAATATTAATATATCTAAATATATTACAAGATATTAGCTATAGTTGCAACCACGTCAAATAATAAAAATGAGTTAAAAATGTTTTTATTTACTAGCTTGTCAAGTACAGGTTCATTTATTACATATACAAACAACAAGAATTGAATTTATACGCATCATGCGGCCTGCTCCACTTATATTCTAAACAAGTGATTGTTTAGAACTTGAATTACCTTTCCCTTGTAATATGATTTGATAAATATATTTAATATGCTTGACCCGCATCCTAAGTACTAATTAGTAAGCAATACATAAAAATCATTGGCTTCTGTGTTGTGTGGCTATAGTGGCACTGATTTAATAAGGATAAGATGATGACCTGCAAGATCCAATTTGTGGCTTAAAAAAGCCAGAGTACCAACAAGGATTCACAATTATTTAAATAAAATTAATCTATTTCTATCTTTTTTAATTTATTTATTTATTTATTTATTTATTTATTTATTTGTTAGCGCAACAGTCAATATAATATTCTGTGAATTATAATAAAAATATATTCCTCATACCTAGTATAATTAATTTTACTTACCTTTTCTGCATACTCTTATATGTCTATAATACAATCAAACGTCACATCATTATATATAAATAATAATTTTTGAGTCCTACTAAAAACAAAATAAATAAAAATAAAAACAAATAAAACCTGGAGCAATTATTTATCTGATTGGCTTGGGGGCCAGGGCTTTGGGGAGGAAGGATTCTGAGTGCTTGTAAAAAGCCGCCACCACATCAGGTGGCATTACAAATTGACTGACCTCAAGAATATTGAATAGATCCTCAGTGTCATGAGGAAGGCCTGGTTTCACCTTATTCTTGATCCAACCAAACACCTCCTCAATTGGATTCAGGAATGGAGAATACAGGGGGAGGAAGAGGAGTCTCATTGGACAGTCAACCAGGCAGTGGTTGTCCAAATGGCTATTTTTATCAATTGGCAGGAACTTGGACACAACCAGATCCACTTTGTGGAGCCCAACATTATCCAGCACAACAATGTTGGTTGTACTGTGGTAGTTGATCTGGAGATACTCCTTGACAACTCAGAGAAAATTGAGAAAAGTCCCACTATTGTGGGAACCCTTGACAATTTGGTATTGGTCCAACCTGCAAGGACCAATAGGAATACAACCATTGAATAGATCTGGGAACAGACAGCTGCACAATGGGCTACGCTGTCCTTGGACCCCTTCTTGACCCACCCATGCCTAGACCTGAGTGAGGAGGAAAACAATGATTCGTCAATGTAGAAGAACTGGACATTCCCAGTCTCCTTTAGTGCCAGATATGCCTTGGCATAAATGTGTTGATCCTTGATGGTCTTCTCATTGTTTCTGTTGTACAGCAAAACTCCCAGTACTTTCTAGGAGAAGCCCAAATCAACCATTGTTTTGTAAACAAGGGTTTTGAAAACAGAAAGCCCAAACTCTGTGGCAAGCATTGATTAGACAGCAAGTGAGTCCAGGTGGTAATTCTTGGCTACCCACTGTTTTATTGCGTCAATATGTACAGGCTGCAAGAGTTTTGGCTGCCGCTTAGCCTTGGTGGATTTGGAAATTTGCCCGGTGTTGCCATACTTGGTGTTGATGTCAACAATGTATCTGGCTGTGACACCAAATCAGGATGCAATATCCCAAACCGCCATTCCCCCGTTCAAGCAGTTGAGGAGAGCTTCACGCTCACTATCTGTCAACTGACGCCGGCCCTTGGCAGGTGTCACAGCATCCTGGCTAGCAGGCTCAACGCAGGGGACGGGGACCTTTGTGTAGAAGGTGGGATCACGCTTACTTGTAGTGGCGCCGTCAATGGTTGAATACACATCAGGCACAGATGGCTCAACAGTGGTGGCCAATGTCTCATAAGTGGTGTCAAAGACACAGGGGCAGGAAGTAGCAACTCTTGGATCAAGAGTGCGGGGCCAGGTGACAACTGGGTATACAATGGAGGTGTATGTAACCTCATTATTCTCGATGACCTTTATGTAAAAGACTTTGGTTGCAGGCCTTGAGAGCAGCTTCTGTCTGGGATTGAGGCTTTGTGTTCTGGCTTGGGATGTGGGAGGTGGTTGCCTGGCGTTGACACCTTGGGAGGCCTGTGTGTTGGCATGACTCCCTTTGATTTATATTCTGGGTCTGTTCTTGGACCCTCTGGGACGCCCTTGTGGATGAGCTGCCCCACAGGCTGGTGCAGGAGCTGGTTGGGAATGCAACTGACGGTCCATAAAAATAAAATAAAAAATATATTTTAGATTAAATGTGTATTTATTTGGATTTATTGGTTTAGTTGTGGGTAGTTGTTTTCTCTTGATTTAGCCTTGAATAGTAGCAGAGTTTCTATATCTGTAATTTTAAGTGTATAATATTGTATCCTTTCTAGTTTTGGATGATTTTAAAGTTTAATCACTTTTTATGTCTAAACATGGTTATTGATATTGGATTTTTCATTTGATTTTATCCAGAGTGGAGCTTCTTTATTTGGGTTGGTGTTTCCTAGTGTGCTTACTGTATATTAAATTTGGATTCCAGTTCCCACAATTAATATCTGAGTTTACTAGTGGCATTCAAAAGTGATTTGAAATTTGGTTCTTGGATTTGACAATCCCTCAATTTCAAAAAACATAGTAAACTTAATGAAAATGGCTGATGGATTTGAACGCTTCAAATCTGATTCCAGTTAATTTGTTTTGTCCATTGGAAATATGCAGTTCAACTTGAACTTTGCAAAGTGTCTATGAGTTCCCGCATTTTCAAATATTCAAATAAATACTCAAAGAATTCAATTTAATTAAAAAAGGCCATCCTGTAAAAGTGATTTGAAATTTGGACCAAGGATTTGACAATCCCGCATTTTTACGTTTAGGTTCTGAATTTACAGTATGATGCTGGTAAAAAGGTTTTATAAAAAAGGTTAGTGATTAGAGAAAAACTTACCCAGCCCAAGATTGGCTTCATGGTAAAAGCTTGGCCTTTTAAATCTAGGCTGGTAATTTAGTGAAAAAACTTACCACCCCAAGATCTGCTGTAGGCTAAGTTTATCTAAAAGAATTTAAGGTTAGTGATTTTTTTGAAAATAGTCACCCAAAATGCAGCTTGGTTAAAAAATATTAGTGATCCAAAGCATTGCTTACCATGCCCATGTTTTACTTCAGGGCAAAAATCTGGGTTTTCTTAATCTAGGTTAGTAAATTTGAAGAAAAAAGCTTACCTAACCTTGATCTGCTGTGGACCAAGTCCATCTAAAAAGTTTTGAAGAAGATTAGTGGTTTATTTGAAAGGGTTACCTGAAATGCAGAATCAAATTGAGTTTTGAATTGAATTAGTTTTTTTAAAACTATTACCTTTATAAAGAAAAGTTAGCTTCAAAACTTTTAAAAATAAAGCTTACCTTTAATATCCTCAATCCACTATGCTTAAAACAGTTAGTATTATGTATATATTTCAAAGCTTGCCTTTGAGTTGAAGTGAATCTATAGAATTAAAAGTGAAAAAGTTAGTACTGTGTTTATTTAAGTCTTGCCTTGGCTTAGTAAATCTAATCTTATCTGCTTGGCAGAGAAATAGATGGAATCAACCAATCATAATTAATGAAGTCATTTCTAGCTCCAATGGTTATCAGTAAGTTTCAGATGAAAAATTCAATGTCTTATCATAATATCAAACCAGATTAATCTACATCTATTTAATAAAAATACTACTTTAAAGTAAACTGCTGTAGGTAGGGATGCCATGAGACACTGCAAAGTGTCCAACAACCCCTTGGAGCGGCAACATTGGCTATCAAAAAGAACTAATTTATAGGCTTATTTAATTTGTTGTCAGCCACCTTTGGACTTAAAAATAGGTAAGTTCTTCCAATTAAAACATATAGAAATAATTTCCCCAGCAACTTGAGCAGTTATATATGATTTTAGGATCCTGCAAGAGGGATCCAACATCTTTTACATGAGCTGCATTGGTTACACAAAGTTGGTGCAGTAATCCTCATCCATCAAATTTTGGGATACTCAGAATGTGAGGCATTTTAGGGGTGATAGATATAAAGCTTGGATATGCTCATTTGAGGATTACTGCACAAAATTTTTGTAACCCATGCAGCTTGTGTAAAAGATGTTGGATCCCTCTTGCAGGATAAAGTTAGCCTCTGGCATCAGGACCTTGTTTTTTTGGTTTGGATGAAGAAAAACTAAGGCTAGCACCTGCTTTGTGGTCCATGGGCCTAATGTACATCACCACCTAAACCAAATTATAATATCTCAGTTCATTGATATGAAAGACTTTATCATTGCTTTCTAGGATACAGTCAACACTGTCCTTTCCCAGAATGTCAAGCCCACTACTGGTACTGATTGTACTACTGCTATCAAGCATTTCACAAGCTCATTGGGATCCATACATTCAAAATACCTTGCCCTGATATGACTCTCATTTGTGAGAAGGGACCAAGCACCCTGGATGAGACATTAAGTATTATCCACAAGCAACATGTCAATTATGTTGGCTGTAAATTAGATGAGGGAACTTGCAAAGCCAGGATTTGATTCCCCTTTGCAGCTGAAGTGGATGCCATGAAGGAGGCAGCCCTTACTGAATCTTTGGCGTCAAAGATCAAGGATCCACACACCAAGGTTGAGTCTATTTTCCTAGCCCAAGATTTTAGATCCTACACTCCTTACAACACCTTACTCACATCCCCAACATCAACTTTGCCTGTTATAGCTATGATGAGTTGGGACACATATCTAAGGCATGCACCAGCACCTGCTTTATCTGCAAGAAGCCAAACCACTCTAATTGCTACTGGCCTCACTTCTACCACCCTGATCCTGGCTAACAGGCCCTCTACATTATGGTGCCTGAGCAGGAGTCACAGCCAAGAAGTGTGCCTTTGTCAGGAAATCATCTTTGGGTGGCTTGTCAGAATTGGGGATAGGACAGGCTGCAGGCTGGTTGGATAAAGCCCACCACAGAATGGGGGCTAACTTGAAAATGTATGGCAAAGATCAGCCAACCCAGGACCAGAAGCCAGGATGATAGCGTCAATCACCCCCAAGAGGGTGATGTACACTATTTCAAGTAGCTTGTTGGTGTTATCCAATGGGAGATATGTGGCAGACATGTGCATGAGTTTGGGTGTGGAAGGGGGCTCCATGTTCAGTTGGTAGACAGGGAAGAAGCTGTATTTATTGTTTAATAGGTGGGGTTTGGTAATATGCCAGATAGCTTTGCAATTAAATCAGGTCAACTCTCTGGTGCAGGCCAGGGGGTTTCTTGCCAGTATTCTTTAGTTTGCAGTCCTTAAACGCAGGAATCAAGGTATATTTAGTAAAATGAACAGGCCAGTAAGGAACACCTGGCAGACAGAAACCTGCGAGCGGAGGGACTGGCAGACCAGAAGGAGCGGTACTTAAATGGCAAAAGGCCAAGATAAAATATGAGAATATATGGGAAAACCAATGGTTCATAGCCTTTATTTCAGAATAGCAATAAAGCCTGGTACAGAATATGGGGGCTCATATAGTACTCCCTTACCAGGCTTTTAATACAATGGTCAGGTGTCTAAAAATTAGAAAATGAGAATCAGGTGGGCAGGCTGCCCTGGTTTTGGGGCAGCAAAATGTCATTATTGCAGGATGAGCATTTATTGGTTGATTCATGTAGAAAAATGATAATACCCTTCTGTTCTGGATAAGCATTCTTGAGGGCTGCCTGATGGTTGTGTTAAAACAGTGGGGTCAACCCCTGCTAAGGTTCTGCCCAAACAGTTTAGTGACCTGCAACCTGAATTCCCTGTGACCTGAAGCCAGATAATGAATTCAACTCAAATTAACAGAATCAGCAACATGATCTAATTACAATCCCTCAAAAATGGGCCACTCAATTTGGCACTTAATTAAGTAGAAGAATCAAACCACCCTTTATCTAATTCAATTGAGTGATTGTCTAAATTATGTCCCTGTTACGCTGATTCACAGCAACTATGTAACTTCTATATCTCAGTAAAGATTATTATCTAGTTTCCAATTATTTCCCTCTTGTAACTCTGTTAAAACAGCACAGTTACAGCATTGATATCACAGGTTTTTTCTACACCATAACTTTCTTTTTGAAATTCCTCCTGCTTCCTATACTTGCCGCAGCCAAAAATATACAAAAGAATTATGTCCAGACTCCCTGTGGACTGGGCGCCCTACACACCATGGACTGAGATAACAGAGAGGTATTTACTATAAAAAGACATGGTAATTTCAGTCCCTGCCTTCAATGCCCTGTCAGTGCATGTATTCTTTCAGGCTCCCTCTTCTATACCTCAAACCAAGAATAAAAGTATCATGCCTGCCCATACAGCACAGCAACTCCTCAGCACTGCCTTGGAGTTGTTTGCAAGAGCCGACAACAACAAAACCACAGCCTAGATCCAGTCTCCTAAGAACAAGATGACACAGATGAAATGTCCAACATGTTTCTGGATTGCAGAGATATCCATTTGCCTAACCCACAACACAGGCATCTGGTACAACAAGTGACACAAGGACCACACAGAAAAGGACTGGTATACCTTCAAACAGAGCTTCTTGGCAAGATTTTTAATGAAGGACATAGCCCTAATGATCATACAACAGGCAAAGAATCTGACACAAACTGGCGCAGTGAAGGAAATGATCAGAGCTTACAAGGAGCTATAGTTGTGTGCACCCTTGGATGTGGTGTTTGACAATCCAGCTATGCACCTCATGTATTATGATGCTCTCAAGTTGCACGTCATGAGGCAAATAAACTTAGATCAAGTAACCAACCTAAAAATCCTGTACTGTGAAGTGGAGAAAGAAGAAAAACTTCAAATGCACTACACAATATGCAAACTAGGGAAAGAGAGCAACCCAAAGACTTTCATCCTCCAGGACACTCTAATTGGCCTCCACCTGGGAATAGCAATAATAAAAACAACAAGCCTCAGGCATTCAATGGCTATAGCAATGGGAACAATGGCTAATCCAGCTATAATCACTTCAGAGTCACCAGCACCCAAGGTAATCAGGATGAGGAAAAATTCTGAGGAGAGCAGTAAGCAAGCCAAGATCACCCTGTCAATCTTCTTCCTTGCCCAATGATAAGTACTTCCTGGAGGACATGGATCAATGCCCAATGATCCAGGTCCCCTCAGGAGATTCAGTACTCTACACTATCACCAGAAACCCCAATAAACTGATGTCTTACCATTTCTACTTTTGAAGCTACACAGTTTTAGTACTCTTGGACTCAGGCGCAGATTGTACCCTTGTCAACAGCACTTTTTTGAAAAAGTTCAAGCTAGCTGCTATTCCTTTGTGAATTAAGGACATGGTTTTAGCTGATGAACATCACATTGCTGTAACCCAGGAAACTGCCCCCTTTTCCATCATACTAGAGAACCTTCACTCAACCATTCAAGGACCTGTCATTGATTTCCCAAGATTTGATGTGGTACTTGGCCTGGAATGGTTGCAAAAGAACAATCCCCACATAGACTGGGTGACCTCTGTATTGACCATCAAGCATGAAGAAATTAATCACCAGATCTACCCTGAATCAGTGAACCAAATCCTATATGACCACATCTTTGTCTGCATTACAGAAACCCTCAACAAAAAGGAGAACCTCAAGGAAATTGACTAGGACTCCTGCCAGTACAAGAATATTAACTTCAAGGACCATCAAAATACAACCACACCTCAGGATTGCAAAATTGTGGCCCGCCATCCAGAAATCTTCAAGGAAGCTCTACCAGGGTTACCACCAGAGAAGCACATACAGCACTCCATCCAACTTAAAGGAGCCATACCCAAGGCGCAACCTATCTACCAATTTACCCCAAATGAGGACAACACACTATGCACTTACCTCAAGGAAGCATTGGAGAAAGGACTTATCCGCCCTTCCCAGTTACTCTCTGGGGCCACTGTTCTCTTTGTGGCAAAGAAGGACGGGTCCCTCAGGTTAGTTACTGACTACCAGACGCTGAAAAAAGTCACCATTAAGAATTTATAACCCCTTTCACTCAACAATGACCTTTTTGACGCCTTGGGTAAGGCAGCTGTCTTCTCAAATATTGACCTAACAGCCAGATGCAACCAAATTTGTATCAAGGAAAAGACATCCCCAAGACCGCCTTCTGAACCAAGTATGGCTCATAAAAGTGTGTTGTTCTTAACTTTGAAATGACAAATGCGCCTTTAACCTTTTGTACCTTTATTAATGAGGTTTTCACACCCCATATTGGCAAGCATGCATTTGTGTATCTGGATGATATCATTGTGTACAGCCCCTTGATAAAACAACACCACAAAGACCTATAGGCAGTGTTTGCAACCTTGGCACAACACAAATTACTAACAAAGCCCTCCAAGTGTCAATTCTACTGAGAGCAGATCCCCTTCCTTGGGCACATGGTTTCAAAAGAGGGCATCAAGCCTGACGCCAGAAAATCCAAGCTATATGTAAGATGCCACCTCCCAATGACAAGAGAGAGCTTTGTACCTTTCTTGGGATAATAGCAGATGTCTGATGCTTAATTCCAGACTGCAGAATCCTAACTGCATCACTATCTGCCAGCACAGGTGCCAACTAAAAAATTTTATGAGCCCCCAATGAGACCTTATTTCCTGTTGCTTGAAAGATAAACTGATGTCCACCCCCATCTTTCAATACCCAAGAAGAGATAATGACTACCAAATGGAGACTGACGCCTCTGAAACCTCTATCAGGGGTGTACTGTGCATAAAAACAGACACAGGCAACTACCTGCCAGTGGCTTATGAGTCACAAGAGCTTTCAGATGGCAAGTGCCGGTAACCAATCCACAACAAGGAGCTGCTGGCAATTTTCCATTGTCTAGCCAAGTGGTGTGTTACCTGGAGAGGCAAGAAGCCTTCACTGCCCTAACTGACCATAAGTCCCTCATATATTTCAAGACCCAAGCTAACTTGTCCAGACGCCAAGCTCAATGGAGGGTGGTCCTAGAGAAATTTAACATGAACATCCAATATAAACCTGGTCTAGAGCTGGCCATGGCATACACCCTCTGGTGCCTATATACAAGGGCATCCAGAGGCAAAAACAGCCTTGACCCAGACTGGCACCTCCTGGTACTTAGAAGAAAAAGATGAAGGTTTCCCTAATTATACCACAGACATCACTAGGGATACAGTTGTCAAGAACAAACATTTATTCACAGACAACTATGGAACATTAAATCACAAAATGACAGATGTGGTAACTATTCCTTACGTTCCCACACACCAGAGGGTTAACACCATCCTTTGTTACCACTAGAACCTAGGGCATACAAAGAGTCAAAACCTCTATGAGTTCTTAAAACACAAGGCTTAATGGCCAAGCCTGTATAGGGACATACAAGAAGCCCTTGAACAATGTGAAGTATGTGAGAAGTTTTCAAAAAGCAAAACTCCCCCAAAGTCAGTATTAATAATCCAAACTTAATTACCCTTTAAAGGTTGGGCCCTTGACATTGTAGACCCCATGCCAGGAAAAATAATGACAAGAAATACATCATCACCACCATCAACTTTACCACTTGCTGGCCAGTAGCGCAGGCAGTGAAGACCCACACAGGCATCAATGTACACCAGATCATAGGAAGATAGATAATCAGCAAGTTCAGAAGCCCAGAACTGCTAACCACTGAAAGAGGCAAATAGTTGACCTCTGATTACACCAATTTCTACCTTACTAAACAGGGCGTAAAGCATTCTGTAAACACACCATATCATCCCTAGGCCAACAGCAGGGTTGAGAAGCTAAATGATGGCCTGGTACAGGCCCTTGTCAAGCTGACTACTTGTAAGCCCTAGGACTAGCACAAGCAATTAGCAACCACACTCTTTGTGATTTGAACCCAGGTGAACATATCTGCCAGGAAAAGCCTCTCTGAACTAGTTTACGGCACACAGCCAAACATTGTTCAAGCCCTCACAGGGCCCAGGTTAGAAATGCTGAGTAAAGTACCACACCAATCCAACCTCACAAGTATTATGCGCCAACAACAGCCAGACTGATAAGAAAGAAAAACAGCTGCAAGAAATTTATGTTCCCCTCAAAGACAGTCATGAAGTTGGAGACAAGGTCTGGGTAATGAACATAGACAAAAGCAAGTTGCAGCCAAAAAAGTAGGGTCTGACATTGTATTAAAGGTAAACAACAACACTTACCTAGAGCAAGAATCAAGAAAGAGAAAACAGGATAAAGTCTTACACCACAACAGACTCCACCCCTATATGCCCCAACAAAAGCATTGGTAAACCATCCTCCCTGCCACCAAACAGCAGCTATGGCAGTACAGTGCCTGCGCTTCCAATGACCTACCTGGGGACCTCCTAACAGAGAAAGCCAATCCTCAGCCAGGGGGTGTTGAAACAACAGGGTTGACTCCTAGCTATGTCAGGATCCCTCCTGACATAGCTCTGAACGAGGATCAAAGAAAAAAATAAGCACAGTCTAGTGTAAAAGGGGAGAATTGCAAAATGCCAGATTGAGATGCCACTGCTTCATTAAGCATGATGTCATAGTTGCATAGATGATATAATTCATGCAATCATATTTCAGCTGCTGATCAATGGATGTCAATGCCCAAGCCCGCATTCAAGAGCTCTTGACAGCACCTAAAATTTATCTTAATATATTAAGTCAGGTCAAAAAGTCCGATTGAGAGCTAAATTGAGCAAAAGCAATCCCCCTGTATGAACTCATGTTGCTTGAAAGGCTGTCATTCATGCAGGTGTATCTCAGCAAATAAGAAAGCAAAATGATTGAGCAATCACTCATTTTAAAGCTCTTTGTATTTTGAGCATCATTTAATAATGAATAGATACCCATTAAGAGCCCACATTGCTTGTAAAATCAACCAGAACACAAGACTTGTAATTAATGAACTGCAAGTTCATTAATTCACTCATAGCTCACCTTAAATTCCTCCTCATTATTGATTTTACTATAAATAAAGACCCCTTGAATATTTGATAGATTAAGTTATCATTGAAGTTCTACTCAATCTTGCTATCTATTTTCCTTAATCTATTATAGAAAGTAAGTTCTACTGTGTCTACACAGCTGGGCTTTACAGCAAGGTTCCGACTAAATGGGCTCATGACCCATAACCTGACTTCCCAGTGACCCAAAGCCAAATATGGAAGTTGACTCAAATTTCCAAAACCAGCAACTGGACCCAATGACAATCCCTCTACGGTGGACACTCAATTTGGGGCTTCACTCAGTAGAAGGATCACACCACCCTCTATCCAATCCAATTGAGTGATTGTCACAATCATGTTCCTGCTATCTTAATTCATGGCAACTATATAACTTCTATATCCTAATAAAGAATATTATCTAGTTTTCAATTATTTTCCCTTTGTAACTCTGCTAAAACAGCACATTTACGACACTAATAATAGAGCAGAGTATAGGGGACATGATCTTGATATCTGGATTTACAGGGTTAACCCGAATACTATGGCTAAGGGGGGCTATTATGGAAATTTCCTTGGTTTTGAGTGCAACAGGTGGGTTATGCAAGGCATTTGAATAAGCCCTTGATAAACTGGAATGGATCGTTGGTAGTTCGATTGTGGAAATAAGGGCTGATTGATTTAAAATCATAGTTGTAAAGATGTGAGTTTTAAATTAACATTTATATTAGTTGTTGTGAAAATGAGGAGTCGGTGGAGATATAAAATTAAAGTCTAAGAGGCGAAATTTATCAAGAGGGAGCTAGTCGTTCCACTTGAATGGAAACCAAATTTAGCTTTAAATATGATGTATAATATCCCTGATTAACCTAGTTAATTTCAGGGGTCCACCCAAAGAGATAAGCACAAATCCCAGCGGCAGAGTAACGCAGTCACTACCTCTACGATGCTAAGATCTAGTTTATACACCAGCATATTGTTATTTTTAAATGTCAAAGTTTCTGTTGCCAAGAAGGATCTTCCAGGTATTTAATTCTAGACCTCGTAGTCTCGGGAGTTTTTTTTTCTCAATTTTCAAAGTTGTAATCTGGCATGGAATGGGTGACAGTTGTTGCAACCACGATTCGTAAGTTTTTATTTAAAACCATTTAAGCTTTTAAAGTTTAAAGGTTGAATTCATGACTGCAATAGTATACTTAAGTTAGTAAACGAGTGTCTCTGTGAATACATTCCCCAGACAGCAGGATCTTTCTTCATTTTTAACTGAACTTGATACTTTTATAGCAGCAACCTAATCTTTTAAAAACTTTTATTCTGAACCCTTCCTGTTTAGAATCGGGAAAATAGTTAAGCAGATTCATCAGTTTTCACCCAAAACTTTTGTCCACTCAATCATGATCGGAGAGAATAAATCTTCTGACAGAAAAGCAGGATTTTTCGGCAATGCTAATTCCGAAGTATTTTAAAGCTTAAATCTCATCTGATTTCCTTAAAAGGTTGAGTATGTTTTTCGGAATCTTTCCTCGATCCCTGAATTGTCCAAGGGCTTTAATGCAATTGGATTCTCGCAGGTAAAAATAAAAACATGGTTGGAATCTAATCCTTAAAGGGAGGGCTTTTCTTACGTGCCTACATTGAGAGATACAATAATCCTCCTGTCAAAAAGTTAATTACTATGGGCTCGCCTCATTCCGGTAAAAGGTGTTTGAATTTTGTTTATTTATTCTTGGCAGGTATAAGCGATCCCCCTGGGTGTGATGATTCAAGAGATAGTTGGAATTGTCGTCTGATGCGTTCTATAATCCGAGGCGGTGCATACTCAGCATACATTCGCGATCATGTCATCCAAGCACAATACATACGAGTAAACTATCCAACGAAACAACCAATTATTCATGCTTGATATGTTGGTTTAGGACCAAATGAATTATGATACATACCTCAAGTATAACATTTTCCTTCCTGATATAAATAACGAGAAGACGGTACAGTCTGACTGTGCTGGGTAACTAACTTCGATTAGATAAAAAACCAAACATATAAAAAGAACTTGTCGCAACTTGATTTTTTTGCCATGATACGGTTTGAGCAAGACCATACCCTGGTGCCAAGAAACTCCTCCGTAAGATAAGCTTAACTCTGTCTAGATTTCCTAACAACGCTCAGTGGTTTGGGTCTTTTGAAATCGGATCCCAAAATAAAGAGATCATCTTGGAAGACCAGGACATTTATAAAGAGGTATGCTGCCGGATTTGCCTTTTAATCATTCCTAGGATTGGATTGGTTTGAAGGCACTTGACGCCCAAGGGAAATTGCTCTTTCTGTCCTGCCCCGGTGAACATGTAACGTGGCTTCCAACCTTTCATTAAATTTTGTAGATGCAGTTTACAGCGGAATATTTCTCTAGTGAGGTGCTTCCTCTTATCTTGCACCCAAGAAATCCGCGCAAGACAGGACCTCGTCAAATGTATGGATCCAAGAAGCAAAGACAGACTGTGTTTTAAAGCATCTGAGCAAAGTCGAAATCGGCCCAATTCAATCAGTTAGTAAAATGCTTTAGCCACTATATTGAAAAATAGAGTCGATAGAATGATTTAAATTTGTTGAAAATTACAAACAATCACTTAACCTTCACTTATGCTTATTCATATGTAAGCGTACAAGGTTATATTTAAACTGGGTTAAACCAAATATACTATTCCTATAAGTAAGCTTCCAAATATTAGGATTTTCTCAAGAAGTTTAATAATCATAAATGGAGTTATACTCAAAGAATCACAAGGTCGAGGTGTTAGCAGTTTTCAAACCTGTTGAGATAAACATATATTAATCAGTTTAGAACACATAGGTTCAGTCACAAAACAAATTTCAACTAAAACCAGTTAAAGATCAATTTACTCAATAAAGCTTCCATTTATCTATAGCCAGAAAACAAAAATAGTCAATCACACAACAAAAATAAAGTCAAATACCAAATTCTAAAAATGAGACAGCAAACACATGGAACTCAAATTAATAACACAAACAATCCAGTCACTTCCTGAAGCATTCTACATCAAATTTGATAATAAGTGTGTGACAAATAGGATACAAACAGAGAGCACATGAGGTTCAGTCACAAAAGTGATGCACTCAACACAAAACGACACATTCTTTGAAAATATTGATTATTTTTAAGACTCAAATTGGAAATAGTGGGTTTCAGGAGTGGATCCACCAGAATTTATCCAGGGAACTACAGCATTATTTTCAAAGTACTTGCTTCTAAATTTAAACATTTATGTCTGAGAGAATGTTTCAAAAAGGAGCACACACTTTAATAAAATTAATTTTCTGGAAACACTTTGCTTTTCTGTTTTCAATAGAACTTTGATTGCTCTTTTGTTTAAGATGGTTTTTACCAGAGGAAAGAACTTTGATATTGTTGAGGAGCAATATCAAGCGCTACTCCAAGCCCAGGCTACTGAACAAGGGAGCACAACACCATGGCTCCCATCTATACCCAACTCAACTTGAACTGTGAGAAGCCTGGGTTGTATATGTCACCAGGCCCAGCCATGGGTTCATTTTCCAACAGCCAATATGCTGAACCCCAAGACCAGGCCCAACCTGAGCTTGTGCCACACTTTGGAGGCTGGGCAACTGTGGCTCCCTCTAACCCAATCCAACCATTGCTTAACAATTTGATCCAATCATATCAAGACCTGCCTAATCCAGATACTGGTATGCCAAGCAGGCCCCACAAGTGACGCCTAGTAACCAATGTGATTGTTGAGGAGATAATGAGCCTCAAGCAAAGTGGCATGGCATTTGCAGAAATTGCCACTTGCCTGCAATTCACTGAGGCAGTGGTTAGACGCAAATTCCAAGCTCTCATGAAGAGAGGGGGCGCCAAGCTGACCAAGAAGCTGAGGAAGTGGGTTGACTCCCAGATCAAGGATGCCTATCTCATCATGCTTGTCCTACTTCAGCGTGACCCCTACCTCCAAATGACTGAGGTCCATTGCCTACTTGGGCTCCACAGCATTATCATTGCCTGCTCCACTGCACAGCTCTGAATGTATGGGCTTGTTGTTAGTGATCTGGTTCTAATCAATTGGCTGGGTGATGAGTGGGATGGTGACTCTGATCTGCCACATGACCCTGTAATTGTTATTATCATATACTGCTGCCTGTGCAGTATTTTGGAGAATGTCATATGTATATCTTCTTATAAATTGGCATTACATGTCCAGGATTATGGGACTTTGGGGAAAAGAACACTTATGAGGGTAAAAAAGCAGAATCAGGGCACAGCCATTGGTACATTCCTGGCAGCTTCCCCAAAGGGACTGTATTCTACTGAACCACATCCAGTTACACAAATGGATATTGATACAGGAAATTCCTATTGAACCTGCTTGCTAGCTGGATCTTGGGAAATTCCATATTTAGAACTCTCCTGAGCCATCAGATGGAATGTGCTGAAGTGACAGAATAGAAGATCTGAGAAGGCAGCCACAACGTCTCAATATTCCCTATCAGCCATGCGGATGTACACCTGGGAGATGTGTTGTTTTACAACATTGTGGACAAGATCCAAGAGCGCAACCCCAACATGTTCAACCAGGTGCTTCTTACAGCCCATGAACACACTGGGCTTTTCCTCTGTCAGAAGGATACTGAAATTTTCACCAAGATGACTCTCCACACCCATAATAGCAGACAATCATAAAAGGATGTAAAGATGTCCTCTTGTATGTCATGAATGGCATTTCAATATTTGTATTGAAAACCCTGGAATTGAACCCCAGGCCTCAGTAAAAGCCTTATGTTGACCAGAGTAGACGGGAGCCCGCCCAACTGCCAGTTGGGTCAAACCCTGGCCCGCCAGAAATGCCTTGCTCCAACCAGGGAGAATGGGACCCTGCCAGCCTGTCAAGTGTTGAGACTGGAAGCTCAATGTCAACATTGGAAACCCAGGAATCAAACCACGACCCTCCAAAGGCTAATTGAGTCACCCAGGATGTACAGGAACCTGCCAACTCACTGAGTTGCAAAACCAAGTTGTTGATTTATTCCAAGACCTGCCAGTCTCCCAAGGACAATCTCCAAATGGTCACCAGATTGCTGCCAACCTTATGCCACCAAAGATCCAGACCTATGCAGAGGTTGTAGCTTACCTAAAGGAGGTTAAAATAAAAACTACTGCTAGCTCTGCCAATGACCACCAGTAGCTGCCAGTCTCCGTCCAGAATGGGTAATACAAGTGGACTGCTCAGGTGATGTGGTGAACAGTAGCAGCGGAACAAAGCATCACCACTTCTATTCACCAGAGCAGGCAAAACCTGGATCTGCCGCCCTCAAGAATCTAAGCCAAGATCCATGCCCTGCCAGTGCCTTGTCTGCAAACCTTAACCCTGCAAAAATTTAAGAAACAAAAACCCATAGTATAAAAGCCCTGGCGGTATGGTGATGACCATATCATCATTTTCAATAATAAAGTTTTATAAACCTTTGGTTTGAACAAATATTACCTTATCTAGTCTTGATGATCTTCTATCTTAACTCTGGCCAAGTAGACCATCAGGCAACCACCCCCTCTAAAGACTAACCTGCCGACCCGCATCAGGTACTATACTATCCCCCTGGATCCCCCTTTAGACCTGTGCATTTTACCAAATACCTGCCTGCTTGGATTACAACTTGGAGACCATCCTCATTGCCAACCCCTTGGCAAGAACTAGAGAGACTGAATACATAAGACACAAAGGAAAGAGGATCAAGCTGCTACCATTATTGTTCAAAGACAAGTACAATTATCTACCAGCCTACTTTGTCCCCATGCCTCCGCCCTTAACCCCATGACCCAATCTCCCAATGGATCCTCCCACTGCAGCCAATACTACATCAACCCAACTGTTTGGAGTGCTCTACATTACTTTGACGGGAATGGTAGACACTATGGTGCCCAACTCTGGGCCCTGGTCTTTGCTTGGGTGATCTGTATCCTATATTATCAAGTTAGCACCCATCCTATTATGGGCATTACCCACTGGCCCGGCAGTACCCCGTCCAGAGTCACCCAATGCCTCCACCTATGCCTGGCTTTCTGACATTATGACAATCTTTTACAAACATGGTAACCTGGGCCTCAAGATGTTAACACTTGGGGCAACCTGTATGCTTTTTTTGTGATAATCACTTATTACACCCATAAGGCAATTACCTCCCTGATACTCTCATGGATGAAGAACCAACCCACCAAAGAACTGAAAGAACCTGCACTATATTTGTTTGGAAAGATCACTGCTGAAGATGTTGAATTTTTCCTTGACTACTCAAGATTTGAGGCCAAGCTCATGAGCACTGGCAACAACCAAGACACCAGATACTACACGCTGAACTCTCTGTTGGAGATCTGATAAGAGAGCTGCCCCATTAAAGCCTATATTGATGAGTTCCTTAAACTGAAGACTTGCACCCAACTGGAGGATGAATTAGCTGCCATTATCTTCATAAAAGAAGTTAACTTAGCCATGAAAGACCTTTTGAAACACCATCTGCCCACACTGAGCCTGGAGGAACTACTACCCCTGTGAAAAGGCCTGAGCCTGAATCAAGAGGTTCAGAACTTGTACCCTACCTGTGTTGGCAGAACCACAATGCCAAATTGACCAGGATGTCCCCCAAAGAATTACAATGCCACTATCAAGATGGGTTGTGTTTCTACTGCCATGAGGCAGGACATCTCACCAGAGCTTGCCCTAAGAAAAATACATTACCTGTATCCTTAGCATAAATAAACACCTCTGCACAATCTTACAAATTCATCCAAGTGACCATAGAACTATTGGGAAACAAGCGCCAGATTGAAGCCTTTATTGATACAGGAGCTGACAAAAGTTTCATTGATGCCGGCCTGGCAAAAGAACTAGGCTTGACAGCTTCAGAACGCAGCCTATAAGTAATCATGGGAAATAGTTTCTTGGACACTAGTTAAAAATGCAAAAGAAAACTTCCTTTGATAATTGGACAGAATGTGTACCTGTCCCCCCTGATCCTCTTGACAGGATTACCTCACCCCCTAATATTGGGTGACTTCTGGTCCAACAAACATGGCCTGATATTGAACTACCACAAACAGGCTGCTATACTGGGTCAACCTAAATCTTGTGACACTGTTCCCTTCTGAATAAGCTCTAGCAGAGCCCCGTCCAATAGATTCTTAACCATAAATATAGAACCTATTGTCAGGATACTATCTATCCCCTGCAGAAATGGAACCCCATGTTTAGCAAAGAAGAAGCCACAAAACTACCCAGCCATTCAATCTATGATCACACTATAGACCTATTGCCAGGGACACAACCACATCATGGCCCCATCTACAGCTGTAATCACCACAAACAGGTAGCCTTGAAGACTTACCTAGAAGACATGACCAAAAAGGGGTTTCATCTGAGTATCAAAGGCCCCCTGCTTGTCACCCATGCTGTTTGTAGGAAATAAAGATGGCAGAATGTGTCCATGCAGCAACAGCGCCCATGTCAATACTTTGTTGACATGGCCACTGTTGACTCAAAACTCTAAATCTCCTATGTTTTTTTGCTAGTTGTGCTAGCTTAATTCTTTTTTTAAAGCGTTCAGGGGTGCAGACCCAGAAAACACGACAAAATTGTGGCCATCTCAACACAATTTAATATTAAGCTTAATAAAAAACTCAATTTAACCAGATTTTTCCTTTACATTTACTAATAAAAATTAGTTTATTTTTTATTTGTTTTCACAATGTAAAAGTGTCAATGTCAACAATTTTTAAGCATAACTTATTTTTAATAACAAAACTGACGCATCTACAACAAAGAAATTAAGTGTGCATTTAAAAGTATTTTTTTATTGAATTATTATATTGAAAAAGATAGTGCACATATAGCTGATTGTTGAAATATTCATGTTATAAATATTTATGTGGCACTTATTACAGCTTTAATATATTAAGTGGATTGGTGGCTAATGGCAATCCAATAATTTAAGTGTGAGTTAATATGTAAGTTACTATAGAATTTATTATTAAAAATAATGTCAACACTTGTAAATGTCGTTATTTGCTTGTGATCATCTCCTGGGGTGGAGTTAAGCAAATTAGAGTGACACAATTAAGCCTAGATTAATATGTCACCTCATATGAAGAATGTTGTAGTGACGTTGTCAACACTTTACCCTTTTCAATACTGAAGACAACTTTCTTAACAACTTCACATATACACAATGGTAAAATATCATATTAACACTACCCAAATATAATTTTTAATAAAGAAATAAAGAACCTTGATACTTTTTTACTTGTTTTAATATGTTTTTTTTAATTTTTATATGTGAACAAAAACACACAGAAAACGGTTAATTTTTGCTAGCCTGGGTAAATTTAATTAAGTGTACTATGAAAAAACATAGTAATTTTTTTAAAAAAATGTCAATAGTGACAATTTTGTCAAAAATAATGTCTACAATTTTTGTAATCAACAGTGAGAATTCAGCTTTTTTTACTAATTGTCACTCATAATGTTGACACTTTTCAGTTCTCACATATAAAACTTTATGTTTTACATAATAAAAACTTCTCAATTTTTGATATGTTGTATTTTTGACTTTTCTCTTCAATTTTTTCAAATTTTTAAAATAAAATCTATATTCAAATATAATACTTTCACATAAATATCTTAACTTTTAATTTCTTTATTTAAAAATATAATAAAATAAAACCTATACAGGTATTTTTTACCTTTTAAATGCCAAGAAAAGCCATCTAAAATTTAATTTTTATATATTATGCTTTTTAAGTTGTTTTGTTTATTTTTTTACATACATTGCTTTATTTTAAACCATTTTACTTATTATTTTAGGACAAAAACACTTCCAAACAGCCCAAAGGAACCAAGCATTCTTCAAAGCCAACCAAACCCACCAACAAGAAGCCTGTCTCATCAAAGAAGGCCACCCACAAACCATCCCCAAAGCCCTCACCAAAGCCCTCTCCTGAGAAGAGCCCTGCTCAATCCACTGGGGGAGAGGAATCTGATGGCTCTCTTACAGAGCACAGTTTCTACAACTCAGCTTCTGACAAGGAGCAAACCAAGAAGTGGCGACAAGGCAAAAAGACCCCACCCAAGGATAAGTCTCCTGCACATGAGGAGCACCACAATAAGCCCCCTTCTGCTTCCTCACCCCCACCAAACTCCCCCCTTCAAGCTCATCTGGGGATGATTCAAAGCTCCGCCTGATTACTTCCCTGGCTTCCACCATGCTCCTGCTGGCCCCTGGGACCCTCTGTTGGCCTACAACATCTGCAACGTTGACAGCAAATTTAAAGTTCTCTCTTCCTTGCCCAAATACTTCCCAATCATTAGCGTAAAGGGTGGGCTGGCCATGGTGGCCAATGGGTATATCTTCAGCTGCAATAATGCCAACCAGGGCTTCAAGAGCTGCCATTACACCTGTGAGGACCGCTCCTGACCAGTGCGGCTCATTGCTGAGCAATAGGACCTGGTCCAAACCATCAAGGGCAAGCATACCTGCATCATGCCCAACACCATCATAGCCTGCCTCCTCAAGTGGTATCTGGTGCAGGTGATGCCCACCTCCAAAGACCTTTCTGCCGCCCAGCTGGCTGTGCTTGCTTGCAAGTACCTCTCCCCAACTAACTTGAAGAGGGTTCCAACTCACAATCAGTTGGTCAAGTTTGTAAGTGATAGGCGGCAAGCCTCAAACCCCCTGGCCAAGAGTGCCACCAATATCAAGGACCTTATCCTCACAGATGCCCTCAAGAAGACAGAGGATGGTGAGATGTTCCTGCTCCATGATAGTGGGCAGGAAGTGAAGGATAGGATTTTAGCCTACACCACAACCCAAAACCTGGAGCAGCTGAACACTGCTACCACCTGGCTGTGCGACAGCACATTTGCTACTTGCCCCTCCCTATTCAAGCAGCTTTGGGTCCTGCATGGGCAGTTCAATGACCAGGTTATTCCCCTTGTCTTCTTTCTCCTTCCTGGTGCCAAGACTGAAGTCTACACCAGAGCCTTCAAGATTGTCCAGGATGCTTTGAGCTCCCTTCCCACCAACCAGCTCCCCTCTCCCACTCATGCCACAAGGGCAAATCACTCCTCCGCTGAGAAGGATGAGTCCACTATAGTCGCTGGGCAGCTAGCTCATGCACGCTCACTTGGGCCAAAGGTTATCATAATGGACTTTGAGCAAGCTTAGTTCAGAGCCTTTGAGGCCACCTTTGATGGAGAAGTCCAGGGCTGCTTCTTCCATTTTAGGCAGGCCCTTGTCAAGAATCTCAAGAGTGAGAAGGACCTTTTTGAGAAGTATCTTAACAATGGTAAGGGGAAGTGAAACTTTGCCCTGACTCAGTTTGCTGCCTTGGATTTTGTGCACCCAGAGCATACTGGGCTTGGCTTTGAGGCCCTCCTGGAGGACGCTTGCATCAAGAAGCACTCTACCATCTTCAAAGGTTACTTGGATTACTTCAAGCACCAATAGGTGGGCAAGAAGGTGACTGCATGGAGAGGTAAGAGCGGGGCCACTGCCCCTTGGAACTGTCAAGGCGCCTGCCTCAAGGGGGAGATGAAGACCACCTCTAGCCTTGAGGTTTGGCATAAGCACCTGAAGGTGAAGTTTGGGTCAAACCCCAAATATAACAAGTTCTTCTCTAAGCTACAGGAGGATCAGGCCCAGACTGTCTCTTAGTTCCGCAACCTGGCCAACCAGGTGGCCCCCAAGAAGCAAAAGTCCAAGGAGTAGGACTACCAGGAGGACATGCAGAAGGTGTTAAAGAAAAAGTATAGGTGGCGGAGATCAAGAAGTACCTTGAGGACGTTGCCACTGCTCTTGTTGGTGGCTTTAATTAGTACAATAAACCTTGCTTTGCTTTGCCTGTATTTTTTTACTTTTAAACTTTTAATTTTTTAATTTATTTAAATTTTAAAAAAAGCTTTTTAGGTATAAATGTGTCAAGGGTCTGGATGTACAAGTATTCCGGCTATTGCCATCACACCTAACATCCAGCCATTGCCCAATTTGGTGCCTTTTCAATATACCATTTGACATACTGAAAATGGCAACAACCAAGATCACATGACTGTCCAGGTATCCAGCAACTTGAACCCATCCAGCACATGACCAGCCCCTGGGTTTGATCTAACTAAAATCCCCGCCACAGCTAAAGCTATATAAGTCTAAAGTATTATCCAATAAAATATACCTTTTCTCTTCCTAATTCTATATTCAAAGCTTCCCCAAAAAAGCGCTCCTTATCACTGATAGCACTACAGTTTTCAACCACGCCAATGAAAGAGAAAATGACTGAACAGAACCTGCCAACTTTGCCCACGTACTCAACCAGGTAACATCCCAGGATACCTGGAAGACGTACTTTTGCGCCCACAACATTGATGAAGATATTCCTAGTGGATGCACCATATTAAAAGGTCTGGTCATGCCCAAAGCATGTGCCAAGATAATTTAATTTAGTTGCTCTCTACAACCACAAACAAACACACAACCGCCTATTGCAGGCAAAGTCACCAACACCAAGTACATTGGTATTGACAAGTTCTTTGGTAAAAACAAAGAAAACGTCATCAACTGGCTAGACCACTCAGCTGTGAAACTCTGCGCCAGCCGCATCCCACACAAAAAATGGGTCCAAGAAGCCAGCAAGCGCCTATACAAGGCCGCAGCTATTTGGTTTGCCACTTGGGTTGGCTCACAAACCTACAACCAACTTGACAGCTGGGAAGAGTTCAAAGCGGACATCACACACAATTTCTGCATCACCAAATCCCTCCAAGACATTGCAATACAGCTCAGAAATCTTCATCAGAAGACCACTATCATGGCTTACACCAATAAATTCAAAGAAATACATCACAAGATCCTAAACCTAGCACAATCTGGTAACGTACACACCAGAGCCTCATTCATCAACAGAATGAAACCCTCTGTTGCTGCCCTCATCCGTCCAGAGGCCAACACCTCCATGCCTGCACTCATTGCAGAAGCCAAGTGTGTGGAAAAACATGCAAACATGGAATATGCTTCACGCAACAGAAATTGCTCTTTAAACAGCAATGGCAGAGAAAACTCCAATGGCAACAAACACCAAAACACCAATCATAGCAACAGCAACTACAATTGCAACAATGGCAATTGCAGCCAAAGCGCAAACTGCTCCTGTCCCAAGAAAGAGGAAAGCCAAAGTAAACAATGCTGAAACAGTAACCCATTATGAATCTGACCCCACATTCTCTGACCTCAAAGGTCTCAAAACAGAGGAACAGGGGAAAGAGGAGGGGGAATAGGATTAAGTGCCCCTGTCTCCCCCCAACTTGGCAAGAAGAAGTACCAAGGCACAAACTTTGCTGCTTGCATCCCCTGTGTCCCGCAATCCTCCATTTTTATGAACGTAAAAATTAAAGATTGCTCACAACTTCTTGTCTACCCATGCACTTACAAATCACATACAAATAAAATTTTATTCAACTCTGGTGCACAACACATTATGGTTAGCAAACTCTTTGTAACCAAGTACAAAATACCAGTTGTCAAATCCAACTTCAAATACGCCAGAATGGCAGACAAATCAAAGGTTCTACTCAAAGGCAAAACAACTCCCTTCAGAATTGACCTCCAAGGCATACAAACGTCCATCAAAGGACTTGTCATGAACAACATAAACTACAACATTGTAGCAGGCATGGACTAGTTCACCCAAGTGAATCCCAGTGTATGTTGGAAAACAAAAACCATGACAATAAAATGCAATGGAGTCAATTTCAACATTCTCAAAGAACCCAATGATCTGATTCTAAGAGATACAGTATTTGTCCAAGTCATAAATCAAGATGACTCAGAACATCTAACCAAAGACAGTACCCTCCACATAATGAGTTACTCCAAATTTAATAATATAAAAACACAAAAGATCCAATGACCAGAAATTGTGGCACTCCTAAATGAATACACTCATGTATTCAAGGAAGAACTCACAGAGTTACCCCTTAAACAAGAGGTCAAACATGGCATCAACTTATGCAAAGCCATGCCCAAACCTGCACTCCTCTACAGACTCTCTCCAATGGAGACCCAAACACTTAAAGCCCACATTGAGGACAATCTAGCCAAAGAATTCATTTGTCCGTCTGAATCCCTGTGGGGGCAGCAGTTTTCTTTGTAAAGAAGAAAGAAGGATCTCTTTCCTTAGTTACTGACTACAGAGCACTAAACGCAAGTACCATAAAAAATAAATACCCACTTCCCCTCATAGAAGACCTATTTGCAAGGCTCTCTGGAGCAAAATATTTCTCAAAATTGACCTCACATCTGGTTATAACCAAGTTGAAGTTAAAGAGAAAGACATACCAAAGACCACGTTCTGCACGCAATTTGGGTTGTTTGAATGTAAAGTAATGAATTTTGGGATGACAAATGCCCCAGCAACATTTGTCACCATGATGAATCAGGTGCTAAACAGACTCTCAAACACATTATGTTACCTTGAAGACATCATCATATTTTCAAAAACAAAAGAGGAACACCTCATGCATGTCCGTGAGACACTCAATCAATTTGCAAAGCACAAACTACACGCTAAACCTAGTAAGTGCCAATTTATGGAAAAGGAACTCCTGTCCTTGGGCCACATTGTCTCTGACAGTGGCATCAAAGCAGACCAAGGCAAAATAAAATCCATAAATAACATGCAACACCCCACCTTTGTTAAAAAAGTTAGATGCTTTCTCGGAATGGTAGCTTACCTAAGGAAATACATCAAAGACTGCAGAAAGCTCACCACACCAATCAAAGACTTAACCAAGGGTAATTCCAAAAAGAAATTCATCTGGACACCAGAATGTGACAAGAATTTCCAACTATTAAAAAAAGATTTGATCATAGCACCAATCTTACAATACCCTAATAATAACGGGTGCTACAAGCTTGAGTTGGATTCCAGTGACACCGCCATTGGCGCAGTCCTACACATCTGCCAGCCAGGGCAGCAAGAATTCCTGCCAGTATGTTATAAAAGTATAAAACTAATAAACACTGAGCAGAGGTATCCAATACACAATAAGGAATTGCTAGCAATATATCACACATGCAAGAAATAGAGATGTTATCTAGAAGGACATTTAAATGTCTGAGTACTAACTGACCATAAATCCTTAATCTATTTCAAAACTCAGAATGCACTTGCACAGCAACAAGCCAAATGGATGTCCCTTATGGAACAGCTCAATTTAGACATCCAATACAAAAGGGGGGCAGAGCTGGTCATGGCTGATGCTCTCTCTAGGCTATGTCAGCCAAGAGAGGATCATCCTGGCCACCTGGACCCTGACTGGCCCAACCTATATAACACTGAGTATAAAACCAAAGGGAAAGACCCCTCCACATATCAACTGACCCACAATACATTAGTAAGGAATGAAAAATATTTCCATGTATCAAATGGCACTGTATACCAAATAATTAAAGATAAACATGTTCCCTACATCCTACTTTTACAAAGAGTTGATACTATCCTAAGATATCACTGTCTACTAAGCACACAAAGGCTAACAATCTATACCTTGCGTTAAAAGAAGTAGTATGGTGGCCAAATCTTAAACAAGACATAATTGATGCTCTGAAAAAGTGCACAGTGTGTGAGAAATATGCCAGCACCAAGGCTTTTCAGCCAACAGTTAACCCAGTACCTGACCCCAAACCATTTAAGGTTTGGGGGCTGGTCGTAGTGGGACCCTTCCCAAAAACTAAAACAAAGCAACATTTCCTAATTTTAGCTATTGGCTTTGCTACACACTGGCCTATCTGCTGGGAAACAAAGAATCACAAGGCAGAAACAATAAACTGCTTCATTAACAAGGTAATAATAGCCAACTACAGTACTCCAGACTACATCATAACTGATGGAACAACAGAGTTATCAGGTCACATAGTAAACAACAATCTAAAAGCAAAAAATATCAAGAATTCCACAACCTTGCCCTACAGGCTACAGGCCAACAGCAGAGTTGAACGCCTAAACAGTAGCCTTATCAGAACCGTCGAGAAAATAATGAATGTCAAAGCCAAAGACACATGGTCACTATACGTGAAATATGCATTACTAGTATCCCAAGTCTGCATCAATCAAGGAACAGGCTATTCACTGTTTGAGCTAACCTACAAATATAAACCAGAGATAGTTACCCACAACAACCAACCATACATAAAAATCCCCCTGGGAAAACCTCCCACAGTGGAACAAGCACCGACGCTACAACACATACACCTCAAAGCTAAAATAGCAGAAACAAAAAGGCTCAAAGCACAAAAGTTAACCTCTACAGAGGAACCACTCCCTATCAACTCCCCCTCTGGGTCCTGGCTGGGAACAGAAAGAAGCTAGAGTCAGTACACAGGGGACCAAGAAGAATCATCCAATACAGACCAGACAGGAACACCTACCTGGTTAAGTTCCAGGGTGCCAAAGAGCCCATCATCAAAAAGTACCACAGATCCTGTCTTTGCCTCAGTAAAGGAGAACACTTGACTTGGCTGGTATCAACTAGCAAACAACTCCAGGAACATCAGGTGGCAGCCGTCAAGAAAAAAACCCCTCCTGATGTAACAGAGTAATCCCTTAAGGGGGGTGTCAAGGATCTGGATGTACAAATATTCTGGCTACCACCAACCCACTTAACATCCAGTCATTGCCCAATTTGGTGCCTTTCAAATATACAGTTTGACATGCCAGAAATGGCAACAAAGCAATATCACATGACTGTCTAAGTATCCAGCAACTCAAACTCATCCTGCACATGACCAACCCCTAGGTTTGATCCAACTAAATCCCTGCCACAGCAAAAGCTATATAAGTCTAAAGTATTATGCAATAAAATATACTTCTCTTCTTCTTAATTTCATTTTCAAAGCTTCCCCAAAAAGGCGCTCCTTATCAGTATAAAAAATATAAAATAACATTTTCTTATTTGATATACTTCATATAAGAACAACTTTGAATATCTTATGGTTGAAAGTGAATGAAATGTCCTTATTTTTGTTAGTTTCTTAATAAAACATAAGTATTAATCTCAAACTTACCATCTATACATGAAAAAATTAGTACTATCTAATTAAATTAAAGATGGAAAAATAAAAGGTAAAATGTAAAAATTAAAGCTAAAAATTTAAAAGTAAAAACCATAGAAGCAAGCAAGTTAATTCCTTCCTTCTTTTTCCCTTCTTCATCTTGACCCTTTTCAGGAGGGCAGTTGCAATGAGCTCAAGCTGCTGCTTGATCTCAGAAGCCTTGTATCTATGCTTTGTGGAATCCTGGATTGCCTTTGTAAAGTAGGTCAACTTGGTGGTTGGCTTGGTGGGGGGACATGGTTGGTAAGATCCTAGAGCTTGGAGATGGTCTTCTCATGCTCATGTAAAGGAGGAGAAAAGAACTTATTGAACTTGGGATGAGGACCAAAGTTGGACTTGAGATGCCTGTGATAGGCCTCAATGAATAATTTGTCTTTGGATCAACATGGATAGTAGCCTGGTACACGTTCCACAAGGCCTTGGCTCTGGCCTTGTCTCACCTCTAAGTGACAACCTTCCCAATTCACTGGGGCTCAAAGTACTCCAGGAAAGGCCTGAAATCTGGATGCTTCACTATATAGGGATCCTTTGAGAGAATCTTGAACCCCTGCACAGTGTGCTCTGGCTTTAAAAAAGCCAAGGCACTGAATTGTGCCAGCGCAAATTTGAAGGTGTCCAAGGTATCTCTCTGGCTCAATCTACTAAGTTCAGCATTGGCCTGCACATTATAAGAAACTTCTTGACAGTAATAGAAGTGGCACCCCTGCACTTTACTGTAAAACAGCTACTCATATGCATTGAACTGTTTTGTGTACTTGGGTGCAGCCAAGAGACACAACAGGAAATCCTAACGGTAGGGTTGGGTTTGTACCAAGCCAAGGGTTAGTCTTCAGGGATGAATAAGGAATATATATTAAGACCCTGGGAAAAATAATTATCAGAAATCTCCTCTAAACTAGACTAGGAAAAAGGAACCAAAGTACAAAGAATGACACAAAGAAAGAGTGTCAACAGAACTTAATTTATTGGATGAATCATTTAGATTCTTATAGGGCAATAGTCTACCACAAAACAGTAGAAGGACAGTTAGATCACTGACCACTCTCATAAGTGGTTCAAGGATCACTCAGTTTACCAGTTGAAATGTAAATAAGTCCTTCACCCAATTTGGAGTGAGCCCCATTTAAAAAGGAGAAAGGGAACTAAGGGGTTTGCACTTGAAATGCAATCCCATCAAAGGTGAAATCAATAAGGCTTGAATAGTGGGATTCATGAAATTCCCCCTTCTAGATTGGTCTGTGGGGGGGGTATAATTGCAGAGAAACTTGGTGTGGACTTGGGAAAAGGGGCTTCCAGTAGACAACAGTTTGACAGTGTACTTGGTACCCTGCTTAAAGGTCACTTTAAGGGGGCCAATCAATAGGGTTTATAACTTGTGAGATCTACCTCCTACTCTATGTTGATAGTAGAGGACCAAGTCTCCAAATTGGAACTCTGGGAGGGGAGCGCAGCCAACGTTGCTAGGTGTTAACTCCAGGGCCCTGGTTTTATAAACATACACATACACTAATGATCAGATGTAAATTATTCAATTAACTAGGCCTTTGATATTTTCTTCAGGGTTAGAGGCAGCATCAGAGGTAGAGATTTGCATCCCCAAGAGAGAGGGAGTATTAGCCTCTCTCCCATATAAAATGGCAAAGGGAGAGAAACTGGTAACCCTATGTTTGCTGAGGCAATAGGCAAACAGAGAAGCTGGTAAGTACAACTCCAGTTGGCAGCATCAGGTTAAGTCAACTTCCTCATGATAGACACCAATGTAGAGTTAGCCTGTTCCACAGCTCCATTAGTAGAAAGATTATAGGGAGCAGAGAAGAACAGATGGATTCCTAGCGCTTCTACTACATAGGTTATCACGCAGGCATTGAAATTGAACCCATTTTCAGAGAGTAGAACTTGAGGGCATCCATGGCAATAAAAGATGTCTTGCAAAAGAAAAGCAGTCATTGTCTTGAAAGTGATATCTTTGGTAGGTATAGCTTCTACCCATTTACTGAAGTGATCTACAGTAATCAAAATGAACTGACACTATGACAGTCCAGATGAAAGCTTTTTTGCAGGAGATGGTTGATTTGGCCTCAATAAAGAATTTGTGCTAAACAGCTGACAAAAGTATTGTGGTTTTGAGACAGGCAGAGGCCTAATAGATAACATGGACTACAAGGGGAGGTAAGCCTGCCTAGTAGGTAACATTAGCTACTAGAGACAGAGGACAAACCATCCCAGCAGGTAACATTAGCTGCTGGATGTTGGTTAGGTGTCTCCACTCAGTAGGTAACATTGGCTACATGAGGTGGGGAATGGAGCACCCTAGCAGCTAACATTGGCTACTGGGGTGTTAGTTGAAAGGTCTGAACCTAGTGGGTAACATGGGCTACTAGGAGAGGATGATAGCTCTCCTCCTTTGCAGATAACATTGGCTGCTAGTGTGCAGGATATATGTCTCTACCCAGTAGGTAACAAAGAACTACTAGGGGTGGGGAGTGTACCAGCCTAGCAGATAACATTGACTGCTAGTGTGCTGGATGGTGTCTGGCCCTGGTAGTTAACAAAGGACTACCAGGGGAAGTATGGCTCTTCTACCTAGCAGGTAACATTGGCTGATAGGAAGAATGGGCAATGTGCCCCTGGCAGGTAACATGGACTGCCAGGGAAGGGAGGAGCTAATACAGCTCTATGTGCCCTTGTGCGCTTACAGGAGGTCTGTAAGTAAGAATCCTACCTAACAGACTGATAGGATGCCCTTGTCTGTGTTTCCTTGGGGGCTTTGGGGAGGACCTAAAGCTACCATGGGGGCATGGATATTCTCAGGGGTGTCACCAGGGTGGTTGCTTGGGGAAGCAGCTTCAGAACTTGGTGTGATCAGGCCTCTGGAAAGTAAAGTTGATAACTTTGCAACTGAAAGCTCAGAATTAATCACCTGAGTGAGTAGAGACAACTTTAAAGACATGAGGATTTTTGGTGGTTGAATGGCCCAGGTGGAGGACACTGGCAAAGGCCAAGTCAAATGCCAGTAGCCTTGTAGACTTATTGCCTGAGTCTGAGGTATTAGTAATGGAGACTGACAATAGAACCACAGGGTTCATAGTAGGATCAACAGTGAAGACTAGTAAGAGGGACTGTATGATCACAGTGAAGACTAGTTGAGGGACTGGAAGATCATTGTGAGGATTGGAACCAAGATGGTTCATTGTGAGGATTAGAGCCAATATAATTAATAATGAGGATTGGAACCTAGGTGGTTCATGGTGAGGACTGGTGGATATCCTGGAAAGGGCTGAAAAGGACTGATTTCTGACTGGAAATGACTGTTTGCTGATTGTAAAGGACTGTTGAGGAATAGGGAAGGACCAGAAGATCATGGTGAAAGACTAGCTGAAGGACCAGAAAATGATGATGCAGGACTAGCTGAGGAACTGGAAAATGGCTCAGAAGGACTAGCTGGAATGAATAAAGGAGCTAGGATGCTTGTTTTGGGCTTTTAGAAGAGGAAATGATCAGAAAGAAGCAGTTAAAGAATTAATTAATGCTGCCCAAAAATATGATATAAAGATGAAATTAATTATCATATGAATAAAAACAAGAGAAGAAGAAATAATTTACAGAAATTAAACTGTAAATTGTTAAGAGATGATAGAGTGAAAAGGAGCTAGACAGAGGCCAGAAACAGGACAGAGAAACTATGAGAACAAGTGTTGGAATTTTGCCAAAATGATTGGGAAAGGTAAAAGGCAAGCAGCAGGTGGGTTCAAAGTGGTAAATTCTGAAGAAAATGCAGAGAAACTTGGAGAAACATTGAAGAATTGAGGGTTTAAAAATCCCTTAAGTAAAACATAGGTGAAAGCACTTGAGTTTTTCTGGGGAAACATGAAAGGAATTACAGCAAAACTGTTTGAAATGTGGAGAAGTTGTTTACCTGGAGCAAGACAGCTTCAGGGTTGAACCATAGTCAAGAGCAAGTCATTTGGGTAAACTGTTTGGCAAAACAGTTGAATCAAGGCATGTGATTGGCTGCAAGCCAAAGTTTATTTGATTAGTGGTTTGAGGGCTTTAACTTGAGAGTTAAAGCCTAAAAAATGAGGAGCAGAAGCAGAAACTCAGGGTTTTCATTGGCTGAAGTAAGATATAAAGTTTAATATATTATAGAGAGAGAAACTGGATAGTATAAGCTTTGGAAAACAAGAGTTCTTAGAGAGAATCAGGACTGAAACAAGGAGCTATAAAAGGAGAAGCTATCTGAGGCTTTTAAAGAAATGACACAAGTGGATTACAAAAGCCACAAAGACTCCACAGAGGACTGAAGCATAAGACAAAGGTGCAGAAGCCCAACATAAAGGAGATGGAGATGGAGATAAAGAGTTGGAGCTGGAGCAGAGTGCAGGAGCCCAAGACCAAGGAGAAGGAGTCCAAGATATTGTTGGATGACTCCAAGCTATTAGCAAGTCCCTATTGTTTCCCAGAACCCCAGGCAATATATCAGAAGGTTTCTAAGGGGATATTCCTTCTGACCATAAATAAAAGCCTATTTCAACCCCTGCCAAAAGTTCCAAGTAGTACAGATAACCTCCATGAGTGAATTGCCCCACATCTTCTACCCTGGCTAAGGGGAGGTGATACCTATTTTCAGAGTTGTAGAAGGTTTGCCACTAGTAAAACCTCCCAATAAGAGTGGGAGAGGTTGACTAGACACCTTGAAACAACAGATAGAGGACAGGAGTTCATTGGGAATGAGTTTACTAGTGTGACTGTAATACAGTCACATTGAGCTGTGGTTTCACAAAGAGGTTGAACTGTGATGAATTTCATAGGTTGAAATTCAAAACAATAGGATTGACCTTGGAGAGATTTTACAGCGTAGTAATGGATTACCCAAGAATCAATTAGGCTGTCCTAATTGAGGGCCAAAATGAATAATATGAACAATTCAGATTATGAGACTAGGTGTCTCAAAAAAATTTATTAATTGGGAAGGTTAGTTAATTGATACCCTGGAATATGATTGATGAGGATTTAATCATAGGGCCAAAATGGACTCAACTTTGTCAAGTAAAGATGTGTTGTCTTCAACCTGTCTAATTAACTGGGAAAGTTAATTATATATACTGGAAATATAATTAATGAGGTTCAAATTATATTGTTTAATTGCCTTGACTGTGTCAAGAAGTTTGGTTAAAGTTAGACAAAAGTAAACCCCCAAATTGTGGTTTAAAAGCACTGTTTTGGCAAATTAATTAGGTTAGAAGCGCCGCCTAATTGATTTTTAAATTGCTGAGGCGCTGCCCAGTGAATGTTTCAGGTGCTGAGGCGCCGCCTACAAAAGCTCCTGGGTGCTGCAGTGGCGCCTGGTTTAAGTTTCAAAGCGTTTTAATGGGGTTTTAACGCAAAAAACCATTAAATGCAAAAATAACTAAATATAGACAATGTTGTCTATACATTCAGGGTTAATCAGCTGGTTCCCAGTTGGAACAAGGATAACTTGGATCAGGAATACATATATTACACAGGGTTTTGGCATCAGAAGTCCAGAATGCTTCAAACCAAAGCAATACATTTCCACAGAAGGAATCAGGTGATTCTGGAATGTATTATGGTACATTCTTATAGGTTAAGAGTATGAAGATCTTTTTGGTAAAGGTCTTGATTGAAAGAAAATGTTGTTTCATGAACTACATGATAGAAATCCAGGTGTGATTCTGGAACCAGAGGGATTTTCTGCCAATTATACCCCAATTGGTATATAATAGAAACATGATAACAATTAATAAAGATGCTTATTTTGTGACAATGGTTGCTTTCCCCTCAATCATTTTATCTTTTTGGCTTTTAACTGAAATAAGACTACTTTGGAATGAAAGAGATGGTCTGCAGATAAGACTATGAGAAGCAAAAAGCGTTAAAGTGATCACCAGATGGCAACAAGTTTAACGCCAAGATTGCTTGCCCGGAATCCAAGCTCATTGAAGCTTACATAAAGGATTCCCTGTCAAACCGTAAAAGAGTCAGACTGGGATAATGAAGAAGCAAGCATGAATTTCCTGGATCTGTCACAACTAGGTTGCTGAAAGACTGGTACAGACCTACAGAAGATTTAGCACCAGCTGGAGTACAAGTTCATGGTGGGGATGTCCGCCTAGTAATAGGAAAAGTATTGGAAGAGTTTGCATTAATGCAGGCTCAGTATAAACTTCTAGCTAGCCAATAACCTCTACTAGTAAATGACAACTCCTTTAAGCTGGTCCCTGGCTATGACCCAGGACACACTTTGGGGGCTGGTGACCAGGAACCCCACAGGGCCCACTGCATTGATGCTGACAGAATGAAAATAGTGTCAAAGGGGCACCATTTTGAACTCCTGAGTGGCGGCACAAGGCTTCTGTAGTTGACAATCATGGCAACTAGCAAGAACATAAGAATCAAAAGGCAGAGGTTTTCCCAGTAATATTGTTTCTGAAGCCATTCATAAGTATTGGATATTCCTCTGTGTCCTGTCTTCCAATGTGCTTGCAAGATAAGGGATAATCATAGGCTTGGACTTACTTAGGGAAGGTACTGTTGCTGAACCTTCTTGAACAGTTGTTGATTGTGGATGAGGGTGTCCTGAGACAACTTCTGTAGGACTAAACAGGTGTCTTCAGTTTCAGCATCCCACGCTGAGAGATGACCAATCAGTTTGTATAGTTGATCAGCTTCTGCAGGGTGGAAGACCAAGGTAGGCATTCACAAGAGTCCATCAGCATTCTGATGCTGTATGCCTGGACAATGGAGTACAGCAAAGTCATAGACTTGTAGACAGAGAGCCCATACAGCCAGGCATCTTTTGGGTTCTTTCAATTGCTGTAACCATTTAAGAGAGGCATGATCTTTGACAATAGTGAAGTGTGTACTGTAGATGTAGTGGCAGAATTGCTTGACCGTGTGGAGCACAATTAGGCACTCCTTCTTGATCACACTGTAGTTTTTCTCATGCTTGTTTAGGACTCTGGAGGTATAAGCTACTGGGTGATCTACACCTTCAGCATTAAGTTGAGCCAGGATTTCACCAATAGCAAGGTCACTAGCATCAGTGTACACAATGAACTCCTTGTTGTAAGCAGGGTATACAAGAATAGGGGCCTCTTTCAGTTTCTGCTTGAGAGTCTCAAAGGCTTGTTGTTGGCTGGCATTCCATTCAAAAGGGACATTACACAATAGCTGGACCAAGGGATTGCTAGTGTCAGCAAAATTGGGGATTAATTGTCTATAGTAATCCATCATGCCTAAGAAGACTTGGATTTCTATTAAAGAATTGGGAGGGAGAATCTTATCAATGAATTCCACTTTCTTGATCATGGGACGTATCCCAGCCTGGGTTACTTCATACCCTAAGAATTCCAGACAATCTCTGAATAAGGCACATTTGGACAGCTTCAACTTGAGCCCAGCTTCCTGGATCATGATGAAAACCTCTTGAAGGTGAGCCAGATGATTGATAAACGGGGCACTAAATACAGTGATGTCATCCAAATAGACCAATACACACAAAAACCAGAATCACTTAGTATAGAGACCATAGCCCTTTGGAACGTGGCAGGGGCATTACAAAGCCTGTGAGGCATGTAGGTAGATTCAAACAATTCTTCAGAGGTGATGAGAGCGGCTTTTTTCCTGTCTTCAGGAGAGAGATCAACTTGCCAGTAGCCAGATGCCAAATCCATAGCTGAAAAGAACTTAGATCCTCTAAGACGGCAGAGGGCATCCCCTATGAGTGGCAAGGGGTAAGAATCTTCTTGGTTAAAGAATTCAAAGTCAATAATCCATCACAATACAATGACCTCCATACTTCTTCTTCAAGATGAGTAATGGGGAAGCCCAAGGAATTTGGGAAGGGGCCAGTAGCCCAGCATCTAACAGTTGTTTGAGTTCTTTTGCACCTGAGCGTCCTCTACTCTAATTTGTCTGTAGGGATTGGCTCAGAAAGGAGGAGTGTTGCCTGTATCTATTTGATGGATGACACTTTTAGCCAGGCCATATGTACTGTCCTTGGCAAAGATGTTGACAAAATGGTCAAGCAAGTCAATAAATTCTTTCTGTTGTACAGGAGACAACTGCAGGATTTCCTCATTACTGAAAAAGGACAACATTTGAGGTTCTTCCTCTTGTAAGTTGAAATCACAGAAGGTACCAAAAAGATGTACTGAGAGAACATCAGGAGCATTTAAGAGTCAGCCATAGCCAACTACTTGACCCCTAGAGACAGTGATAGGCACAGGAGTTAGGTTAGCCACAAGTAACTGCATAGCATCTTTGTGAGAAGAGTCAAAAATTCCTGGGCAGAGATGAGGTTCATTATGCCCAAAAGAAGAATGGAGTACAGTTCTAGAAAGGTCTTCTCAGACAATTCATACAAGATCTGGGTGTCAAGGAAACTTCAGACCCAGGAGAGAAGGTCACAGCTAGGTAGCCAAGAGAAGGAATCATTCAGCTGCAGGGCAAGCTGGAGGAGGGCACTTCATGTTGGAGAAGTGTGTGTAATAGTTTATGATGAATATTCCAGAAGGGTATTCTAGAACACAAGTCTTAAGGCGTTTGCCAGCACCTTGATGGGTTGTTCAAAAATGAGAGAAACTTTTTATCCAATGATTAACAGGTATCCATTCTTCATGTTAATGATCCCATTGTATTCTCAGAGAAATTGAGTACCTACCAATAGGTTATAGCTCTCATTTTCCAGGACTACAGCAGGGACAGCATTGAGTAGATTACCAAATTGCAAAGGGAGAGATGAGTATGCGTCACTGCTGTAATGGTCCACATGTTGGGTGGTTTTGCAGGCGGGGCTAATGTTGGCCAAGAAAAAGTCTAGTGGCTTTTGACAGGTAGAGGACTAGTAGGTAACACGGGCTACCAGGGAAGGTAAGGCCTGCCTATTAGGTAACATTGGCTACTAGAGACAGAGGACAAACCAGCCCAGCAGGTAAAATTGGCTGTTGGGGGCTGGTTAGGTGTCTTTATCTAGCAGGGCAACCGCCAGAATTAACTCATTCCGCAAGTTGACTTGCTGAATGTCAACAGTTTGTTAACATTCAGTAACTTAACATTATTTTAGTATTTATCCGCTGGAATTGGGCATTTCCAAAACTAAGCTAATTTTTATAGTAAATTATTAAGTCAGAATTTCAAAATTAAAAAGGAACATGCATAATGTTGACACCATTTAAACAAAGGCTTATTTTTAATCCAAAAAACCAATATAATTTACTATGAAAATGTAAGTTTCTTTGTACTTTTACATTACAGTCAACTACAGTAAGTAATATCTAGATGTCAACCCCAAATAAGAATCCGTAAATTTCTTAATAAAATACACAATATTCTAAAAATAATTACTTTTTATATTTTATACTACTGTTTTTATTAAATATATATTAAGATAAGCATTGAAAAAAACACATGTCAGCTTTCATAGTGTTATTTGTATTATTTAGATATTTACTGTTATTTTAAACTCACTAGATGAACTATAGCTTATTTCCGGAAGTCCACTTAAGCCAAAACACATATGTTAAAACTAGAAATTATATATGTATTTATAATGTTAAATTTGTGTCAAATTGACGTGTCATCTAAATTGCAACAAAGGGGTTTGGCTAAGCAAACAAAGTGACATAATTTAAGCAATATTTAATAGGAGAGTTACTATAAAAGAACGCTGACTGCCTGAATGTTGACACCTTCACTGGGTTATTAGTAAAACACTGCTGCTTAACAAAAAGCACAAATACAATGTTATGATAATTCAGGTCAAAGTACCCAAGGCTGTACTTTAGACTTCCCTCTACAATCCCTATTATTTAGTTTCAATAAGTTACATATGAAAATCTATAATTTTTTTTAATTTAAAAATAATCAATTTTGGCCTTAAAAAACCAACCCTGGAAAGTATTAACCAAGCTTTATAAGTGATTAATATAGTGGTTTTCTAGTTTAATGCTGACTTTCAGTATGTCAACAGTCAAAATTAAAGAGTTTTTTATGCTGATAAACTATATTAAATATTTTTGACTATTGTGACTACCAGAATGTCAAATTTTTATTTAAACATGGTTTTTTATTCTTTACTAATAAACTAGCTCTAAATTGACTTTCCATACTTCTATAAACTATTTAATTAAAAAATAAAACAAGTGCTTATTATTTAATTTTATTCATATTCCAACTGATTATTCTTACTTTATGAACTATACTCTAATTATTGTAGGATAAATCTTCCAAGAAGCCATAAAAGAACCCCAAGTCAGCCAAGAAAGTGCCCAAAGCCTCTGGAAAGGCTCAAAGTCCCTACCTCAACAAAAAACCAGACAAAGAGCCCTCAAAGAAAGAGAAGACAAAGGAGAAGACTCCAGACCCTGAAAACAAAGAGCCCTCCCCTGACCCCTCTTCTTCTCCAAGCTGGTACCAATAAGAAGGAGATGAGGTTCCACTAAAAAAGCAAGGAAGAAAGAAGATACCCAAGAGTCCAGAACCCCAGTCAAGCCCAGATGAATCAAGCTCAAAGGAAATAAGCCCCAAGGAATCAAGCTCATCCCAGCCCAGGAAGCGCAAGAATCCAACTCCAGATAATTCCCCTCCACTGCCCAACAAATCCGCACCTCCATCTTACTCATCAAGTATCAATAAAGAAGCTCCTGATGATTACCTGTCTGACTATCAATAAGCACCAATTGGCCCATGGAATCCCCTAAAGGTTCACAATATATGTAACGTCAAAGGAGAGTTTAAGCTCCCAAAGAAGTTCCCTCAGGTTTTCCCTCTAATGTCTGTCAAAGGAGGTGCAAGTTTAGTCTGTGATGGCTATGTTTTTAATTGCAACAATCAAAAGAGAGAATGAAGAAGCAAGCATTATGTATGTGAAGATAGAAGCTGCGGTGCCAGGATCAACACAGAAGGATGGGATGAAGTCACTAGTGAAAAAGGAGAGCACATATGCAATGCTCCAATCAATCTTATTGAAAAGCTTCTAAAGTGGTACCTCTACCAAATGGTCCCAGTCTCCAAAGACGTCAAGGCTTCTGATCTGGAAGTTAAGGACACCACTCACCTAAGTAATGAGAACCTGAAGCTCATCCCTGACTGCAACCAGTTAGTGAAGTACATATGTGACAAACACCATGATCTATTTGCCTATAAGAAATCTGCTATAATCCAAGGAGAGTTGTATTAACAGAGGAGTTAAAGATGTTCAATGGTGATGATGAATTCCTTTTACATGATGATGGGCCTACAGAAGAGGCAAGAATTATATGCTATGCTACACAACAGAACCTGGTGCAGTTAAGAGATTCAGAGACCTGGTTATGTGATGGTACCTTTGCAGTATGCCACCACCTTTTTTACCAACTATGGGTTGTACATTCCCTTATTGAAGGCAAGGTGCTCCCATTTGCCTACTTTCTGCTTCCTGGGGCAACAGAAGAGATCTACACAAAGGCCTTTAAAATCCTTCAGGAGGGCATCAAAGCCCTACCCAGTAACAAAAAGAGTCCCCCTGGTCATAACACTATAGCCAATCCAGATGATGATGAAAAGGATGAAGCCACCCTTGCTGCAGAACAAGAATTTCATGATAAAGCACTTGGCCCCTCAACTATAATCATGGACTATGAAACTGCCCAGTATAACGCTTTTGTAAACACCTTTGATGGAGAGGTCCAGGGGTGTTTTTCCATTATTGATAGGCTGTCAAAAGGCAACTAAAGGGTCTACCTGAGATCAGCAAGCTCTGCTGTCTAGATAAATCAGGAAAATGTAAGTTCTTAATTCAGCAGTTTGTAGCACTAGCCTTTGTAAAGCCATAGCATACTAGACAAGCCTTTGACCTCCTATGCCAGTATCCATATGCCAAGAAACATGAGGATACCTTCTACCCTTTCATTGAATATTAAAAGCCACAGTGGATTGGACATAAGGTCACTAAGCGCTGGAGCAAGCCCAGAGCTAAAGCCAACTGGAACTGCTATTAGGCAGTTCTTAAGGATGAGATGAAAACTAATTCATCTTTTGAGGGATAGCAAAAGCATATCAAGTCCTCCTTTGGAATCAAGCCCAGATACAACACTTTCTACATGAACCTCAAAGTCCAACAGGGGAAGACTGCTGCTTCCATCAGAGATATTGAGAACTGCCCATCCAAGAAGAAGAGAAACACCAAAGAGAAACAATATCAAGAGAAAATCAAGGACTTTTCAAGGCCAAATATAAGCTTTCAGAGATTGGGGAATACATCAAGAAGATTGCCACAGTTCTTAATGGCAACCAGGTGATCACAATATAGCTTTTAATTTAATTTATTGAGTATTGCCTAATTTTTTATTTAGTTCTTATATGCTAAATATAATATTTTTAAAGAAATAGTTATTCTAAAAAACTCATTAATAATTTATGATACTGTTTTTATAAAATCATTGATTTTCTATTGATAGTTTGATGCTTTAGACTGTATTACATGGCCTATATTGGTATTTTACTAGTAAATTATATGTTTTTTGTAGTTATCAATATAGAAAAAACTTTATATTCTTTTTTCTGATTATTATATTTTCCTATAATACGTGAAATTTCATATAGTATCTTTTTGTGTATTGGATTTTTTGTTTTTATAAGTGGGAAAAAATTTATTATAGTAAAGATAGCTAAAATCATAGTGAATTATTTTTGAAGTGTATTTTTATGAATTTTTTTAATTGTCATGTATAATTTTTTATGGACTTTTTTAAATCTATATTGTCACATTACCCTAATAAGTATTTTGAAGCTTAATTTTTATTAAGTAAAATGTTCAGGAAACAGGTTTCTGCTTATTAAAAAAGTGTTGACATTTAGTAGTCTGCATCAGTTAAAACTTAATTCTGACTTTTCAATGCTGTCAACATTAAAGTATTTTTAATTCTGATTGTTGACATATAGTAAGTCAACTTTCAGAATGAATTAATTCTGGCAGCTGCCTCCAGCAGGTAACATTGGCTGTTGGGGGTTAGTTTGGTGTTTCCACCCAGTAGGTAACATGGGCTACTAGGGGAAAATGATGGATCTTTTCCCCAGAGGGTAACATTAGCTGCTGGGAAGAATGGGTGACACAGGCTAGTAGGTAACTGGTGACTACTAGAGCTGAAGGGTGATACAGTCTAGCAGGTAACCTTGGCTGCTAGGATGTTGATTGAGAGGTTTGAACCCAGCAGGTAACATTGGCTGTTGAGAGTTAGTCAGGTGTCTCTTCTCAGTAGGTATCAGGTGGCTACTGGAGCTGGTAGAACAGACAGTGTGGTAGGTAACAAAGAGCTACCATGAAGGGATGGGCTGAGGTAGCTCAAAAGGATCCCTTGGCTACTTGCAGGAGGTCTTTAAGTGAGGCCCTTACTTAACAGACTGATAAGGGATCCTTGTTCATGTTTCCTTGGAGGCTTTGGGGAAGTCCTGAAGCTATCATTGGGGGCATGGATATGCTCAGGGGTGTCATCAGGGTGGTTGCTTGGGGAAGCAGCTGCAAGAAATTGATGAGGATAAGGCCTCTTGGAAGCAAAGTTGATTACTTTGCACCTGAAAGCTCAGGATTAAACACCTGAGTGAGTAAAAACAACTGCATAGATACAAGGATTGTCTATGGTTGATGACCTATAATGGTGGTCACTTACAGGGGCCCAGTCAAACGCTGACCTACTTGAGGAAGTTTTATTGCCTGAGTCTGAGGTATTGGTAATGGGGACTGACAATGGAACCACAGGGTTCATAATAGGATCAAAAGTGAAGACTAGTAATAGAGACTGTATGATCACAGTGAAGACTAGTTGAGGGACTGTTGGTCCATATTGAAGTTTTTAAACCAAAATGGTTCTTTGTGCAGGAGGAACCAAGGTGGTTCCTAGTGAGGATAAGCTGGAAGGCTCAAGTATCATGATGCAGGAGTAGCTGGTCATGATAAAGGAGTAGCCAGAGGACTGATAAGCTGTTGAAAGACTAGCTGAAGGAATAGAAGCTTATGGTGCAGGACTAGCTGGGGAACTAGATGTTGGTTGAAAAGGACTAGCAGAAGTGGATACAGTAGCAGAAATGTTTGATTTGGACTCTTGAAAGAAGTATTGTTAATAAGAAAGAAGCAGTAAAAGAATTAATACTTCCAAAAGATATGATAAGAAGATTAAGATAATTATCATATATGGAAGGAAAAAGGAAATAGTTTGAAGAAATTGAACTGTAAATTTATTGAGAGTTGATGGAATGAAGGAGAGTCAAATAGGCTGGAAACAAGGCAGAGAAACTGTCAAGACAAAGGCTGAAATTTTGCTGAAATGGTTGAGAAAGGAAAGAAGCAAGCAACAGGCAAAGTCAAAGTGCTAAAATATTGAGAAAGTACAGAGAAACTCAGAGAAATGTTGAAGAGGACCACAAAGAAAATTTTAAATAGTATTCTATATTTAAATTGATCAAGGTTGAATGCAGGGAAGACTGGTGATGGAATAGTGAGCCGGTTAATACTTTGGTGCGCAAAGGGTTGTTGCTTTGAGCAGTTTGAGCGGTAAAAATTGATTTCCTAGTTGGATTGAAGTGGAACTTCAGAAATGATCTAGTTTTGCGCTCTAAATTAATTGGTTGAGTTCTGGAAGGTTTCCTGATGAATGTGATTGGTTGGAAGCCAAAAGCTTAAAGTATAAGCAAGAAAAGAATGAATTAATACTTTAAGCTTTTGAGAAAGTAAGTATGTAAGCTTAAGTTATTATAGGAAAAAGTGAGCAGCAAAGGTTTAAGCTTTTGAAGAAAGCCATTATGAAGGCAGAACCTTTGGGAAAAAGACACTATAAGAAGGAGGCTAGCTGGAAAGGATGGGATCTTTTAGGTTTCTACTAGAGGGTTTTTGGAAACCTGTTGATTGCTGTTGTGTTCTGAGGCGTGGCACAGACACACAACGGGGAATCCTAACCTTGGGATTAGATTAATACTAAGTCTTGATTAAATGGCAGGGAAGGCCATGTAATTACCTTGTGGCCCTGGATGAATAATCTCTACTAGTTGTGGCTAGAGAGAGGCGCCAAAGTACTTGGAGTCACAAAGAAAAAAATGTGAATAGAACTTAAGTTTATTGGGTGAAAAGATTGGGAATATATACTGTATAGCTTTACCACAAAACAGTATATAGACGGTAGGATCACTTGCCACAAGCATGAGTGGGGCAAGTGAGTTGTGAAGAATCAGGAAACCAATCAGTTGTATTTCCCAGTTTGGATACAGACTCATTTTGAGGGGCAAAAGCAAAAGATAGAGATTTGTCCTCAAAATAACCCATCAAAGGTAAAATCAAAACATGGTGAATGGTGGCATTCACAACATTGCCCACTCTAGATTAGCCTTAGGGGATAGTACTTGAAGAGAAACTTGGCATGCACTTGGGCAAACAGACCACCACTAGAGAGGAGTTTCACAGTGTACTCTGAATCTTGCTTGAAGGTCACTTCCAGAGGTCCAACCCACAACATATCTAGTTTGTGAGTGTGTCTTCCTACTCTATGCTGATAGTAGAGAACATGGTCCCCAATATTGAACTTGGGTAAGGGAGAACACCCAGCATTATCAGGGGAGAGTTCAAGCACCTTGGTCTTATATGCAGAATTACACACTGTGGCCTATATATCAATGATGCAATTGACTAGATCTTTTAATATGGTCATCAGGGTTCATGACCTTGTCAGCAGATAGTAGAGAGGCCCCCAGGAGCAACAGAGTGGTGGCCTCACGCCCATACAGCATAGCAAAGGGGAAATACCTAGTGACACAATGTTTGCTAAGGTGGTAAGCAAAGAGAGCATTGGGTAAGTATAGATCACAGTTTTCAGCGTCAGAGTAATTGAGTTTCTCCATGATAGAAACCAGTGTCAAATTTTCACGCTCAACTGTCCCATTGATAGAAGGACTATAGGGGCCAGATAAAGACTGATGAGACCCCAAGGCTTTGACAACAGAGGTTACCAATTTGGCATTGAAGTTAGTCCCATTTTCAGATAACAACACTTGAGGGAAGCCATGGCAGTAGAAAACATCTTGCAACAGGAAGGCGGCAGTTGTCTTGGCGGTGATGTCCTTAGTAGGGCAAGTTCTACCCACTTGCTGAAATGATCAACAGCAATTAGGATAAAGCGGCAACTAAATTGGGAGTGGGGGAGAGGCCCTACAGCATCAATGCTGACAGTGTGAAAGGCATGTTGAGGGGGAACTAGCTTGAACTTGTGAGAGGCAGATTGAGTTGCTGGAGCTGGCAGCTGTGGCAACTAGCTATGACGTCTGGAATCAGCAGACAAAGGTTTTCTCAGAAATAATTTTTCTGGAGCCAGTCATAAGTCTTGGCAATGCCTCAATGCCCAGTCTCTTTATGAGCTTGAAGCACCAACAAAAGGTAAAGACTAGGCTGTACATAAGGCAAGTTGTCATGGCCCATACCAGAGTTCAACTGGACTCTCACAGGGGAGGCAGGCCAGGCCTGGAAAGCCATGTACACAATAGGCGCAATACGGACCAGATAGTTGATAACAGTAGCAAAGGGGCACCAACTCCTAGTATGGGGACAAACTGGTTGGCCAGCCCCAATACTGTGATATAAACAAACCCCAACTTACTGAAGTCCTGGGCAGGAGGCGCATCGGGTAGGGGGAACAGCAGGAATCTCCTTCATTTTGGGTGGAAGATCCAGATGATGAGGGAGGTAATAATCCACGTCAAGGGCGCAGGGAGGACTGACAGAGGTAGAAGGAGTATAGCCAGGGGGATGTGGGTAGGCAAGATTGTATTGTGTGGTGGATTCACAAATAGATGCAAAGAGAATAATTAAATTGAAGCAAAAATAAACAATTCCTTTGATAAGATAATGATTTCTGGGCATAAACTTGCTTAATTAAGATGTCAATAGTGAGGAGGGCTTCTCCTCCTCACTATTCATACTTACTGGTAATTTTGAGGCTTTTAGTGCCACCAGAGAACTGATGGCATCAACTGCAGTTAAACTTACAATTTTCACTCAAATTTGTGTACTTGGACCAGGGGGTGGGTGCTCATTGGTTGGTATAACATGAACCTTTCTTGAACTGCATCATGCCAAGGTGCCACAGTTATTTATAGAACCCAGAAATGATTGAGCTCCCAATTGCGCTCCCAATGTGTCATTTCCTGATAGTTGAGAGGCCCAAATTCGTTAATAGAATCAAAACCAGGGATTCAAGGCTTGTGTGCCTCTCAAATCCTGGGCCATTTGTTAGTCAAAAGTTGGGGTTTCTGGCTCTGGGAGATACTTGGAAGGGGTTCCCAAGCTGTGGGGTTTTTTGACTCTAGGATGATCAGCTGATTGCCCAGGGCTTTCTGGGCCCTGACACAGGTAGTGGTTTTGTACTTTCTTGAAGAGCTGATTGTTGCAAATGAGTGTATCTTCAGATAGTTTGGACAGGACTAATTGGACTTCTTCCATCTCACTCTCCCAAGAGGAAGGATATCCAATTAATTCATACAGTTGATTGGCCTCATTAGGATGTGGAGCAAGGATGGGAATTCTGGATAATCCATCAGCGTTCTGAGGTTGAATCCCAGGAAAATGTAGCACAGTGAAGTCATAACCTTGCAGATGGAAAGCCCACCTAGCTAGCTGTCCTTCTGGCTCCTTAAGTTATTGTAATCACTAAAGCAAAGCGTGGTCAGTGACAACAGTGAAATGGGTGTCATACACATAATGGCAGAACTGTTTGAATGCATGCAACACAGCAAGGCACTCTTTCTCTGTGACACTGTAATTCTTCTCATGCTTGTTGAGGACACAAGAGGTATAAGATACAGGATGATCTGTACCCTCATTGTCTAGTTGATTCAAGATGACCCCTATATCTAGGTTGCTAGCATCAGTGTATAGGATAAACTCCTTATTGTAGTCAGGATACACTAGGATGGGAGCCTCTTTGAGTTTCTGTTTAGGGTCTCAAAGGCTTGCTGCTGGCTAGCAGTCCATTTAAAAGGGACATTACATAGCAGCTGGACCAAAGGTTTGCTTGTATTGGCAAAGTCAAGGATGAACTTTTTTTAATAGTGCATCATGTCCAGAAAGATTTGTACTTCTTGCAGGTTGGTGGGTGGAAACATTTTGTTGATGACTTCAACTTTCTTAGTCATTGGGCAAATCCCTGTCTGGGATACTTCATGGCCCAAGGATTCAAGACACTCTTTGAAGAAAGCACACTTAGATGGTTTCAGTTTGAGGCCATCCTCTTGAATCTTTATGAACACTTCATTGAGATGAGCCAGGTAATTGGTAAAGGTAGCGCTGAAAACCGTTATATCATCTAAGTATACTAGGACACATGAAAGTTTCAAGTCACAGAGGATGGAGTCCATGGCTTTTTGGAAGATGACCAGGGCATTGAGAGTCCCTGCGGCATACAGGTAGGCTCAAACAGTCCTTCAGATGTGATGAGTGCGGCCTTCTGTTGAACCTCAGGAGAAAGGTCAACTTACCAATACCCAGATGCCCAATCCATTGTGGAGAAGAACTTAGAACCTCCAAGACAGTGGAGATCATCATCAAAACACAGCAAGGAATAGGAATCCTTCTTGGTTAAAGAGATCAATTATCAATATTCCATCACAATACAATGACCTCCATCCTTCTTCTTCAAGATGAGTAATGGGGAAGCCCAAGGAATTTGGGAAGGGGCCAGTAGCCCAGCATCTAACAGTTGTTTGAGTTCTTTTGCACCTGAGCGTCCTCTACTCTAATTTGTCTGTAGGGATTGGCTCAGAAAGGAGGAGTGTTGCCTGTATCTATTTGATGGGTGAAACCTTTGGCTAGACCATAATCAGTGCTGTCTTTGGCAGTAATGTCTGAGAATTGATCTAACAAGTCAAGCACCTCCTTTTGTTGGACCAGAGATAGCTGAAGGAAGTCTTGTGCAGTAAAAAAGGATATGACTTGGGGCTTGTCTTCAGGTAGGTTAAAATCCTGGAACATACCAAAGGGGTGAAGTGAAAGGACATCAGGAGCATTCAATAATTTGCTATAACCAACAACCTGCCCTCTAGACACATGTATGGGGAGAGCAGTTAGGTTGGCTATCAGTAATTGAACAGGGTCTTAATGGGAGACATCTAGGATTCCTGGGCAGAGGTAAGGTTCATTGTGGCCTAGCAAGGGAGGGGAGTGAAACTCCAGGAATGTGAGTTCTGGTAGCTCATACAATATTTGGCAGTCCAGGATGGCTTGAGAGCCAGGGGGATGGTTATAGCAGAAGTATCTAGGAGAGGGATCCCCTCAGATGCAGGACAAGCCATAGGCAGACACTTCATGTTGGAGGAGTGGGTACGGTATTTATGAGTGAAAACACCAGATAGATATTCTAAAGCACATGTCTTGAGGCGCTTCCCGGGAACCTTGATTAGCTCCTCAAATATCAGAGGGACCTTTTACCCCAAGATAGAGAGGTAGCCATCCTTTAGATTGATGATCCAATTGCATTCCCTAAGGAGCTGGGTACCAACTAGAAGATTGTAGCTCTTATTCTCCAAGACAACAGCAGGTGCGGCTAAGAGCAGCTTGCCAAACCACATGAGAAGAGCAGAATATGCCCTTATGGTGCAAGACATTGATAGCCCAGCTTTACCATACAACTGATGATAGTTAAGGTTGGGGACAAGCTTGAGCTTCTTGACAAGCTTCAAAGAGACAATGTTAACAGGAAATCCAGTATCCAAGACAGCCTTGATTTTCACCTTCTGGATGGATATTTCCATACAAGTGGTAGTAAAATCAAAGGGTGGAAGGAAGGCCAGGATGTCTTGAGCTTCTGATAGCTCTTTGTTCCACTTTTTAATCATGCATCTCAAGCCTAGAAACTCCTTATAGACAGTCTGGAGAAGAAGAAAAACTGAAACATGCTTGAATACAGTGTCAGCAATTTCAGCAGCTTCTTCAGATGACTCTACTAGCAGGGAGACCTTTTTGCTTGAGTAAGGTATGGACGCTAAACAACCTGTTTGGCCTCAGATAAAGGCTTAGCAGCTGTTGTGGTTTTTCCAGAGTGTAACTTATAGAGGACCACACTGGTTTTGAGGATGGCAAGAACTGAACACCCGTAAGCGTCAGGATCATCAACATATGAATTGTCCATGTCAGAGTTGTCAAGGATGTTGTGGAATTGCAGCAAAATAGGAGGAGCCTAAGTGTCAGCAGGCTCAGAGTCAGCAATGGAGGGGGGAATTGAAGGAGACTGAGAAGAATTATCAACCAAAAGCGTCTCTGCCTCTAGGTTGACTGTTCTTTTCCCGCCTGCTCTTTTGGATCAGCTCCTTCAACCCGTGGGTTGGTGCAGACTCAAGAATGGTGACCTATCTGACCACATTTGTGGCTACCCTGGCGTCAAGGAGGATTTTGCGAGTTAATGGTAAGAATGCAAGGACCACAGGAAGACAAACCAGAGTTAGAAGCAGCTCAACTTTCCCTAACAACTGCTCCAGAATGGGTAAGCTGCATGTCCTGCAACAGCGTCTTTATGCTCTTCATAGAGGAAAGCATAGCTTTATGGGCTTTGAAGTGGAGACACAGAAGCTGGTTAACTTTGAGGGCTTAGGCACAAAAAATGTAAGCTTCATGTGCTGTCAATTGTCTGCTCATTATCAGTTGCTGTCCTTCCATGCAGAATCTATCTGCAAATTCAGCTAAAGTCTCCTTAGGTTTGAAAGCAATGTGCATGAAAGCGTCCTTCTTCACTTCCAAGATAAGGTCACCACCAAACTCATTGATTAGAAGCTGCTTCATATCTTCCCAAGTCTCAATGGTGAGCAGCTTGGGCACTACTACCTCTTGAGAGGTTGGGTGCAGGCAAGTTAGAATGTGTTTCTCCTTAACCTCATCAGAGGCTCTTCTCATGGCAGTTTTATAGATAGTTAGGAAAGTGCAATGGTCAATGTTTTGGGGTTGAAGACTTTCTAAAAGGTAAGTTTGAAATGTGCTTTGGGAGTTGGACCCCCATTGTTGCTATCAAGTAAATTTATGTGCAGGGGGAATTCTGCTTCAGATTTGGAGGGGGGCTGTCTGGCCCACAGTTAACAAACACTCTCTTCAAGAGTAGTCAAGGTCTCAGCAGTGCAGGCACCCGTATTATTAGCTAAGGTGATCTGTTGATCAGTAACGTCTAGGCGTTGGCCTTTGTGTTGTTACTATAGTGGAGAGCTCAGCTAGCCAAGAGGTAAGGGAAGGCCCCACTGAGAGGCAAGGGGCAAACCTTTCATTATCCAAGTCAATCAGTTCACTCATTTCCTGCACATCCCTGTCAAGCTTGGAATGGTCCTGTTTCAGGTGGTTTACCTCATTGGCTAGAGCAATCAACTCTCTAGCACATTGGATTCAGGGGGCTCCTGGCAGACCAGGGCAGCAGTCATCCTCATCAATAACCCCAGTTGGACTAGCAGCAATCACCACCATTTCACGTAGGGAAGCAACTTCTTGCTGTAGTTCCGTAACCTGATTTGTCAAAGCAAGCACTTGGGGATCTGGCTGAGGAGCCTTAGTAGGGCAACCTTGACTGCAGGTAGATGCTTGCAGCTCTTGAATGGCGTTCCATAGTCTTTGTTCTCTATTCATCAAGTCATCAGATAGAGGAGAAGTGGGAACATCAGGCTTGGCTGTAGCCAACTCATTCACTTGAGTCTGGAGCTTGGCAATGGCAGCAGCAGAGGCAACCCTTTCTTGATCAAATTCTTCCCCAAGTTCACAAAGGCCTTTAGCCGCAAGGTCTGCTACTTGTTACAGTTGCTCAAAGGAGTAAGCACTGAACACATTAAGCTGCTGTACAAGTTGTTTAAAATTGGTGAGATAGGTGTTCAAGGTGGAATCTACTTGGGTTTGCCAGTGTAAAGTTACGCCTCCCCCTTAGGCCTCCACTTCAATTCCTGCCAAATGCTTGGGAATTTCTACCAAATTATGGTTGAATATTTATCTGAAAGGTTACTGAAAAAGCCCAAGAAAGGCCATCAATTTAATATTTTAGAATTATTCTGAAGATGCCCCCGCCTAACCCACCCAAGAGACACCTCTGGTTAAATGTCATGTGCAAGAGCGGCCAGGAGCAGTGGTAATTGCATCCAAAGCATATTACTGATGTTAGTTGGTTCAGTTTTCCTTTCAACTATGTCCATTCAAATTTTTTCAAGAACTTCCTGCCTCAAGAAATGCATTTGTATCTGCTCATATCATTGGTCAATTGGTTTGTGATATTCAATCTACCACCCTAATCCTATCACATCACTTTAATGAATGCAAGTGTTGTAAAAGACCTTACTTCATCATTCTCTACTCTAATAAAGTTCAAAATTTGTTAGTTTAGTTTGGCCTTCTGGTTTTGCCTGTTGCTTTTGGTTTTCAGTTGATTCCTTCTCCCCTTTGGCCTCCCAGGAATTGTTGGCAGCAATCTTTTGGTTGTTGCTGAAACCACAATTTTATTGTGGTTGAGAGCTTGGTTTTATTTCCTCTTAACCTGCTCCCAAATTCTCACAGCCAGAGCTGTTCCAACTGGTGAAACTCATGTAGACGCTCCCTGACTTATTCATGGATGAGCTGGCCCATTTGAACAATGGAATTAACCAAGCGGGTCTGGGAGGTGACAGAGTTGCGCTGATTGTCTGATACCAAGGAAAACAGGGAGTGGATCCACTGTTGATAGGCAGCAAACTGATCTCAGTGATGAGTGACAGCTGCTTGTAGAGATGAAATTTCCTGAATGTGGAGCCTTACCACCATTTGATGTTGGGCTAAGGAAGGTTGTACAAAGGTAGACAATAGATGCTCAGAGGAACCAGCTGCTGAGAGAGATGTTGTAAAAATTGTGGAGCCACAATCAATTTGTAGTATTCTGCTCAACTGAACTATAATTGCAGGCAAGGGATGGCTCCTTCACAGGCTATCCCAAGGGATACTGCCAAGACTTGTTCCAAGTCAGGGGTGCCCAAAGGATAGGCCATTAGGCAGGGATCATTCCCAAGGCTCAGTAAAGTGGGGACAATAGGCAGGCCTGCAATGTCTTCCTCAATAGGAGGACTGGTAATTTCAGGTGAAGCCAGCTCTTGTATAGGAGGGGACAAAGGATCTGAAAACGTGGTGGCAAAAGGGATAACAAAGGGGCTTACAGCCCTGCAGTGAGCACCATTTTTTTTGTGATCTGAGGCATGGCACAGATACACAACGGGGAATCATAACCTTAGGATTGTATTTGTACTAAGTCTTGGTTAAAATGACATGGAAAGCTATCCAATTACCTTGTGGCCCTGATTGAATAATATCTACTAGATGTAGCTAGAGAGGCGCCAAAGTACGTGAATACACAAAGACAAAAATGTGAATAGAATTTAATTTTATTGATAAAAGTGAAATGGTATATATACTGTGTAGCTTTACCACAAAACAGTACATAGACGGTAGGATCACTTGCCACAAGCATGAGTGGGTCAAGTGAGTTGCGCAGAATCAGGAAACCAACCAATTGTATTTACCAGTTTGGATACAGACTCATTTCAAGGGGCAAAAGCAACAGATAGAGATTTTTCCTCAAAATAACCCATCAAAGGCAAAATTGAAACATGGTGAATGGTGGCATTCACAACAGTTTCAAGCAGGAGCTTGGTTGGGCACTGAATCAAGTGGAATGACAAGGTCACTAGAGCTATACAGGGAGCTGGAGATCAAGATAAAGGTGCAGGAGCCCAAGATTAAGGTGTTAGAGCTTGAGATAAGGAACTGAACCCTAAGCACGGCACAGGAGTCCAAGACTAAGGTGTAGGAGTCTAAGACTAAGTACAAGGAGTCCAAGAGATTGTTGGAAGACTCCAAGTATTGGCACATCTATATTGTTTCTCAGACCTTGGGCCATATATCAGAAGGTTTCTAAGGGGATATTCATCCTGAAAGTGAATAAAAGCTCATTTTGACCCCTATACATATTTTTGAGATACATTTTCCCTTACAATAGAGAATGACAACTCCTTCCAGATGGTCCCTGGCTATGACCCAGGATACACTTTGGGGACTATTGGACAGGAACCCCACAACTGCCCATGTCATAGATAGGCCAGCTGTACCATAGGTCTGATGATAGTTGAGGTCCAGAGCTAGCTTGAGTTTCTTCACTAACTTGGACAACACAACATTGAATGGGAACCAGTATCAAGGGCGGCCTTGATCTTCACCTTTTGGATCAATATCTCTATGCAAGTAGTTGTACATCCAAATAGAGGAAGGACAGCCAAGACATTGTGTGTTTTAGCCAATTACTTATCTAACTTTTCCAGCATTCACCAGAGACTAAGAAAGTTCTTATAAAAAGTCTTCAGGGGAATTGAAATATAGACGTTTTGGAAGACAGCATTGGCCACCTAAGCAGCTTCTTCAGAGGTTTCCACCAAGACAGGCAGCTTCTTGGCTTGAGTGAGGTAGGGTCTTGAAACAATCTTCTTGGCAGCAGCAAAAGGTTTGGTTGTGGTTGAAGTCTTTCCAGAACACAGCTTACAAGGGACAGTGATGATCTCAGGTACAGCAAGGAAAGAGTAGCCATATGCATTGGAATCCTTAGTGTCAGAATCTTCCATGCCAGAGTTGACTGAAATATTGTGGAAGTGAAGAAGGATAGGAGGAGCTTGGGAATAAGACCCCTAATCAGCAGAAATAGAGGGAGGTGAAGGGGGAGACTGCAAAGAGATGTCAATCAAGAGCGTCTCTGCCTCTAGGTTGATTTCTCTTTTCTCAACTGGTCTCTAGGATCAGCACCTACACCATGAGGATTTGTGCAAACTTGTTAGTGATATCCCACCTGACCATAATTATGACAGCCCTGTTGTTTGGGCTGGTTTGGACATTTACAGCTAAGATCTGTGGGGAGCAGGAATTTGTGCCTGCCACAGAAGCCCAACTCTCTTGCAATAATGAACCCAAGTGAGTGAGGTGCATGTCTTGGAGGAGGGTTTTGATACTCTTCATAGATGTAATCATAGTCTTATGTGCCTTAAAGTACAAACATAATAGCTGGTTGACCTTGAGGGCCTGAGTGCAAGCAGTATAGGCCTCATGGACAGTCAACTGTTTACTCATTATTAGTTTCTGACCTTCCAAGTAAAACCTATCAACAAACTCAGCTAAGGTTTCCTTAGGCTTAAAGGCAATGTTCATGAATGCATATTTCTTCCCTCTAAGCTAAGGTCTCCTCCAAACTCCTTAATCAGTAGTTGCTTCATCTCTTTCCAGGTGGTAATAAAGAAAGAAGCTCAGGTACTACTACCTCTTGACAGGTAGGGTAGAGGAAGGTCAAGATGTTCTTTCTTGATCTCATCAGAAGCCCTACACATGGTAGTTTCATAAATGGTAAGGAATGTAGAAATTGTAGACGTCTTTGAGTCAAAGACCTGTTTGAAGGTAGGTTTGAAATGAGTCTCATGAGTTGGTCCATCATTATTACTGTCTACCATAATATTGCAAGGGGAGAACTCAGCCTCAGATTCTGTGGGAGGCTGTCTGGCCCATAACTATCAAATGCTTCCCTCCAAAGTGACTAAAGAGTTGAAGGTGCCAACTTCAGCAGTGCGGCCTGTTTGCTATTCAGCAGTATCCAATTAATGTCCTTGGTTAGTCACCACAGTTGAGAGTTCAGCTAAGCGCAAAGTCAGAGCGGGGCCTACCAACAGACAAGGGGAGAATTGCTCATTTACAGAGTCAATCAATCAGGTCATTTACTGAAAGCCTGTGTCTAGAGCATTGTGATCCTGCTTCATATGATCAAGACTATTGGCCAGAGCAATCAGCTCTCTAGTACAATAGAAACAGGGCTGTTTAAGAATTCCTGGGCAACAGCCTTAATTTTCAGAGGGTCCTGGTAAACTGGGGGACTCTGTGACAGCTGCTTGTAGCTCCAAGATTTCTTGTTGGAGTGCAGCTAACTGGGTTATAAGTATGGCCACCTGGGGGTCAGGTTGAGATGCAGCCTCTGGAGAAGCTTGGCTTTGTGTGGTAGCACAATTTCATGAATAGTGTGTAAGGTCTTGCCCATAATGGCACAAGGTTATAAACTAGAGTGTGCAAGGCATTAGGATTCAAATTAAAAGATATATACATAGGAACTATCTGTAAAATAATCTTACAGAACCCTGCTAAAAACATATATTGGGTCAAAAAAGGAGTAATTGAGTGTAAGAACCCTAAGCAAAGAAGATAAAATAAAGTGTTTAATAGTGAACAATTTGTAACTAAGGGAGTGTCAATATTAGGACATTCTCCATCAGCAAATTGGTACATATAACTATTGAAAGATTCCTTAAGGGAAAATAATGAATACAACAAGCCTAAGGCTTGTTGTTTTACAAGTTCCATTTGTTTTAAGGAAAGAAAAAGCTAAACTTTAAAATGAGTTTAATAAAAATGTATAAATTTCTAGAAATTAAGATCTCAAAGTTAAAATTAGATAAAAGATTGAAGGGAAAAAATCACTTACAATTTTGGCTTAAAGCCTACTCTTCAAAAGCTCTTTATTTATAGAGGTAAAGCCTTTTCTGTTGAAGACTGATAGCCAGGAGGAAGAAGCCAAGAAGAAGGAGCAACTGGAGAAGTTGGAGAACAACCAGGTACAGAAAAGAGGAAACAGAAGACCAGTTCAAAGTTTGATCAGCAAGAATGAAGCTGGGGAAAGCAGCAACAACGTAAACAGGAGTTTCAAAAAAGTGAGTGAAAAGTAAAATTTCTCTAACTTTAAAGTAGAGAATATAAAGCTAGTTGAAGTAGCTGAAAAGCAAAAGACAATAACAACAATGTCAATTCAAACGCAAATTGATATAAAACAAGGTAATTAACTTTAAAATACTTATATATTAACTCTCAATTCAAAACTTAAAATATTAAAAAATACTGAATTTAAATTGATTGAAAATAAACAAACATAATAAATTTTAAAGAGCCTGCCCTTTGGGGCAGGGCATGACATAGCGTCCCACAATTCTTGTTTTTGTCTCACCAGATCTTAAGAAGGATGACTACCAGCAGGAGATGTGTAGTGAATACTGCTATTCACCATGTTTTGGTTTTGCCTACGGTGGGCCATTTCAAAGACAAATATCTCACTTTTGCTTTTGCCTCTCAAAATGAGTTGATGACTGAATCAGGAAATACAACTGTTTGGTTTCTTGACTTTGCACATCTCACTTGCCCCACTCATGCTTGTGGCAAGTGATCTTATCATCCTGGTAGTGTTTTGTGGTATTCCTAACCACTATATATTCCATTTTGTATTCACCAATAAAAATTAAGTTCTATTCACATTTTTGTCTTTGTGTCTTCCAGTACTTCCACGCCTCTCTCTAGCCACAACTAGTAGAGATTATTCTTCCAGGGCTGCAAGGTAATTGCATAGCCTTCCATGTCATCTAACCAAGACTTAGTACAAATCCAATCCTAAGGTTAGGATTTCCTGTTGTGTGTCTGTGCCACGCCTCAGAACACGACAAAAATGGTGCTCACTACAGGGGCTGTAAGCCCCTTGGTTATCCCTTTTGCATCCACGTTTTCAGGTCCTTTGCCTCCACCTATACAAGAGCCAACTTCACCTGAAATTACTAGTCCTCCTATTGAATAAGATATTGCCAAACCACCTATTATTCCTACTGTACTAAACCTTGGGAATGGTCCCTGCCTAGTTGCTTACCCCATGGGTACCCCTGACTTGGAACAAGTCATGGCAGTAGCCCTTGGGATACCCCATGAAGAAGCCATTCCTTGTCTTCATCTGCAGTTCAGTCAAGTGGAATACTATGAATTGATTGTGGCTCCTCAAATTCCACAACATCTCTTTTTTAGCGGCTGGCTCTGCTGAACACTTACTATTGTCCTTTGTACAGCCTGCCTTGGCCCACCATCAAATGGTGTTGGGGCTCCACGACCAAGAAATCTTGTCTCTACAAGCAGCGGTTACTAATCGCTGGGACCAGTTTGCTGCTTACCAACAGTGGATCCATTCCCTGTTTTCCTTGCTATCTGAAAATCAATGCAACTCATTTACCTCCCAGACCCATTTGGTTAACTCTGTTGAACAAATTTGCCAGCCCATCCTCAAGTACGTGAGAGAGCGTCTACACAAGTTTCACCAGCTAAAACAACCCTGGCAAACTCAAGTAGATTCCACCTTGAACGCTTACCTCCCCAACTTCAAACAACTTGTGCAGCAGCTCAATGCATTCAGCACATATTCTTTTGAGCAACTACAGCAAGTAGCAGAATTAACTGCTAACAGACTTAATAAACTCAGTACAGCATTTGATCAAGAGAGAGCTGCCACTGCTATAGCTAAACTCCAGAGTCAATTGAATGAATTATCTACGCCCAAGCCAGATTTTCTGCCCTCTCCCCCTTCTGATGACTTAGTGGATTGAGAGCAGAGAATATCAGACACTATTTGAAAACTATGTATACTACTTGCAGTCAAAGATGTCCTACCAAAGCCCCTCAACCTGACCCCCAGGTGCTTGAGTTGACTGCTAAAGTTGCTGAGCTATAGCAAGAGCTTGCTGCCCTACACAAGATGATGGCAACTGCTGCTAGTCTAGTTGGGGCTGTCAACAAGGATGGTTGTTGCCCTGGCTTATCAGGAGCCCCTTGAATCCAATGCGCTAGGGAACTAATTGCTCTAGCTAACAAGGTGGATCATTTGAAGCAGGACCATACTGAGCTTGATAGAGATGTACAAGAGATGAGTGAATTGATTGACTCTGTAAACAACAGGTTTGTCCCTTGCCTCTCAGTGGGGCCCTTACTTCTCAACTGGCTGAGCTCTCCACAGTAGTGACCACCTAAGGTCAACGCCTAGATGCTACTGCACAACAGACCACTCAAGCTGTCAATACAGGTGCCCGCGCTGTTGAAACCCTGACTACCCTTGAATAGAGCGTTTGTCAGCTATGGGCTAGACAGCTCCCCTCTGAATCTGAGGCAGAGTTTTCCACGCGTATAAACGTACTCAATAGCAACAATGGTGGCCCAACTCCTGAAGCACACTTCAATCTTACCTTTAAGCAAGTCTTAAATCCCAAAACCTCAACCAATGCAACTTTCCTAAATATCTACAAAACTGCCATGAGACAATCTTCACAAAAAGTTAAGAAAGAACATATTCTGATCTGTTTACATCCAACTTGCCAGGAGGTGGTGGTGCCTGAGTTGCCCTCCATTGAGACGTGGGAAGATATGAAGCAGCTTCTGATTGACAAGTTTGGTGGTGACCTTAGCCTGGAAGTAAAAAAGGACGCTTTCATGCATATTGCTTTCAAGCCTAAAGAGATGCTAGCTGAGTTTGCAGACAGATTCTACATGGAATGACAGCAACCAATAACAAGCAGACAATTGACAGCCCATGAAGCTTACATGGCTTGCGCTCAAGCCCTCAAAGTTAACCAGCTTCTGTGTCTTCACTTCAAAGCCCATAAAACTATGCTTTCCTCTATGAAGAGCATAAATAAACTGTTGCAAGATATACACCTTGCCCATTCTGGAGCAGTTGTTAGGGAAGGTTGAGCTACTTCTAACTCTGGTTCTTCTTCCTGTGGTCCTTGCATTCTTACCATGAACTTGCAAAATCCTCCTCAATGCCAAGGTTGCCACAACTGTGTTAAGATAGGTCATCATTCTCAAGTTTGCACCAACCCACGGGTTGAAGGAGCTGATCTGAAAGAGCAGGCGGGTAAAGAACAGTCAACCTAGAGGCAGAGACGCTCTTGGTTGACAATTCTTCCCAGTCTCTTTTAATCCCTCCCTCTATATCTGACGCCAAGCTTGCTGATAATGAGGCCCCTCCTATCCTCCTCTTGTTCCACAATATCTTTGATGACTCTGACCTGGATGACTCTGATACTGAAGACGCCAATGCATATGGGTACTCTGTTCTGGCTGTTCCTGAAACCATTACAGTCCCCTATAAATTGTGATCAGGAGAGATACAACTACCGCTAAGCCTTTGCCTGAAGCCAAAGAAGTTGTCTCCTGCCCTTACCTCACTCAAGCTAAGAGGTCCCCTGTGCTAGTGAAGTTGTCAGAAGAAGCTGCTGAGGCCGCTGACGCTGTCTTCAAGAATGTATCTGTTTTGCTCCCTCTCCAGACAGTTTTTAAGAAGTTTCCAGGGTTAATATGCATGATTAAGAAGTGGGATAAGGAGCTAGCAGAGGCTCAAGATATCTTGGCTGTCCTTCCACCATTTGGTTGCACTACCACTTGAGTAGAGATATCCATTCAAAAAGTGAAGATCAAGGCCATCTTAGAAACTGGCTTGCCAGTCAACGTTGTCTCCTCCAAGCTAGTGAAGAAACTCAAACTTGCCCCTGACCTTAATTATCATCAATCTTATGGCACAGCTGGACTGTCTATGACCCGCACCATAGGGGCATACTCCGCTCTACCCATGTGGTTTGGCAAGCTTCTTCTAGCTGCGCCAGCAGTTGTCTTGGAAAACAAGAGTTAGGATTTCTTAGTTGGCACCCAGTTCCTTAGGAAACACAATGGAATAATCAACTTGAAAGATGGTTACCTCTCTATTCTGGGATACAAAGTCCCTCTGATCTTTGAAGAGCCAGTTAAAGTTCCTGGGAAACGCCTCAAGACATGTGCCTTGGAATATCCCACTGGGATTTCAACCTCAAATATCACACCAACTCTTCAAACATGAAATATCCACCCATGGCTTGTCCTGCGTCTGAGGGGATCCCTCTCCTAGCCATATCTGATGTCACCATCCTCCCTGGCTCCCAGGCCATTCTAGACTCCCAGATATAATATTAACTACCTGAACAAACCTTCTTGGAGTTGTACTCTCCCCCCTCATTAGGGCGCAACAAACCTTACCTCTGTCCTGGAATCCTAGACCTCTCCCAGAAAGATCCTGTTCAATTGTTGGTAGCCAACCTGACTGCTCTCCCCATGAACATGTCTAGAGGGCAGGTCATTGGATATGGCAAGTTGTTGGGAGCTCCTGATGTCTTTTCTCTTCATCTCTTTGGCACGTTCCAAGATTTTAACCTACCTGAGGATGAACCCCAAGTCCTATCCTTGTTCACTGCGCAAGACTTTCCAAAGCTGTCCACGGTTCAACAGAAAGAGGTGCTAGACTTGCTAGACCCATTTTCCAACATCTTTTCTAAGGACAGTACCAACTATGGGTTAGCAAAAGGTGTTACCCATCAAATTGACACTGGCAATGCCCCCCTTCTGTGCTAAACCATATTGCTGCAGCCATGTGGAGGACGCCCAGGTATCCAAAGAGCTCAAACAACTGTTGAACGCTGGGCTGCTGGCACCTTCCCAAGGTCCTTTGGCATCCCTGCTACTCATCTTAAAGAAGAAAGATGGAGGTCATTATATTATGATGGATTACCGCCAATTGAACTCTTTGACCAAGAAGGACTTGTACCCCTTGTCGTGTATTGATGATGCTCTCTGATGTCTTGGAGGCTCTAAGTTTTTCTCTGCAATGGATCTGGCATCTGGACATTGGCAAGTTGACCTATTGCCCGAGGATTGTCAAAAAGCCACACTCATTACCTCTGAAGGGCTTTTTGAGCCTACTTGCATGCCGCAGGGACTCTGCAATGCCCTGGTCACCTTCCAAAGCGCCATGGACTCCATCCTCCGCGACTTGAAGCTGTCATGTGTCCTAGTATATTTGGACAATATAACGTTTTTCAGCGCTACCTTCTCCAATCACCTTGCTCATCTCAAAGAGGTGTTTATAAAGATTCAAGAAGATGGCCTCAAGCTAAAACCTTCCAAGTGCGCTTTCTTCAAAGAGTGTCTTGAATTCTTGGGCCATGAAGTAATCCAGACAGGGATTCACCCAATGACTTAGAAGGTTGAAACTATCAACAAAATGCTTCCGCCCACCAACCTGCAAGAGGTACAAGTCTTTCTAGGCATGATGGGCTACTATAGACAGTTTATCTCTGACTTCACCAATACTAGTGAACCTCTAGTCCAGCTGTTATGTAATGTCCTTTTTGAATGTAACACCAGTCAGCAGCAAGCCTTTGAAACCCTTTAAGCAAAAACTAAAAGAGGCGTCAATCCTAGTGTATCCTGACTACAATAAGGAGTTCATCCTATACACCGACGCTAGCAATCTTGCTATTGGGGCTATTCTGGCCCAACTAGACAACAAGGGTGTAGATCATTCTGTGGCTTACACTTCCTGCATGCTAATAAACATGAGAAGAATTATAGTGTCACATAGAAGGAGTGTCTTGCCGTGTTGCATGCAGTCAAGCAGTTCTGCCACTACGTATATGGTACCCATTTCACAGTTGTCACTGACCACACTTCACTTAAGTGGTTACAACAACTTAAGGAGCCTGAAGGGCGCCTAGCTAGATGGGCTCTACGTCTGAAAGGATACTGTAGTAACTGTGCTGTTTTAGAAGAGTTATACAGGAAAAAATATTTAGAAGATAGATGATAATCTTTACTGTGAGATAGTGATTATATAGTTCATGTGAATCAAGAATAACAGAAACATGATTGGTGATCACACAGCTGGATGGAAGAAGGGGGTGGCTTGATCCTGGTAATGAGTCAAGCGCCAAAACAAGGTATCCACCATAAAGGATCATCATCTGTTCATGTTGTTAGATTTGGTAATTTGAGTTGACTTCCTAGTCTGGCTTCAAGTGACCAGATAATTAGGTTGCAGGTCACAAACCCGCTTGGTTGAAACCTTGCTGGCGGGTCAAGACTGCAGTTTCAACAATATGACTTCACTGTGCTTAATTGCCCTGGGATTCAACATCAGAACGCTAATGGGCTATCCAGAATGCCCATTCTTGCTTTGCATCCTGAAGAGGCTGACCGGTTGTACAAACTAATTGGATACCCTTCTTCTTGGGAAAACAAGACAGAAGAGGTCCAACTTGCTTTGTCCAAGCTATCCAAAGATACCTTCATACACAATAATTAGCTTTCTAAGAAGGTACAAGACCAGTATCTGCCTTATGTACGGCCCAGTCTTTGCCTCTCATTGGTGTTGCAAGCTCATAAAGAGACTGGGCATGGAGGTATTGCCAAGACCTTTGACTGGCTTCAGAAAAACTACTTCTGGGAAAAACTTTGCCTGCTGATCCCAGACTTCATAGCTAGTTGCTACAACTGCCAGCTGCAGAGGCCTTGAGCTGCTACCCACAAATTAAAATTAGTTCCTCCTCAACATGCTTTTCATACTGTCAGCATTGACGTGGTAGGTCCTCTCCCCCGCTCACGTTCTGGTTGTTGCTTTATTCTGATTGCTGTTGATCACTTCAGCAAGTGGGTAGAGGCTTGCCCAACAAAGGACATCACGGCTAAGACATCTGCTGCCTTCCTGTTACAAGATGTTTTCTACCACCATGGCTGTCCTCAAGTGTTTCTCTCAGATAATGGGACTAACTTTAATGCCAAGCTGGTAGCCTCTGTTGTCAAAGCTTTGGGGTCACACCAGTCCTTCTCTTCCCCCTACAATCCTTCTATCAATGGGGCAGTCAAGCATGCAAATTCAACACTGGTCTCTATCATGAGGAAGCTCACCTAATCTGACGCTGCCAACTGGGACCTATACTTACCTGCTGCTCTCTTTGTGTACTGCCTTAGTAAACATTGTGTCACTGGATACTCCCCTTTTGCTATGTTGTATGGGCAAGAGGCTACTACCCCATTGCTCTTGGGGGCACCCCTGCTTTCCTCTGATAAGGCCATGAATCCTGACAACCACATCAAGTATCTAGTTAACCACATAATTGATATACAGGCCATTGCCTACACTTCTGTATACAAGACTAAGATGCTTGAGATTTCTCCCAATAATGCTGGACGCTCCCCCTTGCCTGAATTCAATGTTGGTGACCATGTACTTTACTATCAACACAGAGTAGGTGGGCGCGTAAATAAGTTGCACTCTCTGTGGATTAGCCCTTTAGAAGTAACCTTTAAACAAGGGTCCAAATATACTGTAAAGCTCGTCTCCAGTGGCTGTCCTTTTGCTCAAGTACATGCCAATTTCCTCCGCAAGTACCACCCCCTAAGGCCAATCTAGGGGAGGGCAATGTTGTGAATACCACTATTCACCATTTTTTGATTTTGCCTTTGGTGGGCCATTTTGATGACAACTCTCTTGCTTTTGCTTTTTCTCTCTCAAAATGAGTTGATGACTGAATCAGGAAATACAATTGATTGGTTTCTTGACTCTGCTCATTCACTTGCCCCACTCATGCTTGTGGCATCTGATCCTACTGTCCTGGTAGTGTTTTGTGGTATTCCTAACCACTATATATTCCATTTCATATTCACCAATAAAAATTAAGTTCTATTCACATTTTTATCTTTGTGTCTTCCAGTACTTCTGCGCCTCTCTCTAGCCACAACTAGTAGAGATTATTCTTCCAGGGCTGCAAGGTAATTGTATAGCCTTCCCTGTCATCTAACCAAGACTTAGTACAAATCCAATCCTAAGGTTAGGATTTTTGTTGTGTCTGTGCCGCGCCTCAGAACACAACAAGATGGACTAACTCATCCATACAGGTTTGCAATCCTTGAATAATAATAATTGCAGCAGCCTTTTCCCATGCTAACTCATCCTGCATACTTTTTGAGGCAACCTCAGCCAAGCGTCACAGTTGCTCAGCAGTATGGACACAGAATTTATTGAGTTGTACTGCTAACTGCTTGAATTCAGTGCAGTGATTGTTAAGGGCGGAGTCAACCTGGGCCTGCCAGGGTTGTTGAAGCTGGTGGAACTCCTGAAGGAGTTCACAAAATTAGTCAGGAACAGAAGAGCTCAGGTGTTTGATAGATTTGGTCAATTCAACTGGGAAGTTATGGAATCTCCCTGGTTATTAGATAATAGGAGAACAGAGAGTATACCCACTGTTGGTAGGCAGAGAACTGTTACCAATGGTTGGAAACAGCAGCACAAAGGGAGGAAATGTCATGGATGTGGAGCCCCAGTACCATTTAATGATGGACTAAAGCAGGTTGAACAAAAGACAAGATCAAGCAATTAATAGAGCTAGTTGCTGAAAGAAAGTAGTGTGGAATACAAGGGGCATCTATCATCTCATAATATTCTATAGACTTGAACTGGACTTGTAGATTAGGAATGGCTCCTTTACAAGCTAGTCAAAGGGCCACTGATATGATTTAATCTAGGTGTAAAGACCCAAAAATTGGGGAATTATTTTAGCAAATTAGAGTACCAATTTGGCCACTTGGAACCCAATGAGCAAAGTAACAATGGGATAGACTGTCATCATCCATCAGAAGACCTTTGAGTGTACATTATAATAACCAAAATTACTGGCAAAATTTGTGAGTACATAGTATATAAAGGTGTATATAGCTACAGACTGAGTGGAGTGGGGTAAAACCAGCGTGGGCCAAAAAGTACTGATTGAAGGAGTTGAGCTGCGCTGGCTCCTTGTAAAAGTACTTGCCAGTTGAATATTGAATGGTCCATGCAGTTGATAGTGTTGGTGGCCTCCAATCCCTAGGCAGGCTTTAAGGACAACTGAGAAGATAAGATGGTTCATCTTCTAGTCCTGGGGCAGAGCAGACAAAGCTTAGTGTCTTTAACTTTCTGAAGGGTAAAAGTCTTGTTTGATTTAAGTGATAACAATTGAGGGGTAATTTGCTCAATGATAGCACAATTTATCATCAAGTGATTGGGCTTTATTATATACTATTGTCAAGGGTCTGGATGTACAAGCATTCTGGCTACCGCCAGCCTACTTAACATCCAGCCATTGCCCAATTTGGGGCCCTTCCAATATACTGTTTGACATACCAAGAATGGTAACCAAGAAATATCACATGACTGTCCAAGTATCCAGTGGCTCAAACCCATCCCAAACATGGCCAACCCCTAGGTTTGATCCAACTAAATTGCTGCCACAGTCAAGTCTATATAAGCCTAAAGTATTATCCAATAAAATATACTTCTCTTCTTTCTAAATACCATATTTGAAGCTTCCCCAAAAGGTGCTCCTTATCACTGGTAGCAGCTACAGTTTTTGACCACACCCATGAAAGAGAAAATGACTGACCAAAACCCGCCCACCTTTGCTCACTTACTCAACCAGGCAACATCCCAGGAGACCTGGAAAACGTACTTCTGCGCCCATGACATTGACAAAGATATACCTAGTGGATGCACCATATTCAAAGGTCTGGTCATGCCCAAAGCATGCACCAAGATAATTCAATACAGTTGCTCTCTTCAACCACAAACAAACACACAACTATCTATAACAGGTGAAGTTACCAACACAAAAATACATTAGTATCAACAAGTTCTTTGGTAAAACAAGGAAAACGTCATCAACTGGATAGACCACTCAGCCACTAAACTCTGCGCCAACTGCATCCCCCATGAGAAATGGGACCAGAAAGCCAGCAAGCGCCTATATGAGGCCGCAGCTAACTGGTTTGCCACATGGGTTGGCTCAAAAAATGACAACCAGCTTGACAACTGGGAAGAGTTCAAAGCGGGCATCACCCATAATTCCTGCATAATCAAATCTGTCCAAGACATTGCAATACAGCTCAGTGATCTTCCTCAGAAGACCACTATCATGGCCTATGCCAATGAATTTGAGGAAATACATTGCAAAATTGAAAACCCAGCACAAGCTGACAACGTGCATACCAGAGCTTCATTAATCAACAGAATGAAACCCTCTGTTGCTGCCCTCATCTGTCCAGAGGCCAACACCTTAATGCCCGCGCTCATTGCAGAAGCCAAGCGCGCAGAAAACGCGCAAACATGGAATATGCTGCACACAACAGCAACCGCTCCTCAAGCAGCAATGGCAGAGAAAACTACAATGGCAATAAACGCCAGAACTCTAATAATAGCAACAGCAACTCCAATTGCAAAAATGGCAATAAACACCAGAACACTAATAATAGCAACAGCAACTCCAATTGCAATAATGGTAATCACAGCCAAAGCGCAAATTGCTCCCGTCCCAAGAAAGAGGACACCACCAAAGATAACAATGCTGAAATAGCAACCCGCTATGAATCTGACCCCACATTCTCTGACCTCAAAGGTCTCAAAACAGAGGAACAGGGAAAAGAGGAGGGGAAAAAGGCCTAAGTGCCCCTGTCTCTCCCCAACTTGACAAGCAACTGTAGTAAGGCACAAACTTTGCTGCTTGCATCCCACGTGTCCCACAATCCTCCATTTTTATGAATGTAAAAATTATAGATTGCTCACAACTTCCTGCTATCCATGCACTTACAAATCACATACACATAAAATTTTATTCAACTCTTGTACACAATACATTATGGTTAGCAAACCTTTTGTAACCAAGTACAAAATACCTGTTGTCAAATCCAACTATAAATACATCAGAATGGCAGATAAGTCAAAGGTTATACTCAAAGGTGAAACAACTCCCTTCAGAATTGATCTTCAAGGTATACAAACGTCCATCAAAGGACTTGTAATGAACAACATAAACTATGACGTTATAGCAAGCATAAACTGGTTCACCTGAGTGAACCCCAGCATATGTTGGAAAACAAAAACCATGACTATCAAAGGCAACAGAGTCAATTTTAACATCCTCAAAGAACCCAATGACCTCATTCTAAGAGACACAGTATTTGTCCAAGTCATAAAAAAGACAACTCAGAACATCTAACCAAAGACAGTACCCTCTACATAATGAGGTACACTGAATTCAATAACATTCAAACAACCAAGATCCAGTCCCAGAACTTGCAGCACTCCTAAATAAATACGCCTATGTATTCAAGGAAGAACTCACCAAGCTACTCCCCAAACAGGAAATCAAACATGACATTGACCTATGTAAAGCCATGCCCAAACCTGCACCCCTCTACAGACTCTCTCCCATAGAGACCCAAACCCTCAAAACACACATTGAGGAAAATCTAGCAAAAGGATTCATTTGCCCGTCTCAATCCCCATGGGGGCTGCAGTGTTCTTTGTAAAGAAAAAGGAAGGCACTCTGCGTCTAGTAACTGACTACAGAGAACTAAATGCAAGCACATTAAAGAGCAAATACCCTCTTCCACTTATAGAGGATCTATTTGCAAGACTCTCAGGAGCCAAATTTTTCTCCAAATTGACCTCATCTCAGGTTACAACCAAACTGAAGTGAAAGAAAAAGACATACCAAAGACTGCGCTCTGTACAAAATTTGGATCCTTTGAATGTAAAGTAATGAACTTTGGGATGACCAATGCTCCCGCAACGTTTGTCACCATGATGAACCAAGCACTAAACGGTCTTTCAAATACATTATGCTACCTTGACAATATCATCATATTCTCAAAAACAAAAGAGGAACACCTCACACATGTCTTCAAGACACTTGATTGACTTGCAAAGCACAAACTTTATGCAAAACCAAGTAAGAGCCGATTTATGGAAAAGGAACTCCTGCTCTTGGGTCACATTGTCTCTGACAGTGGCATCAAAGCAGATCCAGACAAAAAAAACATAAATAACATGCAACACCCCACCTCTGTTAAACAAGTTTGATGCTTTCTTGGTATGGTAGCTTACATAAGGAAATACATCAAAGACTGCAGAAAACTCACCACACCAATCAATGACTTAACCAAGGGTAATGAAAAAAAGAAATTCATCTGGAAACCAGAATGTGACAAGAATTTCCAATTATTAAGACAAGATTTAATTGAAGCACCCATTTTGTAATACTTAATAATAACAGGTGCTACAAGCTCAAGTTGGATGCCAGTGATACCGCCATTGGCGCAGTCCTGCGCATCTGCCAGCCAGGTCAGCAAGACTTCCTGCCAGTATGTTACAAAAGCAGAAAACTGACCAACACTGAGAAGAGATACCCAATACACTATAAGGAATTGCTAGTAATATATCACTCATGCAAGAAATGGAGATGTTACTTAGAAGGACATTTAAACGTCCAAGTACTAACTAACCATAAATCCTTAATCTATTTCAAAACTCATAACACACTTGTACGGCAACAAGACAAATGGATGTCCCTGCTGGAACAGCTTAATTTGGACATTCAATACAAAAAGGGGCAGAGCTGGTCACAGCTGATGCTCTCTCTAGATTATGTCAGCCTAGAGAGGATCACCCTGACCACCTAGACCCTGACTGGCCAAAACTGTACAACACTGAGTATAAAACCAAAGGGAAAGACTCCTCAATACATCAACTGACCCACAATACATTAGTAAGGAACAAAAAGCACTTCCATGTATCAAATGGCACTGTATACCAAATCATTAATAACAAACATGTCCCGTACATCCCACTCACACAAAGAGTTGACACCATATTAAGACATTACCGCCTACTAGGCCATACAAAGACTAACAACCTATACCTCACATTCAGTAGAAATACTATGGTGGCCCAAACTCAAACAGGATATAGTTGATGTCCTAAAAAAGTGCACAGTGCACAAGAAATACACCAGCACAAAGGCTCTTCAGCCAACAGTAAACCCAGTACCAGACCCTGAACCATTCAAGGTTTGGGGGCTAGAAGTAGTGGGCCCCTTCCCAGAAACAAAGACAAACCAACACTTCTTAATTGTAGCTATTTAATTTGCCGCACACTGGCCCATCTGCTGGGCAACAAAGAACCATAAAGCAGAGACCATCAACCAATTCATTAACAAAGCAATCATAGCCAACTACGGCACTCCAGACTACATCATAACTGATGGAGCAACCAAGGTATAGGTCATGCAGTAAATAACAACTTAAAATCCAAAAACATCATACATTCTACAGCCTAGCCCTACAGGCCACAGGCCAACGGCAGAGTTAAACGCCTAAACAGCAGCCTTATCAGAACCCCAGAGAAAATAATGGATGACAAAGCCAAAGACACATGGTCACTATACGTGAAATATGCATTACTAGTATCTCAAGTCCACACCAATCAAGGAACAGGCTATTTACTGTTTGAGCTAACCTACAGATACAAACCAGAAATAATTACCTGCAACAAGAAGCCATACATAAATATCCCCCCATGGAAACCTCCCACAGTAGAACAAGTACCAAATCTACAACACATACACCTCAAAGCTAAAATAGCAGAAACAAAAAGGCTCAAAACACAAAAGGTAACCTTCACAGAGGAACCACTTCCCATCAACTCCCCCATCTGGGTCTAGCTGGCAACAGAAAGAAACTAGACTCATTACACCAGGGAACAGGAAGAATTATCAAGTACAGACTAGATCACAACACTTATCTAGTAAAATTCCAAGGTGCCAAAACCCCAATTGTCAAGAAATATCACAGAACCTGTCTCTGCCTCAGTAAAGGAGAACACTCTACCAGACTGGTTCCAACTAGTAAACAGCTCCAGAAGCATCAGACGGCAGCCGTGAAAACAAAGCCCCCTCCTGATGCACTAGAGTAACCCCTTAAGGGGGGTGTCAAGGGTCTGGATGTACAAGCATTCTGGCTATTGCCAACCTACTTAACATCCAGCTATTGCCCAATTTGGGGCCCTTCCAATATACCGTTTGACATACCAAGAATGGTAACCAAGCAATATCACATGACTATCCAAGTATCCAGTGGCTTGAACCCATCCTACACATGACCAACCCCTAGGTTTGATCCAACTAAATTGCCGCCACAGTCAAGTCTATATAAGTCTAAAGTATTATTCAATAAAATATACTTCTCTTCTTTCTTAATTCCATATTTGAAGCTTCCCCCAAAGGCGCTCCTTATCACTATCATCCTTGGTGGGGCATGAATAGTGCAAAACATGGAACAGGGAACCCCAAACACTTGGTGTTGTCTGGAATTCCCTTTTGAGATTGGGATTGGAGGTGTTTGGCAAGCAATGAATTGTTAATCTCTGACTTGCATTGCTTTGGAGTTTCTCGAGGTACTTTTATGCACCCAAATTCCACTTCTGTAATTTCTGCATTAAATGATTTGCAGGGCAGGCTTTAAACCCCATCTAAATTTGGTGAATTCCAAATTTGGGCAGCACTTTCCCCTATTTTTAGGGTTGGGGAATTTGCCTTATTGGGTTTCCCAATTTGGAAATTTCCCCATCCAGCAGGGGTGGTTGGTCCTGCCAGGGGGGTCTGCTGTCCCCTGTTGGCTGGCTGGGTGGCAGGCGCCTGGCAGTCATCTGCATGGCCTGCAGCGGGGGTATAAAACCCAAATTTTAAAATCTTAGAATTATTAAAATCCTTTTGATCCAACAGCTGTTTTGCAGCAGTTTCCTCAACCATGGGGAACTGCTGCAATATTTTGTTTTGACTTGCAAGATCAAAAGTGCACAAACCTTTGTCTTGCAAAAGTTTGTTTTCAGGAATATTCCTGACACTAGATCAGGGGTACCCAGCGGGTAGGCAATGAAACAGGGGCCATTAGCCAAGTACAGAACAGTAGGAGTGATAGGCAGGTTGGTAATTGCTTCTTCCATAGGAGGGCTAGAGACTTCAGGCAAAGACGGGTCCTGAATTGATGGATATGAAGGACTGTAAAAAAGTTGTTTTGAAAGGAGCAACCAAGGGTCTTATATCCCCTGTAGTGAGCGCCATTTTGTTGTGTACTTGGTTGCAGCCAAGGGATACAACAGGAAATTCTAATGATAGTATTGGGCTTGTACTAAGCTGAGGGTTAGTCTTCAGGGATGAATAAGGAATTTATCTTAAGGCCCTGGGAATGATAATTATCAGAAATCTCCTCTAGACTGGACTAGGGAGAAGGCACTAAAATACAAAGAATGATACAAAAAAGAGTGTAAATGTCATGCCCTGCCCCAAAGGGCAGGCTCTTTAGTATATTTTATATTTTTTTGTTTTAGTCTAATCTTTCTTTATTTTAATAATGAGATTTTAGATTAGAAAGTTAATAATTAAGTAATTTAATCTATTTATCTTTTTGTTTTTGTCAATTTGCTTTGAATTGATGTCATTGTCTTTCAGCTTCTTTTGATATTTCAAATAGCTTTATAATCTCTACTTTAAATCAGAATTTTTTTAATTTCCAGTTGCCTTTTTGAAAACTCCTGATACGCTGTTGCCTGCTTTTCCCCAGGTTTACTTTGCTGATCTGCGTCTTTACTGGGCTTCTGTTTCCCTCTTTCTCCTCCAGGTTGCTCAACTTTCTCCAGTTTTCTCCTGTCCTTGGCTTTTTCCTCCTTTGCCTATCATTCTCAACTGGAAAGTCTTGTCTATAAATAAAGAGCTTTTGAAGAGTAAGCTTTAAGCCAAATTCTAAGTGATTTCTTCCCTTCAATCTTTGTCAATTTTAAAACTTCAGATTTATAATTTTAAGAATTTCATTTTTTAATTTATAGTTAATTGATATGTTATAATTTTTTCTTTTCTTTCTTCCTATTTAAAGAATGGAAGTTGTATCCATTATTTTCCATCAAGGAATCTTTTAATAGTTACATGTATCAATTTGCTGATGGAGAGTATCCCAATATTAACATCCCCTTAGTTACTAATTGTCCTTTATTAAATACTTTGTTTTATCTACTTTGTTTGGGATTCTTAAACTCTATCACTCATTTTTTAACCCAGTATAAGTTTTTAGCAGGATTCTGTAAAATTATATTACAAACTGTGTCTACCTTTTTATACCTTCTGAATCTTAACCCAATACTTTGCATGCTTTAGTTTATAACCTTGCACCATTACAGTAGTTTTAAAGGCTATAGCGACAACCAAAAATACCTCAGATTTAAACAAAATGATTTCAGATTTAAACAAAATCCAAGTTGCGCAAGATTCAGGATTCAATTAATTTAAATATTTTCAGTTAATAAATGAACTGTCAAACAAAAAACAAAATTTCACCAGCCCTTTATACAAAATTATATCAAACATCAAGCTGTGAAGTTCAAACCACAAACAAAATGAACTGACACAAAAAGTGAAAGGGATGGATGCTGTTCCGGAGTATATTATAATCCAATCAGGATTAATATGAGGCACCAACAGAAGGACTAAAGTGAAACAAAACTTGAGCAATCTAGAAGCAAGATTACACAAGTACAAAACAAAATGAACTCACACAAGATGTGTAGTATGAGCAGCCTAAAATAGAAAAGTAACAGTTTTACAGCCAATCAACAGCTATCCAATTTGGGAACAGAGGCATTTTATCCATTTTCATGGCTCCTGATTTTTATGAAATGGTTTTGAGAACCTTTCAAATATGGACTTGAGATTAAAATAAAATAAATCATTAAATTTTAAAATTTCTACTTTTAGTGATTTTATCCTAGGTTTTTTTACAATGGTTTTTACAAGCAATATCATTGACAGCGCCAGCAGCCAAGCCAGAAGCAGCCAAGCCAGCTTCAATGGAGGCAAGTTAGAATGTGGAGGCACCTGTTTACACCCAAGCCTTTGAGGCAGGTAACAAGGAAGCTGACCTGTACCTGACCACCAACCCATATGGTTTTGGCTTGTTCAGTGGTCACATAGTGTCTAGCTCTGCCCCTGCTCCCATACCCACCCCCGCACAAGCTGCCCACCAACCAACCAATCAGGATGGCAACCTTGATTTGGAACATCTTCCTTCCACCAGCTAACCTGCCTCTCCTACAGCCAATCAGGCTTCAGCTCCCCCAGCCCAGTGCCCCAAGCAACAAATCATCACTGCCCAAATTCTTCAGGAAATTGTGGCACTGAATCTACTGGGTCTGTCCTAGGAACAGATTGTTGCCCAGTTGCAATTTACTCAAGCTACTGTCATGTGGAAATTCAACAACCTGATGAACAGGGGGAATCTGATTGGGACAGCCAAGAAGCCCAAGAAGGCCCCCAAGTCACAAATATCTGATGCATACCCAATAATGCTTGACCTCCTCCAGCGGGATCCCAAGCTTCCATTGACCCAGGTCCAGAAGCAACTTGCACACCATAACATATGGGTGTCTGAGCGCATGGTGCAGCTCTGGATGTATGGGAAGGTGGCTTCCATACAGGTTCTTACCAATTTTGCCGGCAACCAATGGGATGGCGCTGAGGATTCTCTGTATGACATCACCATCAGATCAACCCTGGTCCAATGCCTGACTAGTCTAACTGATGATGTCATGTTCATCTTCTATTACAAGCTATCAATAGCTTTTGATGATTTTGGCAAGCAAGGAAAAGCTGCTGCCAAGAACAGAAGGAAGAAGGTCAAGAAGGGGATGTTCATTGGTGCATTTCTGGCTGTTTCAGCCAAGGGTTTTGTCTACTATCAGAAAAACCCGGATTTCATCAATGACTACTCATACAGCCACATCCTTGGTGGATTACTTGACTCCTGGGATGGCTCAAATTCTAAGTACCAAGTTTTCTTTAGCTTCCAGATAAAGGGTAGCTCCATCGCCCTCGAGGCTATCCAGGGACACAAGCACCAGGCCTCAGTCTACCCCGCCAGCCATGCAGTAGTCCATCTGGCTGATGTTGTCTTCTTTAACATGGGATCCACATTAAAGGAGCGCCGCCCTCAGGCTTTCAACAACCTCTATCTTGGGGTCCTTGACCACAATTTTCTCTTTAGCCGCCAGATGGTGGCTGACTTGTTTGCGCAAATGGTTTTCCATGTGAACATGGGCAACCAATCACGTAGGGATAAGCGCCTTCCACCTTGGGCCACTACCACTTACCAGCCCATCCAGCCAATGACTGATGAGGAATACAACAAGCGGTATATGGTGGCTATCACGCAAAATCCTCCTGCCTCCACCCCCGCCACCAACACCCCTTACCTGCAAGCTCAACCCACCCAATCCCAGACCCCCCAGGCCAGCACTGCCTCTACGTCTTCCTTCCCGCGTCATTCTGCCTCCTAGGCATCACTCTCCCCTGCACCAATAAACACCTGTCACCAAACATTTTCTATGTATATTATCTTTTTTTGAATTATAATTGTTCATGTTCTCTTTGTTTATAGTTGGTTTTATTCTTTATGCTCAGCTTATTTCTATAAAATCATATATTTACTATGTTGTGTATCTAGATCCAGAACAAAGTTGTTTTTAGCACTCAAACACACCCCTTGTGAAAATATTAACAACAATTTGGTGATCAGCTAAATTTGAATTAGAAAATTATAGTGTTAACTGTTTTTAGAAAAAGTTGTTACTGATCTGAATTCAAAACCTTAATGATAAACTTTAAGCCGATCAGGAGCCAAGTGATAAAGTGATTGTTGTGACATAAAGGGTCATTCAATAATTCTTTGATGCATGTGCGCTAATTAATATGATTGGCTAGATGTTTTGCCATTGTAAGCCATTGCCGCTGTGGCAAGTTGTTGATGGACTAGTGCCCAATCAGCTACTGGGTTAGCACTAGTCCACCAACAACTTGCCACAGCAGCAATGGCGTACAATGGCAAAACATCCAGCCAATCATATTAATTAGCGTACATGAATCAAAGAATTATTGAATGACCCTTTATGTCACAACAATCACTTTATCACTTGGCTCCTGATTGGCTTAAAGTTTATCATTAAGGTTTTGAATTCAGATCAGTAACAACTTTTTCTAAAAACAGTTAACACTATAATTTTCTAATTCAAATTTAGCTGATCACCAAATTGTTGTTAATATTTTCACAAGGGGCTATGTCAAGCGCCAAAAATAATATGGTAATCAAGGAAACAATGCCAACACAAAGCAAATGACACATATTTAGTTGAGCGTAAAATATATACACAATGGGTAAAAAATGGGATAATGTAGTAGATGGGAAAACAAAAAGGAATAAACAAAGAGGCAACAGTATCAAAATAATACAGAATTTATTGGGGCAAAAGCTATAAAAACATATGGAAAGGTTAGTAAAAAATCAAATGAGAGAACTCAAAAAACTACTCAAAGACCTAAACTTGGCAATTGCCAAAATCAAGGACATTGATTGCAAGGTCAAAGCCAAAGTTAAGTCCACTGTCCTCACTGGGGACAAAATCAGCAAGATGTCCACAAAGGCACTGATGACAAAAATGCCAGACACCCCATAGAAGACCATCAAGCGTCTTCTCAACATCCAGAAGATGGTGGTTGAGGGCCTCCCAGTTTAAGGCATACAATCTTTCTGCGCCATCTGTTTTGGTTGACAACCTGGAGATGTATGAACATCTCAAACCCGCCAAGCGTGCCAGGGCAGAGAATACCAAATTACCAGCGCAATTGCTTGCACCAAGAATGGCCAAGCTGGCCAAGGCTGCAGGCAAGGAAGAAACACAAGAAGGTAGCCTAAAAAACAAAATTAATATATTTTCAAAATACTTACCTTTTTTTCTTAGAAAATGTAGATGGCTAACTCCGCCAAGTCCTGGTCCCCTTTGTCCTGGCCACTTTTTATGCAAATTATGCCACTCATATGGACAAGAAGTTGTATCTGTCCCCCCCTGTTGTGCGGGAGCTGTAGGACCAAATCCACGGGTCCTTTCCTATGTTTAGGGAGGCATTGGCTGGGCTGAGGCATGGAGAGGGGGTATCCAAGTGGGCAGCTACTGCCTACAAGGATGCCCAACAGGTCCACCTGGACCTGGTTAACCTCAGTGGAGTTTACTGTGTAAGCTTCATTGAGCTTGTTTGGACATCCTGGCAACGCTCCCATTCAAGAATGTACCAAAGATGGGCTGAGCTCATGCGGCTACTTGCTTCTGCTTCCCGTTGGAGCATACCCTATCTTACCTTCTGGACAACTTTGGGCACACGGTGGGGAAGTTGGCTGTTGCAGACGCAACAGCCGTCAAGAAAACTAAGATCCTCCTTACGGACTTTGGGCTAGCCTGGAGTCCAGATGATACAGGGCTCCCCTTGGCAATGTATTTTACCTTTGCAAAGACCAGACACAACAAGAAGATCAGCACAGTCTATAATAAATTATGTGAGTTCACAGAAGCCTTTGCTGGGCAAAGGCTTCACTTGGTGGTTTACCTTGGCTATCTTTTCTTCTTTGGGGTAAGCTCCAGCATAGAGAATCTAGACAGGGTCCTTCTGGGAATTGACAAGGCCCAGCTTGCACTTGATGGGAAGAAGGTCCCCCCTGGATATGACTCAGTGGACCATGTAATCTAAGACACCCTGGTCCTGGCAGGGATTTACGGGTTTGCAGCCCCGCCCAAAAAGCTGCTCCTCAGTTTACACCTTACCCCATTCCCCTTCACCAGCAGGAGGGAGTTTTTTAATAAGGGTGTATCCACTGTCCACGGTGTGGTGGTGGAGGTTGTGCGCCACCTCCATTGCAGGATGGGTACATACCAAAGAACTCACTACAGGCGTGCACAATCAATCCTCTCTTCTAATAAATTTCATCTCAATTCATATTTTTTTATTAAAATAAAAATTTCTAATTCTTATTTAAGCAAAATAGTTTTACAAAATATATTGCGGAAACGGGTTTCATAAAAGCTTAAAATAATATGTTAATAAAATAAATTCCAACTTGTAAATTTTAGTTTAATTTTTATAAGAATATTTTATATTTATTTTAAAAGTGGTATAAATCTATTTGCGTAATCCAGTATTGAGCTTTTGGGATACCCTTAGATGACACAATAAAAAATGATTATAAATTAATAAATTACTAACCTTCATTGATGGTCCAGCTGAATGTGATCACGGGCTTGGAAGCTTCTAAATATAAAACAATAATTAATAAATCTTGATTAGTAAATAAGAGAATATAAAAAAATTGGACACACTAAGCCTTTAATTGATTGGCTATTTGGCTAGGCACACAGGGATGAACAAATCCGCGTGGCCATAGAATTTGGCCACGGTCTCAGCTGAGAGGATGTGGATCCCAGTCTGCAGCAAATTAAAGAGGTCCTTGGTCCCAGTTGGGGCTCCTTGCTTTACAACTTGCTTGAGCCACCCAAAGACTTCCTCAATGGGATTTATGAAGGGCAAATAGGCTGGGAGAAAGAGAAGGCGTAAATTTGCTGTGGACAATTGCTGGGGGCCCACAGCAATGCTGGTGTCAATTGATGGAAATTCTTCAAGAATGTCAGCCACTTTGTGGAGACCAACATTTTCCAACACAATGACATTGGTGAAGCCAGGGCTCATGCGCCTCAGGTGCTCCTGGACCAATTGGAGAAATGAAAGAAAGGTCCTGCTGTTATGCAAACCCAATATCATTTGGTAGAGCTTGACCCCCTTTGGACTAAGGAGAGCCACCATCAAGTAGGCTGTGGCACAGACTGCAGCACGCCAAGCCATCCTGTCATTGGAGCCTTTGGGGACATAGCCATACCCATTGCGCATCAATAAGGCAAATGCTGATTTGTCAATATAGTAAAATTTTACTGTCCCCTTGGCTTTGAAGGCAGTGTACGCCTCTGCGTATTTTACCAGGTCTCAATATTGGCTGGGCTGTTTCTGTTGTAGGGAGATATCCCAAGCTTTTTCCAAGAAAATTGCATTCCCTTCACCAGATGTGGTAAAAGGAAATTGAGGCCTCAATCTCAAAAGTAGATTTGATCATGGCCTGTATATTTGCCAGTTCAAGATGGCAGTCCCAGGTGATCCACTGGCGGATTGCCCATTTGTGCTCCTTAGTGAGAATGATAGAAACACACAAGGGTTTCTCTGCGGCAAGGACACAACCAGTATTGATTAATTTTTGGAAGGTCTTGCTGGCGTTCTTGGGATCCACTCCAACAAGGGCCGCAGCCGCCTTGTAATCACCCAATTCCTGCATTAGCTTAAGCAGGATGATGTGTTTGATGTTGGGAATGCGCTTCTGAGCGGGCTTTTTAGTGGTGGGGATTGACTCATTAGCATTGGGCACAACACAGGGCATAGGTATCTTGGTATAGAAGGCTGCAACTTTTTTTAACAAAAGCTGTCCCTCATTGGTCTGATATAACTCAGGCTCCTTGTCCTCTTCCTGATTGCCATCACTGACATAGGGCTTGTAGCTAGTATCAAGTACAGGCTTCACCTTCTCCAGCATGGCTGGTGGGACCAACTCTTTCTGGTACACAATGTCAAACACATATGAAGTAAGTTCTACCTCCTTGTTTCTAACTTTCTTTGTAGTGGTGACTTTGATGGGCTTCTGGGTCAGCTTTGGGACCCAAGGGTTTATGCTCTGCACCCTAGCAGCTTGTGCTCCTTGAACCAGCTGTGTCAGTGCAGCGTCACTATGGAACTCTCCTCTCCTGTTTCCCCCTTGAGTAGGCACTTGGGTTGCACTAACTCTATTCTTTGACCTGCAGGGGCAACCGCAACCGTGGCGCACAACAGGTGTATTGGTAATCTGTTGTTGTGTTCCTTCCATTTTAAAAATTTAATAAAATATTAAATAAATTTCAATTAAGTTACTCCCTAATTTTATTTTTTGCTTTTATCTGAATATGGATATTTAATTAATATTTTTTCCCACCCAATATCCCAATTATAGATTATTTATTTCTTAGTTAGTTGTATTTGGTTTTACAATGCCCATTTTAGAATACTCAAAAAAATCCACCCATTTTCCTAGATTTTACTGCTAAATTCAAACATCTAACACAATATTTTTAAAATTTATGTTTCAGATCTTGTGTCTTATTTTAGATACCTAGGTATCATTCATGATTACAATCCATTGCACACATTGCGTGAGTGATTTTGTTTACATAGTGAGTTGCTATTGTGTTTTGTTTTTGGTTTGAGTTTTGACACACCTTGCTTGGGTGTATTTTGTCACCAATTCACATAGTAAACATATGTACACCAAAAGTCAACTCACACCATTTTGTTTGAGAATCAATGTATTTTGGATTGTATTTTGAATGATTTTGCTTTGCGCATGAGCCCTTTGTTGCTGTGTTGACTCATTTTGCCCATTAACACCAATAAAACCTGTTAACAGAGTGTATATTTTAACCTGAGAGTTGGATTTTGTTTAAATCTGAAATCATTTTGTTTAAATCTGAGGTATTTTTGGTTGTTGCCATAGCTTTTAAAACTACTGTATGGGCAAGATCTTACAGTAAACAGAACTTAATTTTATTGGATGAATCATTTAGATTCTTATAGGGCAATAGTCTATCACAAAACAGTAGAAGGACAGTTAGATCACTGATCACTCTCATAAGTGGGTCAAGGATCACTTGGTTTACCAGTTAAAATGTAAATAAGTCCTTCACCCAATTTGGAGTGAACCCCATTTAAAAGGGAGAAAGGGAACTAAGGGGTTTGCACTCAAAATGTGATCCCATCAAAGACAAAATGAATAATGCTTGAATACTGGGATTTATGACATAAAAACCAACCCAGCTGGTCCCTGGATTTGACTCAGGACACACCTTGGTGACCTCTTAGGAGCAGGAGAGCCACAGTTAGTATTAGCTGTGATCAATCAATCAATCATTCTTCAATCATAAGTTAACATTAGCTAAGATTACAGAGGGATCTGATTGAGGACCAGATGATCCTGGCATTTGTGGCTCTTATCCAATATCCCATTCCTATATAACTCTGATATTTAGTATTAAATAAAGGATCAATTATTATACTTGAAATAATTTATTATAAAAACTAGGTTTGGAGATTTTACTTAACTTAGTCTTTGATAATCATATAAGTTGTAATATGAGAAATTGAGATTACTTTACAATCACAATTCAACGTCCAATACAACAGATATAGTAGTTTTGAAATCTATGGCGCTAAGCAAAAACAACTGAGATTTAAACAAAAAATTCAGATTCAAAAAATTAAGACCAATTGATTTATATTTATTAAGATAAATTTGGGTTCAATTCTATTTTTTGATCTGAGTTGAATTTGGTTAAATCTCAGTTGTTTTCACTTAGTGCCATAGCTTTGAAAGCTACTGTATAGATGAATTGAACATTGTCAGTCTGCTTTAGTGGCAGATAGGTCTTGGAGTAAATGCAGTAATCCTTGATGGTCTTATTGCTGTTTCTATTATACAGATAAATATCCAATACTTTCCATGAGAATCCCAAATAAACCATGATTTTGTAAACAAGTGTTTATTGGAACAGAAAGACAGAGCTCTGTAGCCAGCATTGATTGTGTTGCAACATCTAAAATTGCTCCCTCTTGGGGAATTAATTCCCCAAGAAAATTGTCAAATGATTCCCCAAGTAAACATTAAGTTGGTGGCACTGTTATCTTTTGACCATTTATTACAAGGATCAAACATTTTGAGTCCTAAGAGAAACATTACTTGGACAGACCTCATGACCTAAGAGGAACAATTACTTGGATAAGCCCCATGACTACCATGACATACATGGATAGTATGTGGCTTCCCATGATACTTTATAATACTCTAAACTCATATGAAATAAATTATCATTCTCTTTTTAATATTCCCCTTTATCTTGTTTATTATACTTTACAGAAGTATATACTTAACAATTGTAAAGTGAGAGAATTTGGGTGGAAATCTTTGGATACCTACTGCTTGACTGCATCAATATGCACAGACTGTAGGAGTTTTGGATGACGTTTGGCCTTTGGGATTTTGGCAGTTTGACTAGTGTCACTGTATTTGGTTTTGAGGCTGCCAAAATCTCTGGCTGTGACACCAAATTGGGACACAATATTACAAACTGACATTTCCCTGTTCAAGCAGTTGAGGAGAGCTTCACACTCACTATCTGTCAACTGACGCCAGCCCTTGGCAGGTACCACGTCATCCTGGCTAGCAGGCTCAACACAGGGGATGGGGACCTTTGTGTAGAAGGTGGGATCACTATTGCTTGTGATAGCGCTGTCAATAGTTGAATACACCATATGCGCATATTAGTCATCAGTGGTAGCCAATGGCTCATAGGATATATCAAAAATGTGGGGCAGGAAGTGGCAACTCTGGGATCCAGTGTATGGGGCTGTCACAACTGGGTAAACAGTTGAGGTGTATGTAAACTCATTGTTCCCAATGACCTTGGTATGGGAGACTTTGGTGGCAGGCCTTGAGAGTGGGTTGTGTCTGGAATTCAAACTGTTGTTTCTGGCTTGTGACATGGGAGGTGGTTGACTGGGGCTGATGCCTTGGGAGGCCTGTGTATTGGCATTGACCTCCTTGGGTTGTGTTCTAGGTCTATTCTTGGACCCTCTGGGGCGCCCTTGTGAGCAGGCTGCCCTGCAGGCTGTTGCCTGAGCCAGTTGGGAATGAGATAGTATGTCCATAAAAATAAAATAAAAATATATTTTTAGATTAAATATAAGTTTTATTTAGATTTTTAGTTTAGTTTTGGGTAGTTGTTTTCTCTTGATTTAGCCTTGAACAGTAACGTAATTTCTATATATGTGATTTGAATTATATGATATTGTACCATTTTTGGGGTTAGACAATTTTAAATTTTAGCTAAGTTTTATGTCTAAAGATAGTTATTGTGATTAAATTTTTCATTTGGTTTTAGTCATAGTGGGGCTTCTCAAGTGGGTTAATGTTTCCTAGTGTGCTTAACATGTATTCAAAGTTAATTTCAGTTCCTGAAATTATTATTTGAGTTTACTAGTGACATTTATTTGTGATTTGAAAAGTGGTTCTTGAATTTGAAAGTCCTGCAATTCCAAAAAACATAGTAAGCTTAATGAGAATGGTTGATGGATTTGAACACTTCAAATTTAATCCCAGTCAATTCATTTTGTCCAATTGAAACATGCAGTTTGACTTGAAATTTTCAAAGTATCTATGAGTTCCTGTAATTTGAAATATTCAAAAAAATACAAAGAATTTAATTTAATTAAAAAAGGCATCCCACAAATGAAATTTGAAATTTGAAATAAGGATTTGAAAATCCTGCATTTTTACCTTTAGGTTCTGACTTTACATTATATTGATGTTGGGAAAATCTCCATGATAATAATACATCATCACTCCACACAAATTTTCTTTAAAATTTAAGAGATTTGTAAACAAAGCAGAATTGTGCTGAGTTATCATTTCCATGGTAACAAAAATTTACTCTAGATTGATAAAATTATCTGCATGAATTTTAAAAATAAAAATAAGTAATTTAGATTTGAAAAATTAGACCGCATAAATTATACAAAGAAAACAAAGTGATTTTGATAAATTGGTAAAAATGAATAGCAAAATGTTAAAATGTAGAGTTATAATTTTTTTAGAAATTGATTCTTAAAATATTAAAGCCTAATAAAAAGGTAATCTTAAGTTCAAAGATAAAAATTTAAGTAAAATTTAAAGATTGAGTTTTTTAAAAAAAGATAAACAGGTAATTTTAAAGCTAAACTTTTAAGTTTAAATTTAAAATATTAAAATTAAGAAGTTATAATCTTAAGCATAGGAAACTTAGAATTTTTGCTTAAGCCTACTCTTCCTTGTTGGGTTTATTTATATAGAAAAGTTAGTTAAAAACTGCAATAAGGAGATATAAGAAGAGGGGGGAGTTTTATTAAACTTCAAACAGAAGCAGATCATCTGCAACAGTTTTGAAGTTAAGATATAACCAGGGTGTTCATATAACGTTTGAGGTGTAACAGACGTTTGCTTTTGGAATCAAGCAAAAATCAAGCCTCAAAATAAGGGTAAGGGATTTAACTAAAATTACTTAAATAAAAATTTAAATTTAAAGTTCATAAAGGAAAATCAATTTTCAAACTTCAAAAGTCAAAAATTAAGTTTGGAGCATGACAATAGTAAATATACCAGCTCTTAGCCAAATCAGGACAACATATTCAAGATTATGGGACCATGGGAAAATACAATAGGTTTCAAACCTGTTGAGATAAACATATATTAGTTAATTTAGAACGCATAGGTTCAGTCATAAAAAAAATCAAATTGTTAGATCTAAATAAAAGATAATTCCACAGAAAATGTGCACTATTTGGCAAAAATATCCAGTCATCCAACAACCTATTCAAACCAAGGACAAATGTATAATGATTCAACAACAAATTTATCAAACACTAGAACACATGAGTTTCAGTCACAGAACAAATCTACTATGTTTACTATGTTTTTTATGAACACATGAAACTCAGTCACAAAAGTTACAAACTTGATCCAACAACAAACCCTAATATCAACTGAAACTGACAAAAAAAATCAAATATCAAAACAAATGAATGAATCTATAATACGGTTACCAACTTGTCCTAATTAAGAATACAATATAGAATACAGAAAGGAAAATATATTCTGGGTGTCTGTTTTGGGATTTTTAATCAGTAAAAATATCAAATTTATCCAAACTCATGATTGACAGTGCACATTTACAACCAAAAATAATTAATATAGAAATCTAAAAATCCAATTTGAAATAAACAGTAGTGACTACAATCTTTCATGCTACTAAATATGGAGAGATAAAATTAAAATAAATAAATTATATAGATAAACATATTTTATTTTATTTTTATACCAAAATGGACCCATCCCAACAACAGAGCCAAGGTGCCAAAGGAGTAAGCCACAGACGTGGACACCCTTGTGGGTCAAAAATCAAGTTATTACAATGCAAGCGCCTACTCAAGAAGGAGAAGGGAGAGGAGAGTTCAATAGTGAGGTTGCACTAACACAATCAGCTCAAGTGACACAGAGTTTAAGGGCACAGAGCATAAATCCCAGGGTCCAGAAGCTGATCAGAAATACACCAAGGTCATCACCACCAAGAGGGTGTTCTTTGTATACAATCCTGTATGCCGCTACAATGGTGTTCTGGCTACTATCATGGAGAAGGTTAAGCTAGTCCTTGACATCACGTACAAGCCTTACACAATTGATAAAAAAGGGAAAGATGAGGACTATGAGCCACAATTTTATCAAACTGTGGATGGGCAGCAGGTGCTCAAAAAGGTTGCTGCATTCCATAGCAAAGTGCCTATGCTCTGTGTTGTGGCTGAGCTTATGGAGTTGCTTTCCAATGCCAAAAAGCCTAAGTACCCCATCATTCCCAATGCCATCTAGGAGACCTTGCCAGACTCATAGAGGAGACAACTGACTACAAGAAGGCTACAGCAATTGTTGGGATCTCAGAAAAATCCACCCATAGGCTCTGCAAAACCTACCTGAAAACAGGTGTTGTCCTACTTTCAGAGAAATCCAAACACAAGCTAATCCTATTGGTCAAAGAAAACCTGTGGGCAATCCAGCAGTGGATCAATAGCAGCTGCTATCTTGAACTGAAAAATATTCAGTCAATGGTTGAGCCCACTTTTGGGATTGAGGCTTCAATTTCCACTTACTATTGCGCTGTGAAGAGTTTAAGATTCTTGTGGAAAAAACTCAGAGTTTCTCTGTACAATTGGAACAGCCCAGAAAACATGACCTACTGACAGAAATATGCAAAGACGTACATTGTGCTGAAGGAAAAGAGAACAATAAAGTTCTACTACATTGAAAAGTCCTCCTTTGCATTGTCAATGCACAATGAATATAGGTATGTCCCCAAAGGCAAAAAGAACAATAGGTCCCAGTGTGCTGATGTGTGTTCTATTGCCTACTCAATGGTAGCTCTTCTTGGTCACCTTGGCATAGAGCTCTACTAGATGATCAAGGGTTCTCATAATAGTGAGACCTTCCTGAAATTTCTTCAATTAGTTTGGGAGCCCCTCAGAGTGACCAGTTTGGGTGTCACCAACGTTATGGTGCTGGATAACGTTGGGCTCCACAAGGTGGCATATATTCATAATGAATTCCAGGTGATTAAGCCTGCCGTAGAAATTGGCTTCCAACAATTGGCCACATCTCATTTGCACCTGCTACTCTTCCCCTGCTATTCCCCATTCCTCAACCCAATTGAGAAGGTTTTTGGGTGGCTTAAGCAAGTAGTCAAGAAAGGGGCGCCACCTGGGTCTGATGATTTGTTTAATTTGCTGCAGGTTGATGTCCATACCCTCCCAGCTGAAACTGTGGCCAAATTCTATGGTCACACAGACTTGTTCTCTCAGTGTGCCTCTCCAAGCAGCCAATCAATTAAAGGCTTAGCTATTATGAATGTTTTTTGCATTTTATTTTTTAATACTTGTTTTTTATTTAGTTTAATTTGTATTGACTTTATTTCTGTGATTCTGTGTGTATAATATCAGGTATAATAAAAATTAACAAAGCAAAGCCAAATAAATGAATGAATGAATAACATATAAAAAATCTAAAATTTTACTTGGGTTTAGAGCTTTATTGGGGGTGTGAGCAGCAAAATCCCAGGACTTGTTGTTGAAATAAACTAGCAATTTCTATTGCCAAAGCGTATGTTGACATTGCTCCCATATTATATAAATTGCAGTAGCTTGAGTACAGGAAAACTGTGGTACAATTTGCCAGGAGGATTTTTTCTGATGGAGTTTCCATCCCACATGTGGCGGCAAGAATGACTGCATCCTGAATAACATGCTCTATTGAGCTGTACCCAGGGGCAATTTTTCTTCTAATAAATGTCAAATATCATCTAGCTTTATTATTACATCAGACAGGCTGTGTGCTTCTGCTTTAATCCTCATAATTACAACAAGACCTAGGTAAACAATCAAGTGAAGTCTTTGCCCCACAAACAGGGCTGATAACTCACAAAATTTATTGTATATAGTACTTATTTTATTTTTAAGGGACAGGGTAGCAAAGGATTTTCCATGGTTAGCAGTATTCCAGTCTTGTTAGAGCACCAGAAGTCCCTAAAGCCTCTGAGGATGCCCACAACAGATGGCAGGATGACAGACAAACTATAGGTAAGGAAGGTTATTTTTTCTTTTAAATTTTTTAGGATGTGTGATAATGTGTATTTGGTCAGGAAATAGAAACAGACTTTTTTTATCCTCTCTCCATTTTGGGTAAGTTTTGATATGGAATGGTGTTGAAAAAGTCCCAGACAAGAAGGACAAAGAGCTTGCAGAATTTTGGGGGCAGAACATACTGGTCAAGGTGGATTTTTGAGGCTGTGGCCAAAGCCACAGCCCGCCATTTGGTGTCTTCTGGTTTAGGTTGGAGCATTCCAGTTGAGGTAAGGTGATAGGGTAATTCTGTTCTTTTTTTATCATTTTGGAGCAGGCAGCTGGCATCAGGACCAGCTGATGCCTCATGTGGGGGACGTAGTTGCTGTAAAAGGTCTAGATCACATAGGGTTTTAGGTATTGATGGACTACTCCTTTGTTCTCTTCTATAAATAAAAAAGTTATTATAATATTTTTATTTATTTAATGTTTTATTTTTTACCTTCTTCAATATCTTTAACTTTTGCCCCCTTGACAGGGGCTGCTTCTTGGGTCTTCTCAATGGATGGTTGCTGGTCTTCTTCTGTTGGATTATATATTTCATTTTATTTTTTAGTTGCTCAAACATCTTGGGATCCTTTGACCACGCCTCTGCAGTTAAAAACCCCTGTGGCTTGAACTGTAGGTTAGCAATATCAGATTTTGTACGTTTAGGAGCCTGGTTGCAAGTTTGTTGATAGTATTGGGTATCTTATTCTTCACAGCCTTCATAGTAAGTTTGTCTAGTTTGTTGCCTTCTAACACCACCTCATTTAGCATGCCCTTCACCTTTTGATTGACCTCCTTGATTTTGGCCACCACTGTGTCTATCTTCTTAATCATTGCCTCCAATTCTGACATGTTTTCCTTGTTCTTATCCCAACCCCTTTTATACCAATAAAAATATCCCAATAAACTATATCTATTATATTGTATCTAATAGAGATTGAATAAATAAATCTGCTTTTAGTTATGAATTTTTTATTAGCTATAAGTAATACTATTGGTGCTACCAAGTTTCCAGACTTGCCTGCTAATGTATCTTACAATACACAGGGGGCGCTCAATGAGCTGCCCCTTGACGTATCTAACGTTATGGATTAATCTGATGGCAGTATCAAATGGCAGTTACTTCATCCTAATTAGGAGCACTACCAATTTGACTTGCTGATCCCTGCACAAGTTATTCCTTGGCTTCAAACCTTACATGGAACTTCCCACTATGCCGCCCCCTTGTGGCCTTGTGGCTTTCCCCATATAGTATATTAATCACAATATTCTACAATAAACAATACCTTATTCTTATTATTCTGTCCTTTCTATTGGACTGTTGTCTTCCCCAATTCCAAGTACTGAATCCTCATTGGTTCAGTTACAATACTATTCATTTGATATTAATATTATATAAATTGTTTGTATAAACTAATCCATTCTGGTTATCATGAATAACATATTTTGTCAAATTACATGTTTTTTCAAGTAAAACATGATTTGTTTTCAAATCAGTATGCCAATTTTGACCCAAAGTACACCTTAAAAGATAACCACTTTCACAGGTTATAAGTAGATTTTATATTTCAGAGTGCGTAAACCAACCCATTCTTAGTATTGTGAACAACATATTTTGTTTAATTACATGTTTTGTCCAAGTAAAACATGATTTTTTCTCAAATAAGTATTCTAATTTTGACCCAAAAGGCACATTTATTAAAAAGATAACCCCTTTTACAGGTTATATGTAGATCATATATTTTAGAGCACGTAAATCAATCCATTATTATTATAATAAACAACATATTTTGTTTTTGTACATGTTTTGTCCTTGTAAAATATGATTTGTTCTTAACTTGGTATGCTAATTATGTGTGGAGTACAAATTTATTAAAAAATAATTATACTCAGGGGTTATATATAGATTATATAGTTCAGAGAGTATATGTGGTGAGATGGTTTATTTTTATTAATTCAATTATTTTCTATTATAACTTTAATATTTTCGTAGCGCTACAATAAAGTGAATTTAAAAACTACAAGTGCTACAGACCAGCCAAGCACAAATGCAGTAAAATTTACGCCCATTTCAATTGGCTGGTCTGTAGCACTTGTAGTTTTTTAAATCACTTTATTGTAACTCTATGAAACTATTAAAGTTATAATAGAAAAAATATAATTAATAAATATTAAAGCAGCCAAATTTGACTTGTGTCATGACAAAATTAATCATCACTGTAGTTAAATGTAAAATATATTGTATCTCAATTAAAATAAATACAACTTAAATCATTATAAATTATAAAATAAAAATTGTTGGGGCAAGTTTTATTGGGCAAAATGGGGGGAGTAAACGGGGCAAACTAGGTGGCAGACTGGGTTGAGGGGGGAGAATATGATTGATTGGGGGTGGGTTCTAAACAGCTGGGTTGATTGGCTGGGAGCTGTGGCAGCTGGAGGTCCTAGGGGCCCATGGTTGCCTTCATTGGCTTTGAGAAATTGATTGTACATGACATCATACTCACACTAAGGGAGAACAGTGATTGGCTTGTACACCAGGGAAATGCAAGGGGCAGCTGTGGGTCCTTTGGTGATTAGCTGCTGCTGTGAGCATTCAGGACCATCTTTGTGAACATTTCAGTGACCTTCTGATAGGGAAATAGCACAGTGTGGTCATTGGCTGCACCAACCACCTGGCTGAAGGTTGTGGGGTTGTGCTCAATGATTGTGCCCCCAATGTTAAAGAACAATACATCACCCAGGTGAATATCAGCATAACTGAAAGGAAAAAGGGAGACATTGTGGCCGCCTGCTTTGATTTTTTTTGGATGCCACTTTAGCGCACATTTCATTTAATGACTCAGGAATATTCAGAACTTTTAGTTGACCAAGCTCCAGGTGGCTAGCAGCTCAGAGAGAAATTTCCCATACCAGTACCCATTGGTGTAATTGATTGTGGTTTGATAAAATACAGTCCCTTTTGAGGAAGCTGCAAGGAATGCACCAATCACAATCACCTCTGTTTCCTTCTTTTTACCCTTGTGTTGCAACTGAACCAATGAGGATTCAGTATTTGGAATTGGGGAAGACAACAGTCCAATAGAAAGGACAGAATAATAAGAATAAGGTATTGTTTATTGTATAATATTGTGATTAATATACTATACAGGGAAAGCCACAAGGCCATAAGGGGGTGGTATAGTGGGAAGTTCCATGTAAGGTTTGAAGCCAAGGAATAACTTTTGCGGGGATCAGCAAGTCAAATTGGTAGTGCTCCTAATTAGGACAAAATACCTGCCATTTAATATTGCCATCAGATTAATCCATAACATTAGATACGTCAAGGGGCGGCTCATTGAGCGCCCCCTGTGTATTGTAAGATACATTAGCAGGCAAGTCTGGAAACTTGGTAGCACCACCTCCCTTGCCCCCTGCTTGTTGTCAGACACCAAGACCAGAGTCTGCAGAAGGTCTGGGAAGGTCTGCATAAACAACTTTTGTGTGGGGATGGCGCTGCAGGGGTGCAAACAATCATGGTGAAACTTCTTGGTGTTTCTTTGAGCATCTTTAATTTAATAAGTGTGATTGTCATAGACTACAGCTATCTTGAAGGGCCCTAAGTGGTTGGGTTCCAACTTAGCAGAATTGGGATTGAGGGTGTAGACAGGGTCACCTACGGTGTATCTAGCTTTGAGGTGCTTTGTTCCTCCTGCAATCCACTTGTGTTTGATTTCCCAGGCTTTGGCACGCCATTGGTCTAGGGATAGAGTTGTTACTAGGGGAGGCTTTTCAGGAACCTTGGACCATAGCTTTCCCTGTTCAACCCCTGTCAGACTATCAGGTGTTCCAAAGGCCAGGGTACTGGGGCTGAACCCTGTGCCCCTGTTGATTCTTGCTCATAGGATAAGTAGAGTGGTGGGCAGGTGTTCAGTCATGCGGTGTTAGGGTGTTCTTGTGAGAGCTTGGCAATCAGTTGAACCAGTGAGCCATTTAACCGTTCCACGCGTTCATTGGCTTGAGGATGGTAGGGAGTTGTAACTATATGCTGGAGTGCATTCTTAGCGTAGTATGACTTCATGAAATGTCCAACAAGTTTGGGGCTGCCATCTGTGATGAGACGTTTGGGCCGCCCAAAGCGGGCCACAATCTTCTTGCCAATAAAGTGGGTAATGGTGGTGGCAGTGTGGTTGGTTGTTGCCCAGGCCACTGGCTAGCAAGTGAAGTAGTTGATGGCAGTGATAATGTACTTCTTTCCCAGTCTATCTTTGGGGAGTGGTCCCACAATATCAAGGGCCTATTGCTTGAAGGGTTCCATGGCCTTGATGGGCAGGACAAACTTGAGGGGTGCAGGTTTAGACATATTCTTTTCACACAGCACGCAGGTTTCAAGGTGATCCAAGATGTCTTGACGCATGCGCAGCCACCAAACCTTCTGTTTCATTATATCAAAGATGTTACACCCTCTGATGTGACCCAGGGTTTAGTGGTAGTGTAATATTGTGTCCCCTTGTTGTGTGGTGGGAATGTAAGGCCTCTTCTCACCTGTCTCTGACCGGCGGCAGACGTTACCAGCATTGGTGGTGAACTGACTTTTGTTGTCCTTCAATTTGGAGATGGTGACCGAGTTAAGCCCCTTGTAGCAAGTTGCCTCATAGTGGAGATAGAGAATGGGCCAATTTGGGTCCAAGCCATTGTCCCCAGTGATGAACACTACGTAGAGTTGCAAGAGAGCGTCAGCAATGACAAGTTCATTCCCAGGCTTGTACTCAATGCGTAACTGATAGGGGGATAGATGCTCAACCCATCCTGCTTGGCAACTTGTCAAGTGGGACTGCGTGTTGAAGTACTGGAGCAACTTGTGGTCCGTTGGAACGCGGGGTGGGAAGGTAGCTCCTTCCAGGTAACAGTGCCACTTCTCCACACAGTGTACAATGGCAGCCAATTCTTTATCATGGATGGGGTAGCATTGTTCTGAGTCAGTAAGTTTCCTGGACTCATATGCCATGGGGAGGAAGACACCATCATCAGTTTCTACTCTTAGCACGCCCCCTATGGCCCGGTTGGAGGCATTGGTCTTGAGTTTGTACTGTTGGTTTTGATTGGGGAACTGCAGTACTGGAGCTGTTGTGAGCCTTTGCTTCAGCGTCTTGAAGGCTCAATCTCTGACAGGGGTCCAATGGAAGCACTGTTTGGTATTGAGGAACTCAGTGAGAGGTGCAATCAGTTCCCTGCAATTGGGAATGAACTTGCACACGTAGGTAACCATGCCTAATAAGGTCTGCACCTGGCCCACATCAGTGGGGGGAGGCATGCTGATGATTGCCTTGACTTTGGCAGGTTTGGGCTTTATCCCTTGGGCAGAGATGGTGTGCCCAAGGAATAACAGCTCCAACTTGAGAAACTTGCATTTGGAGGGTTTAGCTTTTAGCTTGTTTTTCCAAAGGGTGTTGAGGACAGCACAGAGGTGTTGGAGGTGCGTGGTTTTATCTTGAATGAAGACAATAATGTTGTCAAGGTGCACAACCACACATTTTCCAATCATTTCCTCAAATGCTTTATTCATCAGCATAGCAAAGGTGGAGGGAGTGTTGGTCATTCCAAAAATCATGACACAACACTCAAACAACCCGTAGCGCTTGTGGAAGGCAGTTTTTGCCTCATCCCCTGGTGCAATGCGGACCTGGTTGTACCCTGCAGTGAGATCAATATTGCTAAAGACCTTTGCACCTGCAAGTGTATCAAACAGATTGTCAATCAGCGGCAGGGGGTACTTATTCTTAACTGTCACCTCATTTAGGGCACAGTAGTCTGTGACCAGGCAAAGGGAATTGTCCTTCTTGGCTACAAAGAAGACAGCTGCCCCATATGGAGAGAGCAAGGGGTGGATGAAGCCCTTATCAAGCGCGTCCACAAGGTGCTGGTGGAGGGTTTCATCTTGCTTTGGTTTGAGACAGTATAATGGTCGTGAGTTTAGGTAATAATCCTTGAAGTTGTACAGCGTGCTGGATCTCCTGGTGAGGAGGTAGTTGTTCACATGTCTCACTGAATACATCCTTGTACTCCTCAAGGAGTGCAGCAAGCGCTGGTGGTAGTGAGGAGGTCAAGGGAGGGACCACAGATGGTTCAGCGCAGATAACTTCAACTGAGCATCAATTAAATTCTAGTTTCCCCCCTTGAAATTGTATGAGCCTGTCTCTGTGATTATGACAAACATAGTATTGTGGAGTCAATTGCTCATTTCCACAGGGTAAATCTGGAACCCCACCCCATTTCTGTTGAGGGTGATGACAGAGAAATCCCAGTTGATGTAGGGACGGTTGTGACAAAGCCAGTCAAGGCCAGCAATTACATTGTGGCTGAGCCCTGCCATGGTTGGCCCAGAGAGCTTAACCTGGACGTTCCCCATTCTCACAGAGAAGGGTATTGTCTCGTGGGTTATGGCAACTCTGTGGGAGTCAGCTACTTGCACTGCTTTGAACCTGCTGGGTACTTGGTCTAATTGCTGAGAGTTGGTGAACGCCTGGTCCATCATAGTGTGGTTGGCCCCAGTATCTACCAGTAATTTGTGGGTGTTCCCACAGAAACAGAAGGGATAGGACAAGTGTGTTACTTTATTTGAGGAGTGGCTTGCTTGTAATACAGGGTTTTCACTGCGGACTTGGAAGATGTCCAGGGTTTCAGCTTCATGAATGTTATAGTTGCAGGGAATTTTTGTGACCAGGGATTGAGAGGATGGGCAGGTGGGGTTGCAAGGCCTCTTGTTGTTACAACCCCCAGGCTTTTTCCTGATCCTCAATCTGCGCTAGCTGAAGCTCCCCCTTGCAGGGGCGTTTAGTCCCATTATCCTGCTAACAGGGCTGGCGGTGGCCTACTTGATTGTGGCCATTGCCAGGTGTGGTATGTGGTTGGGATGGAGTGTCACTGGTAAGGTGGAAGCCCATTGAGGCCTGGTTGTTAGCCTCCATGATGGCCTTATAGCAGTTTTCAATGGAGTTGTAGCAACCTACAGGGACCCACTTACAGATATGGGGTTTTAACCCATTGATGATGAGAGTATGTAGCATTGCATTTCCGTTGGTCACAGATTTGGGGGCGGCAGCAAGAGCTTGTTGCCAGGCAGCAAGGTACTCAGGAACAGAACCAGTTTATTTGATTGCTAGAAGAGGATTTCCCACAACAATGGGGGAGAAGGTTTTGCTATAACGGGACTTGGCGGCGTCTTGGAATGCCGCCCAGGTAACGTCAAGTTCTTGACTGGCCCAGTTGGTGAACCACACAGCAGCGGGCTCTGTGAGGCAGTCAGACGTAGTGGCAACCCACATGGGCTCAGGGACCTGACAGATGCAAAGGCGGGTCTCAGTAGATTGGAGCCAACTGACAATGTTGGCCCCCTCAACGCCACCAGCAAAGGACTCTAGCTGAAGGTTGAGCATGCACTGGGACAGATCTGACTGGGGCGGGGTGACACTGGTATCACACTGCCCAAGGCGGAGCCAATTGTACACGCTTGTGAGGAATAGCTGGTCTAGATAGATGACATACCCGTTGGGGATGTCCCCCTTTGGGAAAGGCAGAAGGTCTCTTGTTGGGGAGTAGCTATACGGCCCGTACTCTGTCATTTCTTGGGGTATTTTTTGTTTTAGGTAGGTTGTGAACCTACTGCTGCTACCACTGTTGCAACTGAACCAATGAAGATTCAGTATTTGGAATTGGGGAAGACAACAGTCCAATAGAAAGGACAGAATAATAATAAGGTATTGTTTATTGTAGAATATTGTGATTAATATACTATACAGGGAAAGCCACAAGGCCATAAGGGGGTGGCATAGTGGGAAGTTCCATGTAAGGTTTAAAGCCAAGGAATAACTTATGCGGGGATCAGCAAGTCAAATTGGTAGTGCTCCTAATTAGGATGAAGCACCTGCTATTCAATATTGTCATCAGATTAATCCATAACATTAGATACGTCAAGGGGCAACTCATCAAGTGCCCCCTGTGTATTGTAAGATACGTTAGCAGGCAAGTCTGGAAACTCAGTTGCAACACTTGGGAGCATTTTTTCACCAAAGTGCCATAATCCTGGACTTGTAATGAAAATTGATAGTAATATATAAATAAGAAATTGTCCAAAATTGAGAACAGGCAGCAGTCAATGATGTCACCAATCACAGGGCCGTAGGTAAAATCAGAGCCATCATCCAACTCATCAGATGGCTAATTGGTCAGAATCCAAACACTGACTACAAGCCCATGTATCCAGAGCTGTACAGTGCAGCTGGCAATAATATGCCCTGGATCCTAAGTAAGCAACATATCTCAGTCAATTGGAGGTATGGGTACTGCTGGAGGATATCAAGCATGATAAGATATGCTTCCTTAATCTGATAATCTTGCTGCTTCTTTGGCTTCTTGGTCAGCTTTGCACTGCCTCTCTTCAAGAGGGCTCAGAACTCACACTCAACCACTGCCTCAGTGAGTTAGAGACAGGTGGCAATTTCTGCAAAATTTATGCCACTCTGCTTGAGGCTCACAATCTCCTCTGTGACCTCATTGGTTACAAGTTGTTGTTTTTGGGGGCCTTCAGGAATAAGAGGACCCAGATTAGGTAGGGCTTGTTCTGATTGGCCTGAATTCTCAAGCAATGATTGGATAGGAATAGATGAGACCACAGTTTCCCAGTCTCCAGAATGTGGCACAGGCGCAGGTTGGGCCTGGTCTTGGGGGTCAACATATTGGCTATTGGAAAAGCCACCCATGGATGGGCCTGGTGACACATACAACTTGGCCTCCTCACAACTTGTATTGAATTGGGTGTACACAGGAAACACAGTGGTTGTACTCCCTTGATCTGCAGCCTGAGCTTGGAGTAGCTCATGGTACTGCTCCTTAACAGTGTCAAAGTTATCTTTGCTAGTGAAAATAATGTGAACTAAAAGCAAAAAAATTCTATTAAAAACAGAAAAGCAAAGTATTTCTAGAGATTTAATTTTATTTAACTGTGTGCCCCTTTTTGAGATGTTCTCTCAGATATAAATGCCCAAATTTAGATGCATATACATTGAAAGTAATGCTGTAGTTCACTGAATATATTTTGGTGGATTCACTCCTGAAATCTACTATTACCAATTTGAGTCCCAAAAGTAATCAATATTTTCAAAAAATGAGTCATTTTGTGTTTGAGTTCATCGCTTTGTGAATGAACCTTGTGTGTTCTCTTTTTTTATCATATTTGCCACACACTCCTAATCAAATTTGATGTAGAATACTTCAGGATATGACTAGATTGCGTGTATTTTGAATTTGAGTTACATGTGTTTTCTATTACATTTTTGGAATTTGGTATTTGAATTTAATTTTTTTGTGTCATTGACTATTTTGTTTTCCAGCTATAGATAAATTAAAGCTTTATTGAGTAAATCAACCTTCAACTAGTTCCAGTTGAAATTTGTTTTGTGACTACACCTATATTTTTATAAATTGACTAATATACATTTATCTCAACAGTTTTGAAAACTACTGTATCATATAATAGTATTTTTGAATTTTTAGGCTGGTGTCAAGTATATACTTCTGGGAAGTATATAAAACAAGATAAAGGGGAAAATTAAGAAGAGAATAATATTTTATTTGATATGAGTTTGGAGTATTATATAGTATCATGGGAAGCCCTATACTTTCCATGTATTTCATGGTAGTCATGAGGCTTATCCAAGTAATTATTCCTCTTAGGTCATGAGGTTTTATCAAGTAGTGTTCCTCTTAGGATTAAAAACGTTTGATCCCTGTAATAGATGGTTGAATGATAACTGTGTCACCAACTTAATGATTAGTTGAAGAATCATTTAGTGAGTCACTTGGAGAATTAGTTTCCCAAGAGGTAGTAATTTTAGATGTTTCAACATCTCCCCCTGGGGTGCAGGAAGGTGGAACCTTGGAAATTTTCTTGAGAGTGTTGGGGATTTGGGCTTGATATTGATTCAGCTTAGCATTGGGAACAGGGAGTATGGAATTGTGTTGTGCTGTTCTTGCTTTACACAGGTGGAGTTGGTCATGATGCATACACTTGAATTCTGTTTGAGCGCCAATGCCTTTGATGAGGTAGATATTATTTGGTTTGACTTCCATGAAAATGCCTGGTCCTCATAATCCTGGATACAACTTGTGCATGTTTTGGTTAACAATCCAGATCTTATTACCAACTTGGAAGCATTCTTGTTGTGATGGGATTGCTTCTCTCTCAACCCTTTCTTTTTACTTGCCCTCTTGGTCTTTCCTGGCGCGCTGTAAATCAGGGTCACTGTTGTCTGGAACTTTCTTAGGAAGAGGTAATTGTGTCCCTGATGTAGTTCTAACAATGGAAAATTTATGACCATATACAAGATTGTATGGGCTTTTGCCTGTATTGCAATTTACTTGTGTTCTGCACACCATTAGTGCATTTGGCAGCAGGTCAACCCAGGCTTTTGGATTTTTAGCAGATAACTTACTGGGAGCCTCTACAATGAGGCCATTCAATATTTCAACTCTTCTGTTTGCTTTTGGATAATTGGGGATGGCTATGGTGTGTTTCATTCCGTTTTTGGCAAGGTAGATGTTAGTGTTAATGACTTTAAGTTCAGTTCCTCTATCTGTGATCAGGAGTTCAGGTTTGCCAAACTTAGCTATGATCTATTTGCCAATAAATTGTCTTACATCATTTCCTTTGTGTTCTTTTATGGCTTGTGCTCAGGCCCTCTAGTCACATAGTTGATAACTGTGATAATGTACTTTTCTTCCTTTTTTATTGCCAGGTATTGGTCTCACAATATCCAGTAACCACACTTTGAAAGGTTGGGTTATTGACACTGGTATTACTGACTTAGGTAGTGCTTTGGTTTGGGTGTACTTCTCATAGACTTCACATTGATCTAGTACTTCCTTGATATTGTCCAGAATTTTGGGCCACCAGAAGCGTGTCTTAAGTTATTTATGCAAGTTACTGATATGAGTGTGTCCCAGATCTCTGTGGTATTGAAGGATTGTGTCAATTTTTGGTCTTGACGGGACGTATGGCACAGTATTGTCCCTTGGTAGTATGCGGTGTAGAGTACCATATACATTTTTGAACAGATGTTGTTCTTGAGGAATTTCTCTTGGATGTCCATTGATTTACCAGATAGAACCCCTCTTGGATATTCCCCATTATTAACATGGGCCAATTGTGGTCTCCATTAGTGCATAGGAGATATTTACGGTATAGCCTTGACAGGGTGTTGGCAGTAAGCATTTATTTGCCTTATTTGTATTCAATTATCATGTGATACCTTTATATAAGGCTCATCCATTCATCTTGTTGTATAGATAGATGTTGTTAAGTCTTAAAGAACACCAATGACTTGTGGTTGGTTAGCATTTTGAATATTTGTGCACCTTCCAGATAGCATGGCCACTTCATTAGACAGTGGAAAATATCTATCAGTTCCTTGTCATGTATTGGGTATCTTTACTCACTGTCAGGCAGCTTTCTTTATTCATATGCTACAGGGAGGAAGTCCTTTGCTACAGTTTAAATTTGGAGTACTCCTCTTATTGCGTAATTGGAAGTGTCAGTTTCTAACTTGTACACTCCTTCACAGCTTGGATATTGTAAGATAGGGGCAGTGACCATGCATTCTTTCAACTGTCAGATATGTTGATCTCTTAAGGGTGTCCATAAAAATTTGGTTGTCTTGCATGTGATTGCAGATAAGGGGGCAGTTGAGTTGCCCCAGTCAGGGATGGATCTCCTGATATAGGCTGCCATGCTTAGGAATGTACAAAGCTCACTCTTGTTTTTGCAGCACTGGCATATAGGTTATGGCTTGAATCTTCTCTGGGTCTGGCTTTACTCTGTCCTTGCTGATAATGTGTCCTAAAAATGGGAGTTCTGCTGATAAGAAGTCACATTTTGTAAAGACCCAACAATTGGGGAAGTATTCTAGCAAAATAAGGGACCAAGTTGGCAACTTGGAAGCCTGTGAGCGCCGTCACAATTGGATAGACCGTCATCATCAATCAAAAGACTTTGGCGTGCACGTTATAGCGTCCAAAATTACCAGCAAAATACATGAGTATGTAGTATATACAGGTGTATATGGCTTGGACTGGGTAGAGTGGGGCAATACCAGCATTTGCCAGGAGTATTGCTTGGAGGAGTTGAGCTGCACTGGCTCCTTGTAGTAATACTTGCCAGGTGGTTTGTTGAATGGCCCATGCTGTTGGTTATATTGGTGGCCCCTAATTCCTAGGCATGCTTCAAGGACAGCTGAGAAGATTAGGTGATTCATCTTCTGATCCTGGGGAAAGGCAGACAAAGCTTAGTGTCTTGTTTAACTTCTTGTAGGTAAAGTTTTTGAATTGATTTATATGATACTATTGAGGGGTAATTTCACTCAATGATAGCACAAACTATCAGCAAGTGATTTGACTTTATTATATACTATCATCCTTGTGGGGCATGAATAGTGCAAAACATTGGACAGGGAACCTCAAACACTTGGTGTTGTCTGGAATCCCCTTTTGGGAGTGGGATGGGAATGGATTGGCAGGCAATGAATTGTTAACCTTGGCATTGCATGACTTTGGAGCTTCTTCAGGTACTTTTGTGCAATCACATTCAACTTCTGTAGTTGATGCATTAATTGTCATGCTGGACATCTTGTAAACCCCCTCCAAATTTGGTAGATTCCAAATTTGTGCAGCAGTTCCCCCATTTTTGGGGTTGGTAAAATTTCCTTTTGGGGATTCACAATTGGGAAGTTTCCACATTTGGCGGAGGTGAGCAGTCCTGCTGTGGGGTGTGTGCTGTCCCCTGCTGTCTGGCGTGCAGCCTGCAGGCGCCAGGCGGCCGGGGTATAAAACCTGTTTTTCCCAAAATTCAATTTTTTAATTTCTGTTTCTTTGACCGGATGTTTTGTGGCAGTTTCCCCAATCAGGGGGAACTGCTGCAATTTTATTTTGCTCTTTAAGCCCAATTGCACCTAAAAGTTTATCTTGACACAAGGTGTTGTCAGGAATATTCCTGACACATTTTGAGGGGTTGGCTATAAATTGGTTATATTGAAGGGTGCAGAGGACCAGATGGACATATTTCCAGTGTCAATCTACAGTCAGGGTGTATATGATTATGCCTTTGAGGTAGATAATAGCCCTTTTTCCAATTTGTTCCTTAAAGACTTCATTCATAGAGGTTAAAAAGGTGCTTGGGGCATTTTTCATGCCAAAGTTAAGGACCACCCATTCAAAGGAACCATACTTAGTTCTGAAAGCTGTTTTTGGTATGTTCTCTGGTTAAACACAAGTTTGGTGATAACCTGCTGTCAAGTTAATTTTTTTGAAGACTTGGGACCCCCCAGGATGTCAAATAGGTCATAAATCAGGGACAGGAGATACCTGTTCTTAATTTGGCCCTTGTTGAGCGCCCTGTAATCAGTGACCAGGCACAATCCTCCATATTTCTTTACAACAAAAAATACAACCACACCAAAAGGAGATTTAGAAGATTGTATGAGTCCTTTTTCAAGGGTCTTGTCTAGGTAGGCCTTTAGGGTGTTGTTCTCTTGTGGTTTTAGGCAGTAGATAGGTTGTGCTTTTGGCACACACTCTTTGAGGTTGATTTCATGTTGGATGCCCCAATTAGGCGGTAGTCCTGGTAACGTTTCTTGGAAAACTGAAGGGAATTCTAGGACTAGCTGTTGTTGTATTGGGTCTTGTTTTCAGGAGCTCTCTGCATTTTTAAAGTGGATAATCTCATACATGCAAGTGTTCCAATTGATCTTTTTAGGGTCTTTTCTTCTTTTGTTTCCATAATTTTTACAAACACATGGTCTCTCATAAGCGTATCAAGATCAGTTGGATATACATGGTGGTCACCTTGCCTTGTTGTATGGTGAGGGTAGCACTATCTCAGTTGATATGAGGTTTGGTCTTTCTCATCCAATCCAGGCCAAGTATAATGTTGTAACTGTGCTATTTTAGCAGAGTTAAAGGGGGGAAAGTATTTGGAGACAAGATAGTATTCTTTATTGAGAGATAATAATATAGTTGATGTGAATCATGGATAACAGGAAGATGACTGTGTTAATCACATGGTGAGATGATGAAGGGGGTGTCTTGATCCTGGTAATGAGTCAAGCGCCAAAACAAGGTATCCACTTTGAAGGATCATCATCTGTTATTGTTGTTGGATTTGGAAATTCGAGTTGACTTCCTAGTTTGGCTTCAAGTGACTGGATAATTGGGTTGCAGGTCACAAACCTGCTTACTTGGAACCTTGCTGGTAGGTCAAGCCTGCTGTTTTGACACCCCCCGTCTGAAGGTTGGCCTCCTCTGGGGCAGGTTTTCAGGGAGTGTTTTGGGAGCCTGGGCACTGTATTAGACTAATTGTTGTTTGGTGGCAGGTAACAAAGTCTCTTGCTGCTTTTGTCTTGCCTTGCAGGGTCTGAGGCAATCATGGTGGAGGATTTTGTTTTGTTTGCATTTTCTGAGTCCTTGCACAAGGTAAGTGTTGTTTTTGTTTACCTTTAGGATGATGACCAGGCTCACTTTCCCAGGCTTTAGTTTGCTCTTGTTGGTATTCATTACCCAGACCTCATCACCAACCTCATGTCTATCTTGGATGGGGATAGATGTATTCTGTAGGATTTTTCTTCTTTCTCTAACTGGTTGCTATTGTCCTGTATGACTTGAGGGTCTGAGCAGGATTATACCTTTCTAGGCATTTTCAGCTTGGGTCCTGAAAGTGCTTGGATGATATTGGGCTATGTGCCATAAACAAGCTTGAAGGGTCTTTTCCCAGTGTATCTGTTCACATGGGTCCAACATACAAGCAATGCAGTTGATAGCAGCTTATAACAGTCTTTAGGTCTCCTGGAAGTGAGCTTGGCCAGGTACTGCACTAAGCTGCCATTTGGACGCTCTATACGTCCATTAGCCTGAGGATGGTAAGGTGTTGGCATGGTGTGCTGGACCCCATTTTTGGTGAGGTATACATTGGTATTTTCAGAGGTCAATTATTTGCCTCTGTCTGTTACAGGAGCTCTGGTTTTCCAAACTTGCTGATAATTTTGATGAGGAGTGCCTTTGGGGGAAGCTTTGAATAGGAATTAAGAAGAAGAGAAGTATATTTTATTGGATAATACTTTAGACTTATATAGCTTTAGCTGTGGCAACAATTTTAGTTAGATCAAACCTAGGGGTTGATCATGTGCAGGATGGGTTCACGTTGCTAGATACTTGGACAATCATGTGATATTTCTTGGTTACCATTCTTGGTATGTCAAATGTTATATTGGAAGGGGACCAAATCAGGCAATGACTGGATGTTAAGTGGGTTGGCGGTAGTCAGATACTTGTATATCCAGATCCTTGACACCCCCTCTTAAGGGGTTACTCTGGTACATCAGGATAAGGATTTGTTTTGAAAGAGGCCGCTTGATGTTCCTGGAGTTGTTTGCTAGTTGGTACCAACCAGGTTGAGTGTTCTCCTTTGCCAAGGTGGAGGTGGGATCTGTGGTAATTCTTGGTGATGGGCTCTTTGGTTCCATGGAATTTAACCAGGTAGGTGTTCCTGTCTGGTCAGTATTTGATGATTCTTCCTGGTACCCTGTGTACTGAGTCTAGCTTCTTTCTATTCCCAGCCAGGACCCAGAGGGGGGAGTTGATAGGGAGTGGTTCCTCTGTAGAGGTTACCTTTTGTGCTTTGAGCCTTTTTGTTTCTGCTATTTTAGCTTTGAGGTGTATGTGTTATAGCGTTGGTGCTTGTTCCACTGTGGGAGGTTTTCCCAGGGGGATTTTTATGTATGGTTGGTTGTTGTGGGTAACTATCTCTGGTTTGTATTTGTAGGTTATCTCAAACGGTGAATAGCCTGTTCCTTGATTGGTGCAGACTTGGGATACTAGTAATGTATATTTCACGTATAGTGACCATGTGTCTTTGGCTTTGCCATTCATTATTTTCTCTAGGGTTCTGATAAGGCTGCTGTTTAGGCATTTAACTCTGCTGTTGGCCTGTGGTCTGTAGGGCTAGGTTGTAGAATTTATGATGTTTTTGGATTTTAAATTGTTATTTACTACATGACCTGATAACTCTGTTGCTCCATCAGTTATGATGTAGTCTGGAGTGCTGTAGTCAGCTATGATTGCTTTGTCAATGAAACAGTTGATGGTTTTTGCTTTGTGGTCCTTTGTTGCCCAGCAGATGAGTCAGTGTGTAGCAAAGTCAATGGCTACAAAAAGGAAACATTGATTTTTCTTAGTTTCTGAGAAGGGCCCACTACGTCCAGTCCCCAAACCTTAAATGGTTCAGGGTCAGTAACTGTTTTAACTATTGGCTGAGAAGCCTTGGTGCTTGTGTATTTCTCATACACTGTGCACTTTTTCAGAACATCAATTATGTCTTGTTTATGATTGGGTCACCATACTATCTCTTTTAACATGAAGTATAGATTGTTAGCCTTTGTATGTCCTAGTAGACAATGATGTTTTAATATGGTGTCAACTCTTTGTGCAAGTGGGATGGAGGGAACATGTTTGTCATTAATAATTTGGTATAAAGTGTCATTTGATACATGGAAATATTTTTTGTTCCTTACTAGTGTATTGTGGGTTAGCTGATGTGTTGAGGGGTCTTTCCCTTTGGTTTTATACTCAGTATTATATAGGTTTGACCAGTCAGGGTCCAGGTGGTCAGGATGATCCTCTCTTGGCTGATATAGCATAGAGAGAGAATCAGCCGTGACCAGCTCTGCCTCCTTTTTGTATTGGATGTCCAAATTGAGCTGTTCCATCAGGGACATCCATTTGGCTTGTTGCCGTGTGAGTGCGTTCTGAGTTTTGAAGTAGATTAGGATTTATGGTGAGTTAGTACTTAGACGTTTAAATGTCCTTCTAAATAAAATCTCCATTTCTTGCATGTGTGATATATTGCTAGCTATTCCTTATTGTGTATTGGGTACCTCTGCTCAGTGTTGGTTAGTTTTCTACTTTTGTAACATACTGGCAGGAAGTCTTGCTGCCCTGGATGGTGGATGCGTAGGACTGCGCCAATGGCAGTGTCACTGGCATCTGACTTAAGCTTGTAGCACCTGTTATTATTAGGGTATTGTAAGATTGGTGCTTTGATCAAAGCTTGTTTTAATAGTTGGAAATTCTTGTCACATTCTGGTGTCCAGATGAATTTCTTTTTGGCATTACCCTTGGTTAAGTCATTGATTGGTGTGGTGAGTTTTTTGCAGTCTTTGATGTATTTCCTTATGTAAGCTACCATACCGAGAAAGCATCTAACTTGTTTAATGGAGGTGGGGTGTTGCATGTTATTTATGGCTTCTTATTTTGTCTGGATCTGCTTTGATGCCACTGTCAGAGACAATGTGACCCAAGAACAGGAGTTCATTTTCCATAAATTGGCTCTTACTTGGTTTTGCATAAAGTTTGTGCTTTGCAAGTCAATCAAGTGTCTTGAAGACATGTGTGAGGTGTTCCTCTTTTGTTTTTGAGAATACAATGATATTTTCAAGGTAGCATAATGTATTTGAGAGACTGTTTAGTGCTTGGTTCATCATGGTGACAAATGTGGCGGGAGCATTGGTCATCCCAAAGTTGATTACTTTACATTCAAAGGATCCAAATTGTGTACAGAACGCAGTTTTTGGTATGTCCTTTTCTTTTACTTCAACTTGGTTGTAACCTGAGGTGAGGTCAATTTAGAGAAAAATTTGGCTCCAGAGAGTCTTGCAAACAGATCCTCTAAGTGGAAGAGGGTATTTATTCTTTACTGTGCTTGCATTTAGTGCTCTGTAGTCAGTTACTAGGCAAAGATTGCCTTCCTTTTTCTTTACAAAGAAAAATGCTACCCCCACGGGGATTCAGATGGGTGAATGAATTCTTTGGCTAGATTGTCCTCAATATGGGTCTTGAGTTTTGGGTCTTCATGGGGGAGATACTATAGAGGGGCGCAGGTTTAGGCATGGATTTGCATAGGTCAATGCTGTGTTTGACCTTCTGCTCAGGGGGTAACTCTGTGAGTTCTTCCTTAAATATATGAGTGTATTTGTTTAGGAGTGCTGCAAGTTCTGGGCATTGGATTTTGGTTGTTTGCATGTTATTGAATTTGATGTACCTTATTATGTGGAGGGTACTGTCTTTGGTTAGACGTTCTGAGTTGTCTTGGTTTATGACCTGGACAAATACTGTGTCTCTTAGAATAAGGTCATTAGGCTCTTTGAGGATGTTAAAATTGACTCTGTTGTGTTTGATGGTCATGGTTTTTGTTTTCCAACATACACTGGGGTTCACTCAGGTGAACCAGCCCATGCCTGCTACAATGCCGTAGTTTATGTTTTTCATTACAAGTCCTTTGATGGATTTTTGTATACCTTGGAGGTCAATTCTGAAGGGAGTTGTTTTGCCTTTGAGTAGAACCTTTGATTTGTCTGCCATTCTGGTATATTTGAAGTTAGATTTGACAACTAGTTTTTTGTATTTGGTTACAAATGGTTTGCCAACCATGGTGTGTTGTGCACCAGAGTCAAATAAAATTTTGTGTGTATGAGATTTATAAGTACATGGATAGACAAGATGCTGTGAGTGATCTTTAATTTTTATGTTCATAAAAATGGAAGATTGCAGGACACGTAGGATGCGAGCAGCAAAGTTTGTGCCTTGGTACAATTTCTTGTCAGTTTGGGGATAGACAGGGGCACTTAGGCCTGTTCCCCCTCGTCTTTTCCCTGTTCCTCTGTTTTGAGACCTTCAAGGTCAGAGAATGTGGGGTCAGATTCATAGCGGGTTGCTGTTTCAGCATTGTTTACTTTGGCAGTGTCCTCTTTCTTGGGACGGGAGCAGTTTGCGCTTTGGCTGCAATAGCCATTGTTGCAATTGGAGTTGCTGCTGCTATAATTGGTGTTTTGGCGCTTGTTGCTATTAGATTTTTCTCTGCCATTGCCATTTGAGGAGCTGTTGCTGTTGTGTGCAGCATAATCCATGTTTGCGCATTTTTTTTGCACGCTTGGCTTCTGCAATGAGTGCAGGCATGGAGGTGTTGGCCTCTGGACGGATAAGGGCAACAACAGAGGGGTTCATTCTATTTATGAATGATGCTCTAGTGTGCACGTTGTCAGCCTGTGCTGGGTTTTAGATCTTAGGGTGTATCTCTTCAAATTCATTGGTGTAAGCTGTGATAATGGTCTTCTTAGGAAGAATGCTAAGCTTTATTGCAATGTCTTGGAGGTATTAAGTGACGCAGAAGTTGTGGGTGATATTGGCTTTGAATCTTCCCAGTTGTCAAGCTGGTTGTCAGTTTGTGAGCAACCCAGGTGGCAACTAGTTAGCTGCAGCCTTGTACAAACACTTGCAGGCTTCTTGGACCCATTTTTTGTGGGGAATGTGGCTTGTGCAGAGTTTAGCGGCTGAGTGGTCTAGCCAGTTGATAACATTTTCTTTGTTTTTACCAAAGAATTTGTTGATATCAATGTACTTGGTGTTAGTAAATTCACCTGTGATAGGTGGTTTTTCATTTGTTTGTGGTTGAAGAGAGCAACTGTATTGAATTATCTTGGCACATGCTTTGGGCATGACCAGACCTTCAAATATGGTGCATCCACTAAGTATGTTGTGTTCTGAGGCGCAGCACAGACACACAACGGGAAATCCTGACCTTAGGATTAGATTTGTACTAAGTCTTGGTTAGATGACAGGGAAGGCTATGTGTTTACCTTGCGGCCCTGATGAATAATCTCTACTAGTTGTGGCTAGAGAGAGGCGCGGAAGTACAGAAGACACAAAGACAAAAATGTGAATAGAGCTTAATTTTATTGGTGAATAGGAAAATGGAATATATAGTGGTTGGCAGTACCACAGAACACTACCAGGATAGTAGGATCACCCACCACAAGCATGAGTGGGGCAAGTGAGTTGCACAGAGTCAAGAACCTGAACAATTTTATTTCCTAATCCAGCCATTGACTCATTTTGAGAGGCAAAAGCAAAAGTGAGAGATTAATCTTCAAAATGGCCCACCAAAGGAAAAATTGAAATATGGTAGATAGCGGGATTCATAACATTGCCCTTCCCTAGATTGGCCTTAGGGGGGTGAAATTTACAAAGGAACTTTGCGTGCACTCAAGCAAAAGGACAGCCACTGGACAGGAGCTTTATAGTGTATTCAGACCCTTGTTTAAAGGTTACTTCTAAAGGGTCAATCCACAGAGAGTCAAACTTATGTGCGCAACCACCTACTCTGTGTTGGTAGTAAAGTACATGGTCACCAACATTGAATTCAGGCAGGGGGGGCGTTAGCATTATTGGGAGAGAGCTCAAGCATCTTAGTCTTGTATGAAGAAGTGTAGGCAGTGGCCTGTATATCAATTATGTGGTTGACTAGCTACTTGATGTGGTTGTCAGGATTCATGGCCTTATCAGAGGTAAGCAGGGGGCCCCAAGAGTGATGGGGTAGTAGCCTCTTGTCCATACAGTATAGCAAAAGGGGAGTATCCATTGACACAATGTTTGCTAAGGCGGTATACAAAGAGAGCGGCAGGTAAGTATAGGTCCCAGTTGGCAGCGTCAGAGTAGGTGAGCTTCCTCATGATAGAGACCAGTTTTGAATTTGCCTGCTCAACTGCCCATTGGTAGAAGGATTGTAGGGGGCAAAGAAGGATTGATGTGATCCCAAAGCTTCAACAAGAGAGGTTACCAGCTTGGCATTAAAGTTAGGCCCATTATCTGAGAGTAACACTTGAGGACAGCCATGAGAGTAGAAAACATCTTGTAACAGGAATGCAGCAGTTGTCTTAGCTGTGATGTTTTTTGTAGATCAAGCCTCTACCCACTTGCTGAAGTGATCAACAGCAATCAGAATAAAGTAACACCCAGAACTTGAGCGGGGGAGAGGACCTACTACATCAATGCTGACAGTGTGAAAGGCATGTTGCGGGGGAACTAATTTGAACTTGTGGGCAGCAGCTCAAGGCCTTTGCAGCTGGCAGTTGTGGCAGCTAGCTATGACGTCTGGTATCAGCAGGCAAAGGTTCTCCCAGAAGTAATTCTTTTGAAGCCAGTCAAAGTTCTTGGCAATGCCACCATGTCCAGTCTCTTATGAGCTTGCAACACCAATGAGAGGCAAAGACTGGGTTGTACATAAAGTAGATACTGGTCTTGTACCTTCTTGAAGAGTTAATTATCATGTATGAGGGTGTCTTTGGATAGCTTGGACAAGGCCAGTTGTACCTCTTCTGTCTCACTTTCCCAAGAAGAAGGGTACTCAATTAGTTTGTATATTCAATCAGCTCTGCAGGATGCAAAGCAAGAATGGGCATTCTAGATAGCCCATCAGTGTTCTAGTGTTGAATCCCAGGGCAATGGAGCACAGTGAAGTAGTATCCTTGCAGCCGTAGAGCCCATCTAGCTAGGCGTCCTTCAGGCTCCTTAAGCTGTTGCAACCACTTAAGCAAAGCGTGATCAGTGACAACTGTGAAGTGGGTACCATACATGTAGTGAAAAAACTGCATGACTGCATGCAACACAGCAAGGCACTCCTTCTCTATGAGACTATAGCTCTTCTCATGTTTGTTTAGCACACAGGAAGTGTAAGCCACAGGATGGTCTACATCCTTGTTGTCTAGTTGGGCCAGAATAGCTCCAATAGCAAGATCACTAGCATTGGTGTACAGGATGAACTCCTTATTGTAGTTAGGATACACTAGGATTGGCGCCTCTTTGAGTTTTTGCTTAAGGGTCTCAAAGGCTTGCTGCTGACTGGCAGTCCATTTGAAAGGGACATTGTGTAACAGCTGGACTAGAGGTTCACTAGTATTAGCAAAGTCAGGGACAAACTGTCTATAGTAGCCCATCATCCCTAGAAAGACTTGTACCTCTCGCAGGTTGGTGGGCAGAAGCATTTTGTTGATAGCCTCAAGCTTCTTAGTCATTGGGCAAATCCCGGTCTGGGTTACTTCATGGCCCAAGTATTTAAGACGTTCTTTGAAGAAGCACACTTGGAAGGTTTTATCTTAAGGCCAGCTTCTCAAATCTTTATGAACACCTCTTTGAGATGAGCCAGGTGATTGGTGAAGGTAGCACTGAAAACTTTTATATCATCCAAGTATACTAGGACGCACAACAACTTCAAGTCACAAAGGATGGAGTCCATGGCCCTTTGGAAGGTGGCTGGGGCATTGCAGAGTCCCTGCGGCATGCAAGTGGGCTCAAAAAGCCCTTCAGAGGTAATGAGCGCGGCTTTTTGACAATCCTCAGGCAATAGGTCAACTTGCTAGTATCCAGATGCCAGATTCATTGCAGAGAAGAACTTAGAGCCTCCAAGACGTTGGTGAGCATCATTGATATGCGGCAAGGGGTACAAGTCCTTCTTGATCAAAGAGTTCAATTGGCAATAGTCCATCACAATACAATAACCTCCATCTTTCTTTTTTAATATGAGTAGCGGGATGCCCAAGGACTTTGGGAAGGTGCCAGCAGCCCAGCGTCTAACAGTTGTTTAAGCTCTTTAGATACCTGGGCGTCCTTCACACAGCTGCAGCAATATGGTTTAGCACAGAAGGGAGGAGCGTTGTCAGTGTCAACCTAATGGATAATGCCTTTGGCTAACCCATAGTTAGTACTGTCTTTTGCAAAGATGTCAGAAAATTGGTCTAAAAAGTCTAGCACCTCTTTCTGTTGAACCAGGGACAATTGTGGAAAGTCTTCCGCAGTGAACAAGGATAGGACTTGGGGCTCATCCTCAGGTAGGTTAAAGTCTTGGAACGTGCCAGAGGGATGAAGAGACAGGACATCAGGAGCGCTCAACAACTTGCCATATCTAAGGACCTGCCTCCTAGACACGGTCATGGGGAGAGCAGTCAGGTTGGCTACCAACAGTTGAACAGGGTCCTTATGGGAGACATCTAGGATCCCAGGACAGAGATAAGGTTTGTTGCGTCCTAATGAGGGGGGAGAGTACATCTCCAAGAAGGTTTGTTCAGGTAGTTCATATGATATCTGGGAGTTTAGGATGGCCTGGGAGCCAGGTGGGATGGTGACAGCAGACGTGGCTAGGAGAGGGATCCCTTCAGACGCAGGACAGGCCATGGGTGGACATTTCATGTTTGAGGAGTTGGTGCAATATTTGAGGTTAAAAACCCCAGTGGGATATTCTAAAGCACATTTCTTGAGCCATTTCCCGGGAACTTTAACTGGCTCTTCAAAGATCAGAGGGACTTCATACCCCCAAATAGAGAGGTTACAATCTTTTAAGTTGATTATCCCATTATATTCCCTAATGAACTGGGTGCCAACTAAGAGATTGTAACTCTCATTTTCCCAGACAACTTCTGGCGCAGCTAGGAGAAGCTTGCCAAACTGCATGGGAAGGCAGAGTACGCCTCTATGGTGTGGGTCATAGACAGTCCAGCCATTTCATACAACTGGTGATAATTAAGGACAGGGGCAAGTTTGAGTTTCTTCACTATCTTGGAGGAGACAACGTTGACTGGCAAGCCAGTGTCTAAAACAGCCTTGATCTTTACGTTTTGAATGGATATCTCCACTCAAGTGGTAGTGCAACCAAATGGTGGAAGGACAGCCAAGATATCTTGAGCCTCTGCTAGTTCCTTATCCCACTTCTTAATCATGCATATTAACCCTGGAAACTTCTTAAAAACTGTCTGGAGAGGGAGCAAAACAGATACATTTTTTAAGACAGTGTCAGCGACCTTGGCAGTTTCTTCTGACAGCTCCACTAGCACGGGGGACTTCTTATCCTGATTGAAGTAAGGGCAAGAGACAATTTCTTTGGCTTCATTCAAAGGCTTAGCAGTAGTTGTAGTCTTTCCTGAGTGTAATTTATAGGGGACTGTAATGGTTTCAGGAACAGCCAGAACAGAGTACCCATATGCATTGGTGTTGTCAGCATCAGAGTCATCCAGGTCAAAGTTGTCAAAGATATTGTGGAACAAGAGGAGGATAGGAGGGGCCTCATTATCAGCAAGCTTGGCGTCAGATATAGAGGGAGGGATTAAAAGAGACTGGGAAGAATTGTCAACCAAGAGCGTCTCTGCCTCTAGGTTGTCTGTTCTTTTCCCGCCTGCTCTTTCAGATCAGCTCCTTCAACCTGTGGGTTGGTGCAAACTTGAGAATGATGACCTATCTGACCACAGTTGTGGCAAACTTGGCATTGAGGAGGATTTTGCAAGTTCATGGTAAGAATACAAGGACCACAGGAAGAAGAACCAGAGTTAGAAGTAGCTCAACTTTCCCTAACAACTGCTCCAGAATGGGTAAGGTGTATATCTTGCAACAGTTTCTTTATGCTCTTCATAGAGGAAAGCATAGCTTTATGGGCTTTGAAGTGAAGACACAGAAGCTGGTTAACTTTGAGGGCATGAGCGCAAGCCATGTAAGCTTCATTGGCTGTCAATTGTCTGCTTGTTATTGGTTGCTGTCGTTTCATGTAGAATCTGTCTGCAAACTCAGCTAGCGTCTCTTTAGGCTTGAAAGCAATATGCATGAAAGCGTCTTTTTTTATTTCCAGGCTAAGGTCACCACCAAACTTGTCAATCAGAAGCTGCTTCATATTTTCCCACGTCTCAATGGAGGGCAACTCAGGCACCACCACCTCCTTGCAAGTTGGATGTAGACAGATCAGAATATGTTCTTTCTTAACTTTTTGTGAAGCTTGTCTCATGGCAATTTTGTAGATATTTAGGAAAGTTGCATTGGTTGAGGTTTTGGGATTTAAGACTTGCTTAAAGGTAAGCTTGAAGTGTGCTTCAGGAGTTGGGTCATCATTGTTGCTATTGAGTACGTTTATACGCATGGAAAACTCTGCCTCAGATTCAGAGGGGGCTGTCTAGCCCATAGCTGACAAACACTCTCTTCAAGGGTAGTCAGGGTCTCAACAGCTTGGGCACCCATATCAAAAGCTTGAGTGGTCTGTTGTGCAGTAACATCTAGGTGTCAACCTTGGGTGGTCACTATTGTAGAGAGCTCAGCCAGTCTAGAAGTAAGGGATGGCCCCACTGAGAGGCAAGGGAAAAACTTTTTGTTCACAGAGTCAATCAATTCACTCATCTCTTGTATATCTCTATCCAGCTCAGTATGGTCCTGCTTCAAATGATTCACCTTGTTATCTAGGGCAATTAGTTCCCTAGCGCATTGGATTCAAGGGGCTCCTGGTAAGCCAGGGTAACAACCATCCTTGTTGACAGCCCCAACTAGACTAGCAGCAGTTGCCATCATCTTGTGTAGGGCAGCAAGCTCTTGCTGTAGCTCAGCAACTTGAGCAGTCAACTCAAGCACCTGGGGGTCAGGTTGAGGGGCTTTGGTAGGACGACTTTGACTGCAAGTAGTTGTATGTAGTTCTCAAATAGAGCCCCATATTCTTTGCTCTCAATCTGCCAAATCATCCAAAGGGGGAGAGGGTGGAACATCTGGCTTGGGCATAGCTAATTTGTTCACTTGACTCTGGAGTTTGGCTATAACAGCAGTGGTAGTAGCTCTTTCTTGATCAAACGCCGCACTGAGTTCATTAAGGCTGTTAACAGCAAATTCTGCTACCTGCTGTAGTTGCTCAAAGGAATATGTGCTGAATGCATTGATCTGTTGCACAAGTTATTTGAAGTTGGTGAGATAAGCGTTTAAGGTGGAATCTACTTGGGTTTGCCAGGGTTGTTCTAGCTGGTGAAACTCATGTAGACGCTCTCTCACATAATTGGTGATGGACTGGTGCATTTGTTTAATAGAATTAACCAAACAGGTCTGGGAGGTAACAGAGTTGTGCTGATTGTTAGATACCAAAGAAAACAGGGAATGAATCCACTGTTGGTAGGCAGCAAACTGATCCCAGTGATGAGTAACTGCTGCTTGTAGAGACAAGATTTCTTGGACATGGAGCCCCAACACCATTTGATGGTGGGCCAAGGCAGGCTGCACAAAGGATAATATTAAGTGCTCAGCGGAGCCAGCCGCTGAGAAGAGATGTTGTGGAAATTGAGGGGCCACAATTAATTTGTAGTATTCTGCCCAACTGAACTGCAGTTGACGGCAAGGGATGGCTCCTTCACAGGCTATCCCAAGGGTTACTAACATGACTTGTTCTAAGTCAGGGGTACCCATGGGGTAAGCAACTAGGCGGGGACCATTCCTGAGGTTCAGTACAGTAGGGACAATAGGCGGGTTGGCAATATCTTCCTCAATAGGAGGACTAGTAATTTCAGGTGAAGTTGGCTCTTGTATAGGCAGAGGCAAAGGACCTGAAAAGTGGATGCAAAAGGGATAACCAAGGGGCTTACAGCCCCTGTAGTGAGCACCATTTTTGTTGTGTTCTGAGGCGCGGCACAGACACACAACAGGAAATCCTAACCTTAGGATTGGATTTGTACTAAGTCTTGGTTAGATGACAGGGAAAGCTATGTGTTTACCTTGCAGCCCTGGATGAATAATCTCTACTAGTTGTGGCTAGAGAGAGGAGCAGAAGTACAGAAGACACAAAGACAAAATGTGAATAGAATTTAATTTTATTGGTGAATAGAAAAATGGAATATATAGTGGTTGGTGGTACCACAAAACACTACCAGGACAGTAGGATCAGATGCCACAAGCATGAGTGGGGCAAGTGAATGAGCAGAGTCAAGAAACCAATCAATTATATTTCCCAATCCAGTCATTGACTCATTTCAAGAGGCAAACGCAAAAGCAAGAGATTCATCTTTGAAATGGCCCACTGAAGGCAAAATTGAAATACAGTTAATAGCAGGATTCACAACAAAGTATATCTTTGTTGATGTTGTGGGTGTGGAAGTACATCTTCCAGGTCTCCTGGGATGTGGCCTGGTTGAGTACGTGAGCAAAGGTGGGCAGGTTTTGGTCAGAAATTTTCTCTTTCATGGGTGTGGTCAAAAAACTGTAGCTGCTACTAGTGATAAAGAGTCCCTTTTGGGGAAGCTTCAAATAAAGAATTAGGAGAGAAGAGAAGTATCTTTTATTTGACAATATTTTAGACTTTTATAGATTAGGCTATGGCAGAGATTTTAGTTAGATCAAACCTAGGGGTTAATCATGTGCAGGATGGGTTCAAGTCACCAGATACTTGGACATCATGTAATCTTGGTTTGTTGCCATTTCTGGCATGTCAAACTTTATATTGGAAAGGCACCAAATTGGGCAATGACTGGATGTTAAGTGGGTTGGCAGTAGCCAGAATACTTGTACATCCAAATTCTTGACAATTTTTTTGCCTATAAAACATCACATGTCATTGCTGATGTGAGTTTTCATTGCTTGTGCCACTGCCAACAAATGGCAAAGTTGATAGGAGTAATGATATATTTCTTTTTGTTGTGTTTTTCTGGAATGGGTCCCTCAATTACTAGGGACCATACTTTGAAGGGTAGTTGTGAACAAATAGGTAATACAGACTTAGTCAGGGTGTTGCTTTTTGCAAATTTTTTACATACTTCACATTAGTTAAGCACTTCCTGGACGTCCCAATATAGATTTGGCCACCATGCTTTATGTTTGAGGAATTCGTAAAGGTTGCAGCTCTTGGTATGTCCTAGATCTCTGTGGTAACATAGGATGATGTCAACTTGTTGATGTGTAGGAATGTAAGGTATGGTGGTACATTGGTAATTTTGTGGTGTAATATTCTGTATACATCTGCAAATAGGTATTCATTTTTGATGACTGTTTCTTTTGTTATATCAGTGGAAACAGGGGGAAAGCCTTTGTACTTTGTTCTGATTACTAGGAGGGGCCAGTCTGGGTTGAGCCCATTCTTGCCTATTGTGGCCTTAACATACAGGCACAAGAGTACATCTGTTGTGGCAAGTTCCAGTCCATGTTTATTCTGGATGATTATATTGAATCTTTCTAGAAGCTCCATTCAACAGTCTTGTTGGTGGGAAAGGTTTGCCTGTATTTTAAAGTATATGAGAGATTTGTGGTTAGTTAATGCGGTAAATTCTTCCTGTTGTTTTAAGTAGCAGTGCCACTTGACCAGGCAGTGTATGATTGTCAATAACTCTTTGTCATTTATGGATATTGAAACTTGTTGTCTGTCAGTTTACATAACTTGTAGGCTAATGGTAGGAAATCATCATCATTGTTCTTGATTTTTAGTAATCCCCCAATAGATGCATCAGAGGCGCCTGTCTCTATTTGATATTCCCCATCATACTTGAGGTATTCTAAGATGGGTGCAGTTGTGAGCTTCTCCTTAAGACGCCTGAAGCCAAGGTTGTGTTGGGGGGTTAATATAAATTTAGATTTGGTGCCTGTTATGGATGACAGGGGTGCAGTTAGGACGCCACACTTGGGGATGAACTATCATATATAGGCAAACATTCCCAAGAATGCTCAGAGTTCTGACTTGTCCTTTGGGGGTGGCATCTTGAAGATGGTCTGGATTTTCTGGCTGTCAGATTTGATTCCATCCTTTGAAAGTATGAGTCCCAGGAAGAGCAACTGTTTGTGAAAGAATTGGCATTTGGAGGGTTTTGCTTGCAGTTTATGTTTTGCCAGGGTATTGAAGAGTGTCTCCAAGTCCTTATGGTGTTGTTCTACTAAAGGGCTTTATACAATAATGTTGTCCAGGTACACCAGGGTGTGTTTGCCAATTTGAGGGGCAAACACTTTGTTCATAAAAGTCACAAAGGTTGATGGTGAGTTTGCCATCACAAAGTTGAGCACCACACACTTGCATGACCCATACTTAGTGTGAAAGGCTGTTTTGAGTATATCTTTCTCCTTGATGCGGATTTAATTGTATCCTGTGGTTAAGTCAATCTTAGAGGAGACTGTAGCACTGCTCAGGGCATTGAAGAGGTTGTCAATGAGTGGGAGTGGGTAACAATTTTTGATGATAACCTCATTTAGGGCTTGGTAATTTGTGACTAGTCAAAGAGTCCTGTTCTTCCTTGCCATGAAGAACACAGCAGCGCCAAAAGAAGACTGTGAAGGGCAGATGAGACCTTTCTACAATGCCTCTTTAAGGTACGCATGTAATGTGTTGTCTTCATTTGGGGTGAGTTGGTAGATGGGTTGCGCCTTAGGTACAGCTCCTTTAAGCTGGATGGAGTGTTGTATGTGTTTCTCTGGCAGCAACCCTGGTAGAGCCTCTTCAAAGATTTCTGGATGGCAGGCTAAAATTTTGCAATCCTGAGGAGTAGTGGTATCCTGGTGGTCCTTGAAGTGTATGATCTCATATTGGCGGGAGCCCCAGTCAATTGCCTTGAGGTTCTCCTTTTCATCAAGGGTTTCTGTAATGCACACAAAGACGTGGTTGTGCAGGAGCTGATTCACTGAGTCAGGATAGATCTGGTGAATGAATCCTTCACGTTTGATGGTCAATACTGAGGTTGCCTGGTCCAGTACCAGCACAATGTCAAATTTGGGAAAATCAATGACATGACCCTGGATGTTAAAATGCAGGTTCTCTAGTGTGACAGAGAAGGGGGCAGTTTCCCATATCACTGCAATGTGGTGTTCATCAGCTAAAACCATGTTCTTAATCTGCAAAGAATTAGTGGCTAGTTTGAACTTATCCACAAATCTACTGGTGACAAGTGTTTGGTCTGCACCCAAGTCCAGGAGTGCTAAGCCAGTGTGACTGCAAAAGAGGAAATGGTTGGACATCAGTTTATTTGTATGTCTGACAATGGTGTAAAGTACTGGGTCTTTCAAGGGCACTTGGATCATTGGACATTGATCCACGTCCTTGGGTTGGTACTCATTGTTGGGAGAGTCAGGAGCTGTGCAGGGAGAGCTTGGCTTGTGTAGTGCTCTCCCCGGGCTTTTCCCTTGTCATGATTGTCTTGCATGGCAGTGACGCATAAATGGGTAAAATTTGACTGTCCATTGTTCCTGTTTCTGTGTCAATTTGAACCTGCGGGGTTATGGTTTGAGTTGTTGTTGTTGTTCCCAGGAGGCAGGCAGTTAGAACGTCCAGCTGGGTGAGTGTCTTTGGATTGCTCTCTTTTTCCAGTCTGTGCCTTTTGAAGAGCATTGGACATTTTTTCTGCTTTCTCTGCCTTGCAAATCAGGCTCTGCAAGTTGCTCACCTGGTCCTGGTTGACGTGTCTCATCACATGTGACTTAAGTGTGCTGTAGTACATGAGGTGGGTAGCCAGTGTGTCAAAGGCCATATCTGAGGGGGCACATAGTTAGAGTTCCTTTTGTTCTTGGGTGAGCTTCTTTACTGTGCCTGTTTGGGTGAGATTCTTCACTTGGCATATGATCATGAGTGTGGTATCCTTCAGCACAAACCTTGCCAGGAAGTTCTGCTTAAAGGTGTCCCAGTACTTCTTGGTGTGATCCTTGTGCCACTTGTTGTACCAGGTATCAGCGCTGTGTGTCATTTAAATGGAGATCTCTGCAATCCAGAACTTTTGTGGGAATTTCATTTGTGCCAGCCTTTTTTAGGGCCAATTGGATCCATTCAGCAGTGTTGTCATTGTTGGCCCCAGCAAAGGATTCCAGGGCCGCGCTTCAAAGTCTCTGGGCTACATAGGCTGGTATAGTGTTTTTATCAGTTGCTTGAGGCATAGCAGAGGGAGTCTGGACAAACCCCTGTGCTGACAGGGCATTGAAAGCAGATAGTTGAATTACCATGTTCTGGTACAGGACAAAACCATTGGATATTTTGGTACCAGGAGTGTACAGCACCCAGTTAAGCGGAAGGTCAGACATGATTCTATCAAGGAATTTTTGACTGCGGCAAGTACGGGCAACAGGCAGAATTTTGAGGGGTAAGGTATGATGGAGAATCTACTTCTGCTATCAATATTATAACTGTGCTATTTTAGCAGAGTTACAAGGGGAAAAGTATTTGGAAACTAGATAATATTCTTTATTGAGAGATAATGATTATATAGTTGATGTTAATCATAGATAAGAGGAACATGACTGTGTTGATCACATGGTAAGATGATAAAGGGGGTGTCCTGATCCTGGTAATGAGTCAAGCGCCAAAACAAGGTATCCACTGTGAAGGATCATCATCTGTTTGTGTTGTTGGATTTAGGAACTTAAGTTGACTTCCTAGTTTGGCTTCAAGTGACTGGATAATTGGGTTGCAGGTCACAAACCTGCTTACTTGGAACCTTTCTGGCGGTTCAAGCCTGCTGTTTTGACAATAACATTGTACTTGTGGATTAGTATGATTGGGTCACTAAGTATAGTCTGCATGTATCCTATTTGGGTGCAGAAGGGTTTTGCTTCTTTAGTGACTGGTGAACTTCTTTTATCTGCAAGATAACTCTCTTGATATTACTTTGGACAGTGGGTAGTTTCATGAGGTTGGCAAATCTTTTGTCAACAAGGGATTGATCTGCTCCAGTGTCAAATAGTGCTGGGCCCTGATATCTGCAAAACCAAAAAGGATAAGTGAGGAGTTTATTTCCTGTTTGGGTGGCAAACAGTATAGGATTGCTGGAGGTTACTTGGATCATAGTGATTGAGTCCACGTCTTGGTCCCTGTACAAGTCTTGCAAAGTGGGGGAGAGTGGCTTGCCTAAGCACTTCCCTGAGCTTTTCCCTCCTTGGTGGTGTTATCAGTGCTCATTTGATTTACTTTAGTGGTATAATTTATGCCTTGAGTTTGGGGGTTATTGGCTCAGTTGTTCTGCTTGTTGGGTTGAGGGTCTTTATTTGCTATGTGACTTTCTTTTTGCTTTTTTGTTGTGTAGGTTGTCAGATTTTTGCGCAGCTTGCTATCCTTCAAAGAATACATCTTGAAGATTCTTGCAGCAGCTCATGTCAAACTGACATCTAATGTGTGTGAGGAGGCCATTATAAAAGTCCAGTTGTGGTCCAGCTTCATCAAAGTTGATGATGCCAGGAGCTTGATAATGTATGTCTTCAAAGGCTGCAATGTACTCCTCAATGTTTACTGTCATTTTGAAGGTTTTGAGCTCTGTAATGATCACTATGTTGGAGTCTTTTATGGTGAATTTCTCCAGGAAGGCAGTTTTGAACATGTCCCAGTCTTTATTGTGATCAGGGTGTTGATTGAACCACTTGCTTACAAATTGTGAGGCAGCCCTGTTAAATGTAGAGCAATTTCACTGGCCCAGAGTTTGAGGGGGTTTCCTACCTGTGTAAACTTATGTTGTGTGCTTTGAATAAAGAGATTGGCATTTTCATGGCATAGTCCTGAGAACATTCCAATTTCTGCTGAGTGCAGATGTTGAAATAAAATGTTGGGTATTTTGATTGAGTCAGGAACTAGAGATGGGTTCAGAATTCTATTTGTGCTAAGAAATTTTTACTTTTTGGTTGGTACAAGAACATTGTTGAAGACAACAAATCCCACTGGGACGTCCTGTCCTTCTTTGTATTATCTCCAGCCAGTGGGGAGTGTCATCTGCTGGGTCTTTTCTTTGGAGGAATTTTTCCTTTAAGTTGCATAGTTGTGGACAACCTACCTGTGGTACCACTGTCAATTATAAACTTCTGGGAAGTATAAAACAATATAAAGGTGGAAATTAAGAAGAGAATGATACTTTATTTGATATGGGTTTAGAGTATTATATAGTATAATGAGAAGCCACATGTCATTCATGTACGTCATGGCAATCATGGGGCTTATCCAAGTAATTGTTCCTCTTAGGTCATGAGATTTGTCCAAGTAGTGTTCCTCTTAGGACTCAAAATGTTTGATCCCTTTAATAGATGATTGAATGATAACAGTGCCACTGACTTAATGATTAGTTGGTGAATCATTTGACAAGTCACTCGGGGAATTAGTTTCCCAAGAGGGAGTAATTGTAGATGTTGCAACACTGGAAAACTTATTATCTGCTTAATTTTTTTAAAAAAACTTATTTAAACACATTTAAATAATATTTTTGGCATTATTGTATATATAATTACATATTCCAAGCATAAATATAAAATTTTGAATCTAAATAGATGTAGTATCACTATTCAGTTTAGCAAAATAAAATAATGTAAAAATTTTAATATTTGATTTTGTAAACTCTATCAAAACATAGATCTTATTTATGCCTTTAAAATAAGATATTAAGAATTAAGAATGATTTGGTTTTCACATAGATATGTTGTTTTTAGTTTTTTGATGTGTAAAGTAGTTTTAAAAGTTATGGCAACAACCAAAAATACCTCAGATTTAAACAAAAAAATTCCAGATTTAACAAAATCCAAGTTGCGCAAGATTCAGAGTTCAAATAATTTAAATATTTTGGTTTATAAATGAACCATCAAACAATAAACAAAATTTTACTTGTATATTATACAAAATTATATCAAAACTCAAGCGGCGTAGTTTAAACCACAAATAAAATGAACTGAAGCAACAAGTGAGATGGATGGATTCTATTCTAGAGTATATTATAATCCAATCAGGATTAATATGAGGCACAAACAGAAGGACTAAAATGAAAAAAATTGAGCAATCTAGAAGACAGATTATAAAAACACAAACACAAACCAAAATAAAGTCACACAAGTAGTGTAGTATGAGCAGCCTAAAATAGAAAAATAACAGTTTAACAGCCAATCAACAGCTATCCAATTTAGGGACAGATGTATTTTATTTATTTTTATGGCCCTGATTTGTTTAAATGGTTTTGAGAACTTTCCAAACATGGACTCAAGATTATAATAAAAATAAGTCATAAAATTTTAAACTTCTACTTTTAGTGATTTTATCCTAGGTTTTTTTACAATGGCTTTCAACAACAACAACATTTTCAACAGTGCCAGTGACCAATCCAGCAGCAGCCAAGCCAGCTTTAATGGAGTCAAGGCTCAGAACGTGAAGACACCTGCTTACACCCAAGCCTTTGAGGCAGGTAACAAGGAAGTTGACCTGTACCTGACCCCCAACCCATATGACTTTGACCTGTTCAGTAGTTGCTTAGTGTCTAGCTTTGCCCCCACTCCTGCTCCCATACCCAGCCCTGTACAAGCTTCCCATCAACCAATCAATCAGGATGGCAACCTTGATTTGGAACAACTTCCTGCCACAATCCAACCTTCCCCCTACAGCCAATCAGGCTTCAGCTCTCCTGGCCCAGCGCCCCAAATGCAGAATAATTACTGCCCAAATTCTCCAGGAAATTGTAGCACTGAACCTGCAGGGTCTGTCCTGGGATCAGATAGCTAGCCAATTACAATTTACCCAAGCCACCATAATTCAGGAGTTCAACAACCTAATGAACAAGGGGATTCCAATTGAGACAGCCAAGAAGCCAAAGAAGGCCCCCAAGTCCCAAATCACAGAGGCCTACCCAATTATGCTTGACCTCCTCCAGCAGGACCCCAAGCTTCCCCTAATCCAGATCCAAAAGCAACTTTTCACCATGGCATTTGAGTGTATGAGCGCATGGTGCAGCTCTGGATGTATGGCAAAGTGGCGTCAGTCTGTGTGCTGGCCAATGTTGACAGCAACTAATGGGATGGCAGTGAGGATTCCCCTTATGATCCTGCCATTTAATCCACCATAGTCAAATTCCTGACAAGTCTATCAGATGAAATCATGTTTATCTCCTACAAAAGCTATCAATAGCTTTTGACAATTTTGGCGCCAAAGGAAGAGCCACCACCCAAAAAGAGAGGAAGAAGGTCAAGAAGGGGACGTTTATTGGTGCATTTCTGGCTGTTTTGGCCAAGGGGTTTACCTACTATTGGACAACCCCAGATTTCACCAATGGTTACAAGTACAGCCAAATCCTCATTGAACTGCTTGACTCCTGGGATAGCTCAAATCCCCTTCACCAGGGTTTCTTGAGTCAGCAGATGGAGGGTAGCTCCACCGCCCTTGAGGCCATCCAAAGACACAGACACCAGGCCTCTGTATACCCAGCCAGCCATGCAGACATCCATCTGGGTTATGTTGTGTTATTTAACATTGGATGCACAGTACATGAGCGCCACCCTCAGGCTTTCAAAAACATCTATCTTGGGGTCCTTGACCACACTTCTCTCTTTGGTTGCCAGATGGTGGCAGACTTGTTTGCCCAAATTGTATTCCATGTGAATATGGGCAACCAATCACAGAAGAACAAGTCCCTCCCACCCTGTGCCACAGCCACCTACCAGCCAATCTTGGCAATGACCAATGAGGAGTACAATGTGTGGTACATGGCGGCCATCACAGTCAATCCTCTTGCCTGCACCCCCTCCACCTGCCAGCCCCACTTGTGATGGAAATTGTGGGATAGTATGAAGCCGTTTCTAAATGGTGGGGAATTACCACCCAAATCCACATAGAATTAATGATTAGCCACCAACACAGCTTCAGATACTGTTTTGTAAAATTTCCAAATGAGATACTAGGATTAAGTAAAATAATTAATCCCAACCAGAGTAGCCTAAGATAAATAGTCTGGGAAAGCATCAGAGTGTCTTCAGAATAAAATTCAGGACATTGAGATACAATAATATTTTCAGCTTTGAAGACAGGAGGAACAACTCTGAGATTTGTAGGCATTGAACTAACATTGGGCAGTGTTGACAACAAAGTACCAACAGCCAGGCCCCATCTGCCATTAATGATTTGGCCAAGAATCAGATTGTAGGGGATGTAACACAACAACCCAACTACTGGATGCATTATTAAAATAAAATTAGATCAAGGGATGTGTGATTTTTATTGAGCAAATTTTGGGAGGACTCAACTCTTAAGAGTTGAAACAGTGAAAATTATTTAATGTATATCAAAAATTGACTGAGCAATACTGCCTGGATCCTGGGCTCCTATTCCTTCCACATTGTCAAGTGATTATTTAGTCCAGGTTGCAAAAAACTCTTGAGTGACCAACTTCTGATGACCATGCTGATAAATAAGCTAATATCATGTGACCCTTAAATTACGTCAATTTATCAATGTCAACTTATGGGGGAAATCAGATTCAACCAGAAAACTGGGGCAGCTGTAACCCATTTTTGATCAACTATTTGATTAAAGTCCATTAAATCAGTCAGTCTTGTAAAGTTTTTCTAGCTTTCTGAGCTTTCCTACTTGGCAGAATAATCCCTGGCATTATGGAACTTACTGTGACATTACCCTCCACTTTAGCCCAGGGCACAATACCACCATCCAGAAGATGGGACAAGGAGAAGTTCTTGCGGGCAGGGGAATTTTCATTGCGGCTAAGATGAGCTTGGGGTGGCCAATGGTGGTCAGGTTATGCTCATAGAACCCTTGAATCAGGTCTGGGGAATTAGAACAATCATAGTGGGGAACCCATGAGTTTTTGGAATCCAGATAACCCTTCCACAACACCAAATATTCCAATTGGTGTCAATTTTTACAGGAAGCCAGAATACAATTTAGCGCATAATCATGTTCACCTTCCACAAGAATGGGTTGGGAAGAAGGAGTCTCAGTACCCTAAATGGAGTAAGAAGGCATTCATGGAAGGTGTGGAAAAGCTTGAAAGCCGGGGATAAATATAGCCAATATGCAGAGGGAACTTTTTGACATTCAACCTTAGGGACCAACTTGCTTGGGACCTAATTTTACAGCAGGGGATCTTCAGTTTCATATTGCAAGCATCCATCATGACTAGATCACCTGGCCTATAGGTTGGACCTTCCTGGCGCTTGCAATCTGTGTATTCCTTGTAAGTTGCCACAGTGGTGGCAAGAGTAATCTGAAGCTCTTGATGAACTTGCTTCAATGCAGCAGCTTGATCAGTTGCAGCTTCCATGTTACTAACCAAACATGGACTCATGTTGAATGAAGGATTGTAACCTACATTGGCATAAAATGGCAATACTTGAGTTGACGTATGCGGGGCGTTATTATATGTAAACTCTGCCATGGGTAGATTATCACACCAGTCATCTTCTTGTGCATTAGTGTAGTAGCGTAGGTAGACCTCCAAACTTTGGTTTACCCTCTCCGTTTGTCCATCAGATTAGGGGTGAAAGGCTGTGGAACGGCATAATTTGATTCCAAGAATTCCAGTAAAAGCTTTCCAGAACTGGACAATCAATTGGGGCCCACGGTCACTCACAATCTCCATTGGAATGTCATGCAAGGAGAATATTCTATTCACAAACAACCAAGCTGTTTCCACTGAAGTAATTTTGGTTGAGCAGGAAAAAAGTGTACCATTTTTATGAAGCAATCAACCACCACTATGATTGCATTAAACCCGTCAGAATTTGGAAGTTCTCCAATGAAATCCATCAACACCAACGTCCAGGGCCCTGAAGCTAGTTGTAAAGGAAACAACAAACCAGTAGTCTTGTTCCTGCTTGCCTTAGACCAAACACATACCAGGCAGTCACAAACATAAGCGGTCACCTGCACCATCAAATCTTTCTATAAAAACTGTTGGCAAATGAGCTCCACTGTTTGTTTTTCCCTGGGTGGTATGCTGTAGGACAGGTGTGATAAGCCTCCATGATTTTGTCCCAAATGGTTCCCTCTGGAACCCACAAGCAACCTTGATGGTATATAATTGATCCTATCTTGTGATAACCCTGAAGCTGGCCAACCAGATGGTCACATGCTAGTTCCAGTAACCTATCATAACCTTTGGACAGAGGCTGCAAAAACTTAACTTTGAAATATAAGTCTAAGTCTGCTCCCTTGGTTAAGGATATGGTAGCAAGCACAGCAGGTGGATTTAACACAAAAGGAACCACAGCCTTGTCTGGAATCATTGTGTGTGTGTTAAACTTGACGTCCATACCAGCATCCAGGAGATGGGAAGAAATTCCGCACAATGCATCTAACCAGATGATTATCCAAACCTTTAATGAACTTGTAGTGGAACTTGTATCTTGTCAGGTCACCATGCCATCTGGATTGGTGACCCAACAAACCCCTGGGTTGTTGGTAATACAGAAGAGCTTTGTGGTTAGTTCTTACTACAAATAGATGATGCAACAACATGAGATGGTGATGCCAATGCCTTAAAGATTCCACAACTGCCAATAGTTCCTTGTTGTAAATCATATAATTGTGTTCCCAAGCATCCATCTTCTGGGAGAAATACCCTACAGGTCTCTCAATCCCATTGACAGCAGTCTGTAACAACACACCAGCCACAGCATATTTAGAGGCATCCATGGAAACCACAAAAGGCAGCACAGGATCCACATGTATTAACACTGGGGAGGACAACAAAAGAGCCTTGAATGCTGCAAATGCTTCTGCGCACTCAGGTGTCCAGACCAAGCTTGTCTTCCTGCTAGCTGAATACAAAGGGGCAGTCACTTCAGACAAGTGAGGGGTGAATTTCTTCAAGAACTTACAAGTACCCAAGAAACTACAATGTTGGGATACTGTCACAGGCTTAGAATACTCTCAAACCTCAGCTTTCTTGTCAGGGACAATGGTGTGGCCATCCTCAAAGATAATATTACCCAGAAAGGTAACCTTACGTTTAAAGAATTCACAATTACTCCTTTTAATGATCAAGTTTTTCTGGAGGATACACTCTACAACTTCCAACAGGTGGGCCTTATGCGACTCCTCATCCAAAGAGAACACCAAGATGTTGTCCATGTATGTGATGGCACATACACCCAGAAGATCCCCCAAGACCAAATCAATTAACTGCTGAAAGCAAGCTGGAGCATTCTTCAATCCAAAAGGCATCACACGGAACTGGAAGATACCCTTCTTAGTTCTGAATGCTGTCAACCATTCCATTTCTTCTGCAATCTTAATCTGGTTGAATGTGATCAACAGATCAAGCTTTGAGAGCACCTTTGCCTTCTCAACGCACCAAGAAATTTGTGCCTCAAGAGGTAAGGGATAGGGATCAGGAATTGTAATGTTATTCAAATTTCCATAATCAACACAAGGTCAAAGAGACCCATCCAACTTTTGAAAAAAAAACAATGGAGAGCAGATTGACAAATCCTTCTTAAAGAAGTATCATTTTGCCAACATGTCCTGAGTCCACTCCTCCAAACATTCATCCTCCTTCAAGGTCAAAGGGTAAATAGGAGACGCAATACAATTCAGATCAACAGTAACCTAAAAGTCAAAGTCAAACTGAGTGTACTTGGGAAGTACTTTGCCCCTAGTGGCGTCAAATGCCGCGGACCAGGGTTGAAGGCATGCTGGTAGATCCAAACTCACAGGTGTGGGAACAGAAACCAACTAGAATGTCTGGGAAGACTTCTCTAATTCAGAAATACCCAACAACGGAATAAAAATGGTTTTTCCTGAAGAATGGTCTACATGCAGCTCATTTTCTTTTAGCAGGGTTGATACATTATGGTCCTGCCACCAGACCACTCCTAAGATAATAGGATACATAAGGGTAGAACATATGGAGAAACTTGCAGTAAAAGATTGACCCGCAACTACAAATGTCACTGGCTTCTTGAGCTGGAATGAAGAAAATTTTTGACAGTTTCCACCCCTAACCAGCATTCCAGGATGATACTTGAGTTGCAGAAGATCTGCAGTCTCAACACTCATGAAGTTTTTGGAGGCACCTGTATCCAACAGAATGGCTGGCCAATAGATAGTTTGACTGTTATCTATACGGCCATAAAACAAGAAGTAACCAGAAGTAGATTTATTTGCAGCAAATGTTGTAACCTCAGCAGGATCTTGCTTCTCTTTAGTGGTACAGACAGCAGCTAAGGAGGCAGGGTGCTCCTTAAAATAACACTCAATCTTTTATTAGACGGCATCAGGAAGGACGGGATAATCACAATCAATAGGAACAAGAGGCAACTCCTCAGACTTGATCACTAAAGACTTTGCAGGTACAACGTGCTGAAGCATAGCCAATTCACTCTCAGGGACAGCCACTACTGGTGCTTTGTTTACCTCAGCAGGTTTGATCAAGATAGCTAATTGTGACTGAGAAGACATACAGGGAGAACAATCCTGACTCTGGCTAGATGAAACCACCGCGCAACAAGTACCCAAAAGCCAGGAATGTGCAGCAGGTTTGGCTTCAATTTCCATAGCACCTTGTTTGGAAGTCAACATATTTGAGACCAGAGAAAGAATTTGGCTTGCCAGTGCCTCAGTTGTGGTTAACAGGAAATCCCAAACTGCCAAATCCTGGGCAGTCTGGACAACTGCTAATCACAATGCTGAGAGTTTATTCACCTTGGGAACATCAATAGTATAGCAGTAGGCTAGAAACTGAGGAAGGAATACCAAGAGCAGAGTAGTACCCTGTTGGAAGGCGTACAACTTATGATATACTTTGAGCTCCTCAATAAATACGCACATTTTTTTTAAAAAAGGGTACAGAGATGCACTTTCAGTTAAAACATGTGGATTGCACTCCACTGCAGACAACAACTGTTTGTGAGCATTCTCTGAAACCTTTGTCATCATGTGGTAAACCTGGGATTTGTGACTAAGGCCCAAACCAGAATAGAATGATAAAGCTGACAAAACTTCACACAAAATTTTATCAGTGGGTGGAGCGGGAAAATAATCTAGACACTAAAACAATATGGCGCGGCAGAAATAGGAAACAGGTGGTTCAGCCTCAACAACTGTAACTGGAGATGAAAACCACAAATTAAAGAAAATTCCAAACTGAAAACTCAGAAAGGAACTGATGCAAATAAACATGGTAAACACAGATATCTCAACAGAGAGGGAGAAAAGAAACACAAACTCTTGACAAACTGCTTCCAAATAAACAGACGTAAAAGAGTTGATTAATGTGACAGAAATTGTGAGATAGTAAGAAGCTGTCTCTAAGTGGTGGGGAATTACCACCTGAATCCACAGAGAGTTAATGATTAACCACCAACACAGCTTCAGATACTTTTTTGTAAAATTTCCAAATGAGATACTAGGATTAAGTAAAATAATTAATCCCAACCAGAGTAGCCTAAGATAAATAGTCTAGGAAAGCATCAGAGTGTCTTCAGAATAAAATTCAGGACATTGAGATACAACAATATTTTCAGCTTTGAAGACAGGAGGAACAACTCTGAGATTTGTAGGCATTGAACTAACATTGGGCGGTGTTGACAACAAAGTACCAACAGCCAGGCCCCATCTGCCATTAATGATTTGGCCAAGAATCAGATTGTAGGGGATTTAATACAACAACCCAACTACTGGATGCATTCTTAAAATAAAATTATACCAAGGGATATGTGATTTTTATTGAGTAAATTTTGGGAGGACTAAAATCTTAAGAGTTGAAACAGTGAAAACTATTTAATATTTATCAAAAATTGACTAAGCAATACCACCTGGATCCTGGGCTCCTATTCCTTCCACATTGTCAAGTGAGTGTTTAGTCCAGGTTGCAAAGAGCCCTTGAGTGACCAACTTCTGATGACCATGCTGATAAATAAGCTCATATCAGGTGACCCTTAAATTATGACAATTTAACAACGTCAACTTATGGGGGAATCAGATTCAACCAGAAAACTGGGGCAGCTGTAACCCATTTTTGATCAACTGTTTGATTCAAGTCTGTTAAATTAGTCAGTTTTGTTAAAGTTTTTCTAGCTTTCCAAGCTTTCCTACTTGGCAGATAAATCCCCGGCATTATGGAACTTACTGTGACACCACCCAATCCCAGACCCCCCAGGCCAGCACTGACTCTACGTCTTCCTTCCTGCGCTATTCTGCCTACTAGGCATCACTCTTTCCTGCCCCAATAAACTCCCTGTCATCAAACATTTTCTATTTATATTATCTTTGTTCTGAATTTAAATTGTTCATTTTATCTTTTTTTATAGTTGGTTTTATTCTGTATGTTCATTATATTTCTATAAAATCATATATTTACCATGCTGTGTATCTAGATCCAGAACACAGTTATTTTTAGCACTCAAACACAGCCGCTTGTGAAAATATTAACAAAAATTTGCTGGTTAGCTAAATTTGAATTATAAAATTTTATGTTAATTGTGTTTAGATAAAGTTGTTACTGATCTGAATTCAAAACCTTAATGATAAGCTTTAAGCCAATCACAAGCCAAGTGATAAAGTGATTGTTGTGACATAAAGGGTCATCCAATAATTCTTTGATGCAAGTGCACTAATTAATATGATTGGTTGGTCCTTTTGCCATTGTGTGCCATTGCCGCTGTGGTAAGTTGTTGATGGACTAGTGCTAACTCAGCAGCTGATTGGGCACTAGTCCACCAATAACTTGCCACAGCGGCAATAGTGCACAATGGCAAAAGGACCAGTCAATCATATTAATTAGCAAACCTGCATAAAAAATTATTGGGTGACTCTTTATGTCACAACAGTCACTTTATTACTTGGACTCATGATTGGCTTACAGTTTATCATCAAGGTTTTTATTTGGATCAGTATCAACTTTATCTAAACATAATTAACATATAATTTCTAATTCAAATTTAGCTGATCACCAAATTGTTGTTAATATTTTCACAGGGGGCTGAGTTTAAGTGCCAAAAATAATATGGTGATTATGGAAGCAATGCCAACACAAAGCAGACAACACATATCAAGATTAGCGTAAAACATATACACAATGGGTAAAAAGATGGGATATTGGACTAATGGGAAAACAAATAGGTATAAACAAAGAAGCAATAGTATCAAATTAATAAAGATTTTATTGAGGTGAAAGCTATAAAAACATATGAAAAGGTTAGTAAAAACATTAATGAGAAAATTAGAAAATTCTCTCAAAGACCTTGACTCTGCAATTGCAGAGATCTAACAAATTGACTGCAAGTTTAAGGAAAAAGTCAAGGCCACTGTGATGATCCACATGTAAACAGTTTTTCAGACAAGGGTTGATTTGGCTTCAAATAAAGACGCTATGCCAAAGATGGACAATATGAGTTGGTTTGTTACAGATAGAGGCCTAGTAGGGAATGTTTGCTACTATGGGAGGTAAGGCCTAGCTAGTAGGTGTAAAGACTACTAGGGGCAGATGTTGTCTCCACCCAGCAGAAGATATTGGCTGCTGTGAGCTAGAGGTCTTCACACAGCAGGGAACTGTGGCTGCTTGGGGTGAAGAATAAGATAGCTCAGCAGTTAAATTTTTCTGCTTTGGGTGGGGAGTGATCCATCCTGATGGGTAGTGTTTGCTGCTCAGGCTGGAGAATGCTTAGACCCTGGCAGTTAACGCAGGCTGCCAGGGTAGAAGTATGTGCCAGAATTTTAGGTAACTTGACTACCAGGGCTGTAAGTTTTGGACCCCTGGCGGGTAGCGCGGGCTGCTAGAGAGGGGAAGAGCTCTGAGGGCTCAATTTACCCTGATACACTTACAGGAGGACGTGAGCAAGCACCCTACCTAACAGACTGGTAGGATGTCCTTGTTTATGCCCCTATGGGAGCTTTGGGGAGAACCCAAAGTGAGCATTGGAGGGTATAGATTTGCTCAGAGGTGTCACCAAGGCGGTTGCTCAGGGAAGCAGCTACAGAACTTGGTGTGATCAGGCCTCCGTGAAGTAAAGCTGATTACTTTGCAACTGAAAGCCCAGAATTAATCACCTGGATGAGTAAAAGAAATGGCATATTCTTTGATGATCTATGGTTGGATGGTCTAAGTGAAGTGCCACTTGCAAGGGCCCAGTCAAACGCCAGTTCAATGTAGACTCATACCTGAGTCTACAGGTTCTGGTAACAGGGACTGAGATAAAGAACTAAGGTGGTTCATGTTTTGGGATCAGCAGAGAAGACTAGTAAGAGGGACTGTATGATCACAGGGAAGACTAGTTGAGGGACTGTTGGTTCATGTTGAAGGTTGGAACAAAAATGGTTCATTGTGCAGGTGGAACCAAGGTGGTTCCTAGTAAGGATAAGTTGAAGGGCTCAAAGATCAGGATGCAGGAGTAGCTGGTCATGATAAAGGATTAGCCAGAGGACTGATAAGCTGTTTGAAGACTGGAATGAACTGTTTAGAGACTAAGATGAACTTTTTTGTGGACTAAGATGAACTGGTTGCTGGTTAAGCTGAATAGCTGAGAGATGTGGTTGAAGAACTGGTTGAAGGACCAGAAGATGTTAGTGCAGGAATAGAATATGACTTAGAAGGACTAGACAGTCTGGAGATAGAAGCTGAAAGGTTGTTTTTGGAGTCTTAAAAGAGGAAATATCAATATAAAAAGCAGTTAAAAAAGGATTTTAAGCTGCAAAAGATATAATATAAAAGAATTAAATATCATATAAATGATAAGAAAGAAAGAAAAAAATTATTTGCAGGATTTAAAATATGAATTTATTGAGTTGGAATTGAACCAGAAAGGAGCTAGAAAGAGGCCAGAAACAGGATGGAGAAACTGTGAAGGCAAATAAGCAAATTTTGCCAAGAACAACTATAAGAGGAGAAAGGGCAAGCAACAAGTAAGTTCAAAGTCCCAAAAGGTTGAAGAAAGCACAGAGAAACGTTGTAAAATTGAGGGTTTGAAATTTGCTTAAGTAAAACATATTCAGAAGTGCTTGAGATTTGCCAGAGAAACGTGATAAGAATCACAATGAAACTGTTCAAAACGCAGAGCAGTTGTTTACCTGGAGTGAGACAGCTTTGGGTTTGAACAATAGTCAAGAGCAGGTCATTTGGGTAAACTTTTTGGCAAAACACTTGAATCAAGGCGTAAGATTGGCTGCAAGCCAGAGTCTATTTAATTGGTGTTTTGAGGGCTTTAACTTAAGAGTTAAAGCCTAAAAATGAGGAGCAGAAGCAGAAAATTCAGGGCTTTCATTGGCTGAAGTAAGTTTTGAAGTTTAATATATTGTAGAGAGAGAAAACCTGGATATTTTAAGCTTTTGAAAACCAGAGTTCTGAGAGAGATTTTGGTCTGAAACAAGGAGCTATAAAAGAGGGAGCTATCTGAGACTCTTCAAGGATTAGATCAAGTGGATTACAAAGGTCACAAAGACTACAGAAGGAGCTGAAGACTAAGACAAAAGTGCAGAAGCCCAAGATAAAGCATCCAGAGCTAGAGATAAGGGGCCAGAGCTGGAGAAGACCACAGGAACCCAAGACCAAGGTGCAGGTGCCCAAGAGATTATTAGAGGACTCCCACTATTGGCAAACCCATATTGTTTCCCTTACCCAGGCATTATATCAGATGGTTTCTAAGGGGATCTTCCTTCTGACTGTGAATAAGAGCCTATTACAACCCCTGCCCAAATTTCCATTTATTAGAGTACAAGCCCAATGAGTAGCTATCCCATATCTTTTATCCTAGTCAAGGGGAAGAGGATACCTATTGCCAGAGTTGTAGGAGATTTGCCACTAGTAAGTCTTCCCAGGAGGAGTGGGAGAGATTGACTAGACATCTTGAGATGACAGATAGAGGAAGGGAGTTTATAGGGAATGAATTTACCAGGTTGTTACAAGAATGTTACAGACCCACAGAGGGGTTGGTGCCCGCTGAAGTACAGGTGCATGGTGGGGATGCCTGCCTAGTGGTGGGAAAGGTGCTGGGAGAGTTTGAAGTTATGCAGGCCAAGTACAAGCTTCTGATCAACCACTCACCACTGTTGGGAAATGACAACTCCTCCAAGCCAGTCCCTGGCTATGACCCAGGACACACTTTGGGGAATGGTGACCAGGAACCCCACAGCCACTGTCCTCACTAGGGACAAAATTGACAAGGCGTCTGCCAAGGCACCTATGGTCAAGATGCCAAAAACCCCTGAAAAGAACAATTTTGTATCTTCTTAATGTTCAAAAAACTGTGGTTGAGGGCCTCCAGTTCAAGTCATTTGCCCTCTCTGTGCCGTCTGTCTGGGTTGACGACCCTGAGATGTATGCACATCTCAAGCCAGCAAAGTGTGCCAGTAAATATGATACTGAATTGCCAGTACAATTGCTTGTGCCAAGAATAGCTAAGCCTGCTGAAGCCGTCAACAAGGAAGAAACACAAGAGGTAACCTAATAAAAAATTAATAAAATTTCAAAATACTTACCTTATTTTAGAAAACATAGACAGCAAAATTTGTCAAGTCCTGGTCCCCTTTGTCCCTGCCATGTTCTACACTAACTATGCCAATCATGTGGCAAGACAGCTGTTTCTGTCCCCCCCTGTTTTTTGGGAGCTTGAGGATCAAATCAATGGCACCTTCTCAATGTTCAGGGAGGCATTGGCCAGGCTCACACATGGCAAGGGGGCATCCAAGTGGGAAGTTAATGCCTACAAGGATGCCCAATTGGTCCACTTAAACCCAGTGGCCCTCAGTGGAGTTTACTGTGTAAACTCCATTGAGCTTGTTTGGGACATACTGACAATGCTCCCATTCAAGAACATACCAGAGATGGGCCAGGCCCATGCAGCTGCTTGCTTCTGCTTCCTGGTGGAGCACACACACTCTTACCTGCTGGAGAACTTTTGGTGCTGTTGTGATCTGAGGCGCGGCACAGACACACAATGAGGAATCCTAACCTTAGGATTGGATTTGTACTAAGTCTTGGTTAGATGACAGGGAAGGCAATGTGTTTACCTTGCAGCCCTAGATGAATAATCTCTACTAGTTGTGGCTAGAGAGAGGCACAGAAGTGCAGAAGACACAAAGACAAAAATGTGAAAAGAACTTAATTTTTATTGGTGAATATGAAATGGAATATATAGTGGTGAGGAATACCACAAAACACTACCTGGACGGTAGGATCACTTGCCACCAGCATGAGTGGGGCAAGTGTGTTGCGCAGGATCAAGAAACCAAACAATTGTACTTCCTGATTCAGTCATCACTCATTTTGAGAATCAAAAGCAAAAGCAAAAGTGAGGGATTTGTCTTCAAAATGGCCCACCAAAGGCAAAATTGAAACATGGTGAATAGCAGTATTCACGACATAAAGGAGCAAGCAGTCCAGCTTCTAGAAGTTGCTTGAGCTCTTTAGACACCTGAGCATCCTCTACTTGACTGCAGCAGTAGGGTTTAGCGCCAAAGGGGGGAGCATCACCAGTATCAATCTGGTGAATGACGCCTTTTGCTAACTCATAATCCATGCTATCCTTAGAAAAGATATCCAAAAACTGGTCCAGTAGGTCAAGAACCTCTTTCTGTTGAACCAGAGATAGCTGCAGGAAGTCTTGGGTAGTGAACAATGATAGGACTTGTGGCTCATCCTCAGGTAAGTTAAAGTCCTGAAACATACCAAAGGGATGTAGTGATAGGACGTCAGGAGCATTCAACAACTTGCCATAGCCAACAACCTGCCCTCTAGACACATGTATGGGGAGAGCAGTCAAGCTGGCAACCAGCAGTTGAACAGGGTCTTCATGAGAGACATCCAAGATTCCTGGGCAGAGATAGGGTTTGTTGTGTCCTAGCAAGGGAGGAGAGTACAACTCTAGGAACGTACACTTGGGAAGCTCATACAATATTTGGGAGTCTAGGATAGCCTGAGCCCCAGGAGGAATATTCATAGCAGAAGTGGCCAAGAGAGTAATCCCTTCTGACGCGGGACAAGCCATAGGAGGACACTTCATGTTGGAGGAATGGGTACAGTATTTTAAATTGAAAACACCAGTGGGATATTCTAAGGCACAAGTCTTGAGGCGCTTCCCAGGAACTTTAACTGGCTCTTCAAAGACCATAGGGACCTCATATCCCAATATAGAGAGGTAGCTGTCTTTTAAGTTGATGATCCCATTATATTACCTAAGAAATTAAGTACCAACTAGCAGTTCATAGCTCTTGTTCTCCAGGACAATGGCAGGCGCAGCTAAGAGTAGCTTCCCAAATTGCATGGGCAGAGCGGAATAAGCTCCTATGGCAAAAGTCATGGACAGCCCAGCTGTGCCATACAATTGATGATAGTTAAGGTTGGGGCAAGTTTGAGCTTCCTGAAAAGCTTTGAGGAGACAACATTAACAGGAGACCCTGTATCTAAGAAAGCCTAAATTTCCACCTTTTGGATGGGTATTTCCACACAAGTGGTGGCACACCCAAAGGGAGGGAGGACAGCCAGAATGTCTTGGGTATCTGCTAGCGCTTTGTCCCACTTTTTAATCATGCATCTTAGGCCTGGGAAATCCTTATAGACTGTTTGGAGAGGGAGCAAGACAGAGACTTTTTTGAACACAGCATCAGCAACCTCAGAAGCTTCTTCAGAAGACTTGACAAGCACAGGAGATCTCTTGGCTTGGGTGAGGTAAGGGCAAGAGACAACCTCCCTGGATAAGGCAGAGGCTTGGCGGTTGTAGTAGTCTTCCTAGAACATAGCTTATAAGGGACTGCAATAGTTTCAGGGACAGCCAGAACAGCGTACCCATAGGCATCAGGATCTTCTATATCAGAATTGTCCATGTCAGAGTCATCAGATATGTCATGGAATAGCAGCAGAATAGGAGGAGCCTCAGAGTCAGAAGTCTCAGAGTCAGCAACGGAGGGGGTAATTGGAGGAGACTGGGAAGAATTGTCAACCAAGAGCGTCTCTGCCTCTAGGTTGGCTGTTCTTTTCCCGCCTGTTCCTTGGGATCAGCTCCTTCAACTTAGGATTGGTGCAGACTCAGGAACGGTGACCTATTTGTCCACAGTTATGGCAACTCTGTTGTCAAGGAGGATTCTGCAAGTTAATGGTAAGGATATGTGGACTACATGAAGACAAATCAGAAGTAGAAGCAGCACAATTCTCTTGCATAACTGCTCCAGAATGGGTAAGGTGCATATCTTGCAACAGTGTCTTTATGCTATTCATGGAAGAAAGCATGGCTTTATGGGTCTTGAAGTGAAGATACAGGAGCTGGTTAACCTTGAGGGCTTGACCACAAGCCATGTATGCTTCATGTGCAGTCAACTGGCGGCTTGTGATCAGTTGTTGTCCTTCCATGTAGAATCTATCTGCAAATTCAGCTAGGGTCTTCTTTGGTTTGAAAGCAATGTGCATGAAGGCGTCCTTCTTCACTTCCAAACTAAGGTCACCACCAAATTTGCCAATCAGAAGTTGCTTCATATCTTCCCAGGTCTCAATGGTGGGCAGCTCTGGCACTACTACCTCTTGGCAGGTCGGGTATAGACAGGTCAAAATGTGTTTCTTCTTGACCTCATTTGAGGCTCTTCTCATGGCAGTTTCATAAATAGTTAGGAAAGCTGCAATGGTCGAGGTTTTGGGATTGAAGACTTGCTTAAAGATAGGCTTGAAGTGTACTTCTGTGTTAGGCCACTATTGTTGCTATCAAGTATATTTATGCGTGGGGGAAATTCTGTTTCTGACTTGGTGGGGGGCTTCCTGGCCCACAGCTGGGGAACACTATCTTCAAGGGTAGTCAAGGTGTCAGCAGTGTGGGTGCCTGTATTATTAGCTAGGGTGTCTGTTGCTCAGTAACATCCAGACACTGGCCCTGTGCTGTTACTACCAAGGACAGCTCAGCCAGTTGGGAAGTAAGAGACAGGCCCACCAAAAGGCAAGGGGTGAACCTGCCATTTACTGAATTGATCACTTCACTTAGTTCTTGTATGACTTTATCAAGCTCAGAGTGATCTCATTTCAGGAGGTCCACTTCATTGGCTAGAGCTATCAACTCTCTAGCACAATGAATGTGGGGGGGCTCCTGATAAGCCAGGGCAACAACCATCTTTGCCCACAACTTCAGGTGGACTAACTACAGACGCCATTGCCTCATGCAAAGTAGCAACCTCTTGTTGTAATTCAGCAACCTGAGCCGTCAGCACAAGCACTTAAGGGTCAGACTGAGGGACTTTGGGGGGGCAATCCTGACTGCAGGTAGATGCTCTTAAATCTCAAATGGCATCCCAGAGCCTCTGTTCTGTATCTGATAGCTTGTCAAATGGAGGAGAAGGTGGGGCATCTGCTTTGGAGGTAGACAGTTCATTTACTTGAGTCTGGAGTTTGGCAATGGTAGCAGCGGTAGCAGCCCTTTCTTGATCAAACTCCTTTCCAAGTTTGTGGAGGCCCTTTGCAGCATGGACCGCTACTTGCTGTAATTGGTCAAAGGAATAAGCACTGGACTTGTTGAGTTATTGTACAAGTTGTTCAAAGTTGGTGAGATAGGCATTGAAAGTAGAGTCTACTTGGGCACGCCAGGGCTGTTCCAGTTGGTGGAACTCATGAAGGCACTCTCTGACATACTTGGGGATGGATTAAGATATTCTTTCAATGGATGTGACCAAACAAGATTGGGAGGTGACAGAGTTGCGCTGATTATTGGATACTAAGGAAAACAGGGAATGAATCCACTGCTGGTAGGCCACAAACTTATCCCAGTGATGGGTGACAGCAGCTTGCAGCAATGAAATCTCCTGAATGTGGAGCCCTAATACCATTTGATGATGGGCTAAGGAGGGCTGTACAAAAAAGGACAATAAATGTTCAGCTGAGCCAGCTGCCAAGAGGAGATTCTGTGGAAATTGTGGCGCTACAATCAATTTGTAGTATTCTGCTCAATTAAACTGAAGCTGGAGGCAAGGGATGGCCCTATCACAGGCTATCCCAAGGGCTACTGCCATGACTTGTTCCAAGTAAGGGGTACCCAAAGGGTAAGCCATTAGGCAAGGACCACTCCCAAGGTTCAACACAGTAGGGACAATAGACGGGTTGGCAATGTCTTCCTCAATAGGAGGACTGGTAATTTCAGGCAAAGTTGGCTCTTGTATAGGCGGAGGCAAAGGTCCTGAAAACGTAGTTGCAAAGGGGATAACTAAGGGGTTTACAGCCCCTGTAGGGAGCACCATTTTTGTTGTGATCTGAGGCGCGGCACAGAGTCACAACAGGAAATCCTAACCTTAGGATTGGATTTGTACTAAGTCTTGGTTAGAATGGCAGGGAAGGCTATGTGATTACCTTGTGGCCCTGAATGAATAATATCTGCTAGACATGGCTAGAGAGGCACCAAAGTATGTGGAGACACAAAGACAAAAATGTGAATAGAATTTAATTTTTACTGGTGTATAAGAAATTTAATATATAGCGGTTTGCAATACCACAAAACATTACCAGGACGGTAGGATCACTTGCCACAAGCATGAGTGGGGCAAGTGAGTTGCACAGGATCAGGAAACTGAACAATTGTATTTCCCAATTTGGAGCCAGCCTTTTTTAAAGGGCAAAAGCAAAAGAGAGAGATTCATCCTTGAAATAACCCAATGAAGGCAAAATTGAAACATGGTGAATGGCGGCATTCAGAACAGGAGCGCGGTTGGAAAATTGGCTGTTGCAGATGCAACAGCTGTCAAGAAAACCAAAATCCTCCTTGCCAACTTTGGACTGGCCTGGAGCGCTGACAAGATGGGGGTCCCTGCAGCCATGGAGCTGACCTTTGCAAAGACAAAGCATGAGAAGAAGATTAGCACAGTATACAACAAACTTTGTGAGTTTACTGAAGCCTTTGCTGGACAAAGGCTTCACCTTGTGGTTTACCTGGGATATCTTTTCTTCTTTGGGATGGGCTCAGAGTAGAGGACCTAGACAGGGTCCTTCTTGGGATTGAAAAGTCAAGGCTCTCCCTGGATGAAAAGAAGGTCTCCCCAGGATACAACTTGGTGGACCACATTATACAGGACACCCTGGTCCTGGCTGATGTTTACAGGTTTGCGGCCCCGCCCAAAAAGCTGCTCCTGAACTCCCACCTGACCATACTGCCTTTTACCAGCAGGCGGGAGTATTTCAACTAAAGTGTATCCACTGTCTACGGTGTGCAGTGGGGGTTGTGCACCACCTCCATTACCAGGTGGGTACATATCAACAAACCCACTACAGGTGCACCCAATAAAAATCTATTCTTCAAATTAGCTACAATTTAAATATTTCTTTTTAGATGCCTTTTTTTCTAATTCTTTTTTAGCAAACAAGTTTAAAAAATATATCCCAGAAATGGTTTTCATAAAAGCATAAAAATATACATTAATAAAATATAATTATAATTTATACATTTTACATTTAATTTTTTTACCTTTCATTTTATATTTATTTGACAAGAGTGATATAAATCTATACAAGTAATCCAGTATCAAGTGTTTGGGATAGCCCCAGATATCATAATAAAATAATTTAACATAAATAAATAAATTACAAACCTTAATTGATGGTCCAGCCAAATGTGATTGTGGGCTTGGAAGTTTCTAAATATAAAACAATAATTAATAAATCTTAAATAGTAAATTAGAGAATATAAAATAGTCAGACACATTAAGCCTTTAATTGATTGGCTGTTTGACAAGGCATTCAGAGATGAACAAATCAGTGTGGCCATATAATTTGGCCACAGTCTCAGCTGGGAGGGTGTTGATCCCAGCCTACAGAAAATCAAAGATATTCTTGGTCCCAGTTGGGGTCCCTTGCTTGACAACTTGCTTGAGCCACCCAAAAACTTCCTTGATGGGATTTAGGAAGGGAAAATAGGCAGGGAGGAAGAGAAGGCACAAATTTGCTGTGGCCAATCACTGGGGGTCCACTGCAATTCTGGTGTTGATTGATGGAAATTCCACAAGAATATCTGCCACCTTTTGGAGACCAATGTTGTCCAGTACTATTACATTAGCAAAGCCCGGGCTTGTGCACCTCAGGTGCTCCTGGATCAATTGGAGGAATGACAAGAAGGTACGGCTATTGTGAGAACCCAATATCATTTGATGCATCTTGATCCCCTTTGGATCAAAGAGAGCCACTGTTGAGATTTTTGGATCTTGAGGAACAAGAGATATAGTTTTTATTGTTTATATTATGCATGTGGGCAAGGGGAATCTGTAAGAAGACAGATGCACTTCCTATTGGTGTGGATGGGTGTTGCAGTGGGCTGTGTTCCGTTGCTGCTTGATCCAAGTGATGGGGAAGTCCTGTGGTCCTTTGGAGACGCGACACTGTCTATGGTGGTTTGGCAGGAATTTGAAAGTATCAATAAGTTGCTCTTACTGTACTTGACACCACTACTATTTGGACTAGTAGTGATGTTGAAGGATATTAATTGTCTGCCTTCCAAGTGATCTTGGAAGGACCCTTTATAGTTGAAAGCTAGCGTCCAAACTGGCGTCTAGCTGCAGACAACTCTTACTAGCTAGCCTATCATCCCCAAGCTACTAGTTTCACCCCCAGAGTTGGATCCCAAACCTGAATAAGGTTTTGAGATGAGGTAATATTCTAGGCTTCTGATTTCTCCTCTTCAGCCTAGATATACCTTGATTTAGTTGCGGCCAACTAAGTTGTCATCCATTTTGGCTGACCTTGCCTTGCGCTTGGCATAATGTGCAAAATTTGCACGGGCTGTCCTCTGTCTCACTTCTCAGTGAAACAGGATAATGTAATTCCCCGTTCTATTCTTTGGGTTGGGGTTGCGTCTTAATTCAGAATCTGGAATGCCTAGCATCTAATTATAGAAGCTTTTGGATTGTCCTGTGACCTGAGACCCGGAATGTCTCAGGTGTCTTCTGACTTGTAAACTATATCAGTCTTGTTATAGTTTCTCTGTATTCCGGAATAGCTGTTTTGGTTTGGCTGTGTCCCGTCTAGTGTCAACCCACAGCTTCAGTGATAGGGATATGGATCAGTCAACCCTAATAGATCAGGATTTCCTGACAGCCACCATTGAATAGGCTGTGGCGCAGACTGCAGCACGCCAAACCATCCCATCATTTGAGCCTTTGGGGACATACCCATACCCATTGTGCATTGATGAGACAAATGCTGATTTGTCAATATAGTAAAATTTGACTATCCCCTTGGCTTTGAGGGCAGTGTACACCTCTGTGTATTTTTTCCAGACGTCAATGTTGGCTGGACTATTACAATTATAGGGAGATATCCCAAGTTTCCTCCAGGAAAAGCGCATTCCCATGACAAGATGATAGTAAAAGGAAATTGAGGCCTAAATCCCAAAAGTAGATTTGACCATGGCCTGTATATTTGCCAGTTCAAGATGACAATCTCAGGTTATCCACTGACAGATTGCCCATTGTACTCCTTGGTGAGCATGGTAGAAACGCGCAAGGATTTCTCTGCGGCAAGGACTTGGCCAGTATAAATGAACTTGTTGAAGGTCATTGAGGCGTACTTGGGATCCACCCCAACAAGGGTTATGGCCGCCTTGTAATCACCTGATTCACACATTAGCTTAAGCAGGATGATGCGTTTGATGTCAGGGATGCGCTTCTGGGCGGGCTTTTTAGCGGTGGAGATTGACTTGTTGGCATTGGTCACAACACAGGGCATGGGTACCTTGGTGTAGAAGGATGCAACCTTCTTTAGAACCAGCTATCCTTCTGTAGTTTTATAGAACTTGGGCTTGTTGTCGTATTCTTGCTTGCCATCACTGACATAAGGCTCATAGCTAGTGTCAAGGACAGGCTTAACTTTCTCCAGCATGGCTGACGGGACCGACTCTTGGCAGTACACAGAGTCAAACACGTACAAAGTAAGCTCTACCTCCTTGTTTCTAACCATTTTTGTTTTGGTCACCTTGGTGGGCTTCTGGATCATCTTGGGGACCCAAGAGTTGATGCTCTGCACCCTAGCAGCTTGTGCTCCTTAAACCAGCTGTGTCAGTGCAGTGTCACTATTGAACTCTCCTCTGTCTCCTTCCTGAGTAGGCACTTGTGTTGCACTAACTTTGTTCTTTGACCTGCGGGGGCAACTGCAGCCGCAGTGCACAACAGATGCATTAATACTCTGGTGTTGTGTTCCTTCCATTTCAAAATTTAATAAAATACTAAATAAAATTCAATTAAGTTACTCCCTATTTTTAATTTTTGCTTTTACCTGAATATGGATATTTAATTAGAGTTTTCCCCACTGTTGCAACATCTTCAATTACTTCCTCTTGGAAAATTAACACCCCAAGTAAATCACTTAACAACTCACTGAATGGTTCACTGTCCAGCCAATAAACAGGTGGCACCATTATCAGTTAACCATCTATGACAGGGATCACTCAACCCAGGTCCTAAATGGAACACAACTTGATTAAGCCTTGTGACTCAAGAGGAACATTACTCAGATAAGCCCCATGACCTCCATGACGTACATGAACAACATGTGGCTTGTCATGATACTATATATAAGCCTATATTTATATTCCATAAAGTATCATTCTCTTCTTAAATCTTCCCCTTATTTTTTATTATACTTCCCAGAAGTATAAACTTGACAGTGGTAGCACAGGTAGGTTATCCATACCTACCCAACTCAAAGGAAAAATTCCTCCCAAGAAAAGAACCCAAACAATTTCACTCCCTAATGGCTGGAGAGATTACTAAGTAGGACAAGACGTTCCCGCAGGCCTTGTCATCTACAATAACATCCTTGTACTCACTGACCAGTACAACGCTCTCAAAACCCGCAGACTGTTCCCCACCACACAACCACAACAGCGCCTCTGCAACCTGAGTTACCCAATATCGTGTTTCAACGCTTACGTACCGCTGGGATTGGCGCCTTTGCAGGACTACGCCGTGAAAATGCCTCTCTTTGGATCAACAGCACTGAGAGTAAGTTTGAACAAGTAGAGTACCCCCAAAGACTCTGGGTCAGTGAGATTGCCCTTTGCGTCACAGGGATTGCCTCATGTTTTGTAACCAAATGGCTAGCCCAACACCCTGACCAGAAGGAAAATTGGGAAGTGTTCAAGGCCGCATTCCTTGAAAATTTCTCCATGAAGGATTCAGACGTAGTGATCATGACCAAGCTTTGAACCTTCAAGATGACAGGAACCATCAAAGAATACATTACGGCATATGAAGGACTACATGACTGAGCACCCAACACCATCAACTTTGATGAACCTGGGCTGTGCCTATACTTCTACAATAGCCTTCCCACACACATTAGATGTCAGTTTGACATGACTTGCTGCAAGAACCTTGAGGATGTATTCCTAGAGGGAAAACATGCAGCTCAGAAGTCTGAAAATCTACACGCCACCAACAAGTGCAAGTAAAATCCTGCAGCTAAGAGAGAGCCTTGTCCCAATAAGCAAAACAACCAAGCCAACAACACCCATCCTTGAACCAGGAATTGCACTGCACAAGCCAGCCAGGCCAGCATCAAAGATATCAACAAGGAGGGAAAAGCTCAGGGGAGTGCTTAGACAAGCCGCCCTCCCCCACTTCACAAGACTTGTACAGAGAACAGGACGTGGATTCAATCACCATGATCCAAGTTCCCTCCAGTGACTCTCTACTGTTTGCCGCCCAAACTGGAAATAAACTCCTCACTTATCCTTTCTGCTTTTGCAGATACCAGGGCATAGCACTATTTGACACTGGACAAGATCAATCCCTCATCAACAAGAGCTTTGCAGACCTCATGAAGTTACCTACCACTCAAAGTAAAATCAAGAGAGACATCATGGCGGACAACTGTAGCATACCAGTTACCCATGAAAAAAAACCTTTCTGCGCCCAAATTGGAGATGTACAAACAACAATTAGCGGCCCCATCATACCAATCCCCAAGTATGATGTCATACTTGGTTTGGACTGGATGAGAAAGACAAAACCTCATATCAACAGGGACAGTGCCACCCTCACCATACAGCAAGGAGAAGTCCACCATCACGTGTATCCAACACATCTTGACACCCTCATGAGGGACCACATATTTGTGAAAATCATGGAAACAGAAGAAGAAACTGACACCAGCAAAATCAATTGGAGCACCTGTACATATGAGGTTATCCACTTCAAAAACATGGAAACTCAATACAAACAGAACCCAATCAGAAACCAGCTAGTCAATGAATTTCCCTCTGTATTCCAAGAAACACTACTTGGGTTACCCCCTGACTGGGGTATACAACACGATATTGACCTAAAAGGAAGTGTGCCTAAAGCACAACCCATATATTGTCTGACACCACAAGAAGATAATACCCTAAAAGCTTACCTTGACAAAGCACTTGAGAAAGGCCTCATCAGGCCCTCAAAGTCACCCTTTGGTGCCGCTGTCTTCTTTGTGGCAAAGAAAGATGGAGGGCTCCACCTGGTCACAGACTACAGGGCCCTCAACAAGGTCACAATAAAGAACAGGTATCCCCTGCTTCTGATTGATGACCTTTTTGATGCCCTGGGGGGTCCCAAATCTTCACAAAAATTGATTTGACAGCAGATTACCACCAAATTTGCATGAAACCTGAAGACATTCCAAAGACCGCATTTCAAACTAAATACAGATCCTTTAAATGTGTTGTCCTCAATTTTGGCATGAAAAACGCTCCCAGTACCTTTGTAACCTTCATGAATGAAGTATTCAAGGAACACATTGGGAAAAGAGCAATCATCTACCTGGACAACATCATCATTTACAGTCCCAACCTGTAAAAACACTGGGAAGACGTCCGTGCAGTCCTCTGTACCCTGGAAGAAAACCAATTGATTGCCAAACCGTCCAAATGTGAGTTCTTCTTGACTGAACTTCCATTCCTTGGCCATATCATCAGCAAGGATGGTATCAACCCGGATCCAGACAAAATACACGCTATAACAGAGATGCCAGCCCCAAGGAATAAGAGTGAGCTCTGCACTTTCCTTGGAATGGTAGCCTATGTACACAGGTTCATCACTTACTGGGGCGCCCTAACAGCTCCCTTGTCAGCCATCACCGGGAAAACAACCAAATTTGTCTGGACACCCTTACAAGACCAACATTTCCGCCAACTGAAGGAACACATGGTTACTGCCCCCATCCTGCAATACCCAAACTGCAACAGTATCTATGAGCTAGAAACCGACGCCTTCAACTATGCCATAGTAGGAGTCCTCATATCCAAATGGCCCAAAAAGACTTTCTTCCTGCAGCATATTAATCAAGGAAACTATCAGACGGAAAACAAAGATACCCCATACACGATAAGGAATTGGTCGCCATTATACACTGCCTCATGAAGTGGTGATGCTATCTGGAAGGAGCCCAGATGTTCAAGGTACTCACTAACCACAAGTTGTTGATATTCTTCAAAACACAACAACACCTGTCAAGAAGACAAGATGAATGGATGAGCCTTATATAAAGGTACCCCATGATAATTGAATACAAATCAGGCAAAGAAATGCTTACTGCAGACACTCTGCCAAGGCTATACCGTAAATATCTCCTATGCACTGATGGAGACCACAATTGGCCCATGTTAATAATGGGGAATATCCAAGAGGGGTTCTACCTGGTACATCAATGGACATCCAAGAGAAAGTCCTCAAGAACAAACATCTGTTCAAAAACGTATATGGTATCCTTCACCAAATACTTCCAAATGGGGACACTGTACCCTACGTCCCGTCAACACAAAAGATTGACACAATCCTCCAATATCACAGAGACTTGGGACACACCTGTATCAGAAACTTGCATGGATACCTCAAGACATGCTACTGGTGGCCCAATATGCTAGATGATATCAGAGAAGTACTGGAGCAATGCAAAGTCTGTGAGAAGTACGCCCAAACCAAAGCTCCACCCAAGTCAGTAGTACCTGTATCCATCACACAACCCTTCAAGGTATGGTTGTTGGATATTGTGGGACCTATGCCCAGTGAAAGCAAAGGAAAAAAGTACATCATCATAGCCATTGACTATGCAACCAGATGGCCCGTAGCACAAGCTACAAAAAAGCACAAAGGCAATGACGTGAGACAATTTATTGGCAATGAGATCATAGCAAAGTTTGGAAAGCCTGACCTCTTAATCACAGATGGAGGCACTGAACTCAAAGATATTGACACCAACATCTATCTTGCCAAAAACGGAATAAAACATGTCACAGCCAGCCCATATCACCCACAAGCAAATGGACGTGTAGAACAAATAAACAGCTCCCTAGTGGAAGCCCTCAGTAAGTTATCTGCCAACAATCCAAAAGCATGGGTTGACATGCTACCAACCGCCCTTATGGTCTGCAGAACATGGGTCAACTGCAATACAGGCAAAAGCCCTTATGAGCTTGTCTATGGTCAGAAACCCTCACTTGTCAGTACAACCACAGGACCACAACTGCCGCTTCCAAAGAGGGTACCAGACAGCAATGACCCAAAATTACTACAAGCCAGAAAAGACCAAGAAGTGATGGAACACCAAAGAGTCCAGTGGGAAGCAATCCCATTGCAACAAGAAAGGCTCCAAGTTGGAGACAAGATCTGGGTTGTCAATCACAACCAACACAAACTAGACCCAGGGTTATGCGGACCAGGCATTGTCATGGAAGTTAAGCCCAATAACACCTACCTCATCAAAGAGATTGGAGCTCAAACTGAACTGAAATGTATGCACCACAACTGACTCTGTTTATGTAAAGCAAGAACAGCCCAACAAAATTCAAGGCTCCCTGTGCCAAACACCAAACTGGATCAATACCAAGCCCACATACCAGATACTCTCAAGAAGATTCCCAAGGCTCTGCCTTCCAGCACCGCAGGGGGAGATGTCACAACATCTTCAATTACTCCCTCCTGGGGAATTAACGCCCCAAGTAAATCACCAAACAACTCACTGAATGGTTCACCATCCAGCCAATAAACGGGTGGCACCATTATCAGTTAACCATCTATGACAGGGATCACTCAACCCAGGTCCTAAATGGAACACAACTTGATTAAGCCTTGTGACTCAAGAGGAACATTACTCAGATAAGCCCCATGACCTCTATGACGTACATGGATGACATGTGGCTTGTCATGATACTATATATAAGCCTATATTCATATTCAATAAAGTATCACTCTCTTCTTAAATCTTCCCCTTATTTTGTTTATTATACTTCCCAGAAGTATAAGCTTGACACCACCCTATATTCCAATTTTAGATTTTTTGTTTCTTAATTAGTTGTTTTTGGTTTTACTACGCCCATTTTAGAATACTCAAAAAAACCACACATTTTCCAGATTTTACTGCCAAATTCAAACATCCAATACAATATTTTTAAAACTTGTTTTCAGATTGTGTGCCCTATTTTAGATACCTTGGTATCATTCTTGATTACAATCCATTGCACACAACATTTGAGTGATTTTGTTTACATAGTGAGTTGCTATTGTGTTTTGTTTTTGGATTGAGTTTTGATTCACTGTGCTTGGGTGTATTTTGTCACCAATTCACATAGTAAACATATGGGACATTATTTTTCTTGTTATGCCTAGGCGCCAGATTGGTTATTTTATAACTTAATCACATTATTCATATTCAAATTATTCAGAAAGAGTAAAATACAACCAATCCCAAATATTTAATTGATCTTGGGCTTGGGTGATTTTTTAAAAAATAATTCATTGATTTTATAATTGAAAATTGCAACTTATAGTACTACTGAAAATATCTTAAGTGCTACTACAAACCAAAAATATTTATGATGAGTTGCATGGGAGAGTAATAGCAGCCCCAAAGCTATAAATGCTATTACCCTATCTTTGGCTCATCATAAATATTCTTAGTTTGTTTCAGAAAAAAAAGGTTGTTGTTTTTGAAAGACTGATAACTCTATTTAAAATACACCCTCTAGTAAGCTGCCCTACTTCATGAACTTGCCCCAATACACTACTAGCATCTTCTGATATTTTTGTTTCTCTGGTATCATCACGTGATTTCAAATGATAAAATATCTCAGAATATTCTGAGAAGCTTTCAAATGTTAAAGGTGAAGTATATAACTTCCCATCTTTCATCAAATATGAAAGATTAATGCGCAGATTTTTAACTTCAAGCTCTCTTTTTATAGGCCTAAATTTCCTTTCATAAATATAAAAAAATGCTTTTTGGGAAACAATTGAACCAGTTAAAGATGAATTGTATAATTCTTTTCTTTTTTCTTCTTTCTCACAAATATTTTTTAGATCATTAATGTTGTTAATATAAAGTACATTTTCTTTTTCCTTTAAAATTTTTGATATTACACCAAAGTGACCATCAACAATGCTTTTTCCATGGCATTCAACAAAACGGTTATATTTTATGGAACCCTTAATATATTTAGGTGCCTCTTTAAATAAGTAATATAAAAATTCATATGATCTAAAATGATTTCCATTATCTGTCCATACTTTTATATTTTTTATTTTTTTAAATCTATCTAATTTAAGAAGACTTATTAGACATTCACCTGAAAATAAAGAATCATGTGATAATATTTGAGACAAAAAATCATGATATTCATATTTAATTTTATTGTTTTCTTTAAAAACTAATGCAAACCCTAATAATGAGATTGGTTTTTTTGAATAAAAACAATTATTGGTCTCAATTGGACCACCTCCAACCTTTAAGTTTTCTTTATAATCTATAACTACAACACAAGACTCATCATCTAGTTCATTAATATCTTTTTTATATTCACAATTTTGATGAACATAAAAGTCTTGGTGCTGATTAATAGTCTTTAAGTCATTGTCTATAGATTCTGGTAATGGTAAGTTTTTACTTTCACATTCTTCCTTCTTTTTTTCTAGTGAATTTTTTAAATTACAAATATTGCACATATCGGTTTGTTTTTTACTTTTTATTATATTTTTAGGGATTAATTTATAGTAAGTGGAAATTGAAACTGAAATTTCATTTTTTATTTTCATATTTTCATATATTTCTTTTTTTGTTTTAAGTAGAGAGTATTTAATTTCAGTTGAGTAATTACTCATCTCTTTTTCTATATCTTTATAAATTTTTTTCAGGCACTTTTTTTGTAAACTGGCTTGTTTCAAAAGAATTTTCCAGCAATTTTTTAATTATTTTTTTAGTTATTTCTTTTTTTAATGAATAGTTATTATTTTTTTGGCTTTTTTTGTTTAAGCTTACATTTTTATTTTTATTTATTTTTCTTGAGTATTCAAACTCACTTTTGGTTATATTAAACCCCATATCATTAAGCTCTTTTAAAGAGTAACTGGAAGTAACCAGAGATTGCAAGGCTGGGAGATGTTTTTGGGGAGAAGATTTCATGAGATCCTTTAAGTTTTCAATGAACTCATTGCCTTTTTGATTTTGAATAGTTGGCAGGAACTGAGCTTTCCCAAATTCAGTTTGAGTAAGGAAGTGCTTGATGAAATTATCAAGATCATCACCAGCAATAAAGAGGAATGCCTTTTTTAACATTGCAATTCTCTCTCTTTTTGTTGAAGCTCCCAAGGAAAAAAAGGGTAGCATGGAAGAAGTAAATTTAACTGAGGACATGGTAGTATTTTGAATCTGTAATTAGGTCAGATCTCTGATGTGTGCCTTAATGATGGGGTAGTTCTGATCAGAATGTGGTCTTTGAATTGGGTTATTTGGATTAGAAGCTTTGTGGTACTTTAGCTCTTATATACCAAGCTAAATGACACCATTCTGAAAGAAATGGTGTGATAGCTTTTATTATAGTTTGAACTTGAATTTATGTTTGCAGAAATTAATTAAATACCCAGTTTTCATGCACAAGTGATATATGTGAAGCAGCTAAGCATTATTATTACATCATATCCTCTTTGTAATCAATGCAAATCAATTAAAATGATGTATTCAGTTAATTGTAACTCTTCTGCATATTTTTAAATGATAAAATATTAAAGAATTCTATTTAAAGAATGCTCAATTTGAGGTTCGAAGCTCACTTGAACCTTAAAATCAATCTAAACAGTGATAAAAACATCCTAACTTCAAACTATCATAAAATCCTAGAGAATTGAGCTTTTTAAATAAAATAAAATGCAAAAATAAAGCTCTCAATCTTATCTTTAATTTCGTCAAATAAAAAACATCTGTTGTGTATTCAAAAAAGAGTATTTATTAGCTTTGAAGTGATCTACTTTATATCATTAGATATAATCATATAATAAAATCTGGATTATGCTCTTTTAAATTACTTTTGCTTTAATATTGAGCATAGTATACATATTAAAATTTTTACACCAATAGAAAGATAAGATTCTTAGCTTCATTTTGATAGTTACAGTGTGAAAAAATATTAATTTTTCATTGAGTTATTAATGTTTTAAATATAAATTGTGTAATTAGTTACTTTTTCAAAATCGAACTGTGCTATGCTGCGAGTTGAGCAGCATGTGCATTAGAAAATGGCCTAATCTCTAAAATAATGACCCATATGTCTAAAATCTTTGTCTTTCATAAGATGCACAAACCCAAACAGACAGGCAACTTAAAGAAATACTTTCCTGTATAGGAGAAGTGTTGATATTTAAAACCATCTGAAATTGTGTTTAGCTGTCCAGCTATTGTCCTGGCATTCTGGGATAACTTCAAATTGCATTTACAACACCACATGATCATGAGAAACTGTGTGAACTTAAAAAGTACCTACAACAAACAGAACTAGCTGCAGGGACTGCAGTCCTTTCACAAACACAACTGAGCCACACATGCCAAGAAGACACAATTCAGGCCTGCTTGTGGCACTCAAACTAGATAACACAACCCACCAGAAAACCTTATTTCATCCTCAAACCACAAGTTTTGACACAAAAAGACATAGCTAACTTTTGTAGTAGCACAACTGTCAGAATCCTTTTAAAATGAAACTGCTTTTTGTTCTGGACTTAGTTGATGTGTTTAAACTGTTGAAATGAGTTTGAAGCTTCTTTAAAGTAGCCTTTATAACAACCTTGATTTAATTATACAATTCCAAGTCCCCCAATTCATTTAAAAACCTGTTTTTATATGCATGAAGATCTCCACTTGTTTGTTTTGTATCACACAATCTAGTGAACCAATCTCAATGCTTGAACACATTTCTGAAAGCCTGAAACAAGAGAGTTCAAACTAAGTATAATCTGCACTATTTACAAATGCAACACTTGCCTTTTGACACAATTTCTTCTTAATTACCCCTGCTTCCTCTCAAACTTTAAACACTAACTGTATAAATTCTCCTATTCTCTCTCCACTCCCATATTCCAACATTCTCTTTATTGGCTCCTCAAATAAGTTTGATTTATTCAAATCTCTTTGATCAAATTCTATTTTGTTTAATTGTCTGGCCCTTTTCTTTATGTATAATCCTGAGTTACTTGAGGATGGTATTAAGACTGGAATTCTTGGTAGCCTTGCTCTAATCAATAATCCAGCTTCCAGCCCTGACAACAACCCAGGTTGTTGAAAAGATAGGGAATGCTCATGGAAACATAATAAGCAAGTCAGCCCCCCCCCCAACTACAGGAATAACTTGCACCTAGTAACACCTGAGCTTTAATTGTGTGAATTTGATGGGATCACCATGTTCAAAGTTCCTTATGGTGAGCCCCTGCTCTTTGGAGCAACCAACAACAACAATAAACTCATTTTCTACCCTTTTCATTTTTGTACTTATAAAGGTTTCGCTCTTTTGAAATAAGAAGCAGATTATACCCTGGTAAACAAAGAGTATAGTCAAGATCATAAATATCCTCACTGTATCTAGAAGTTTCAAGAGAGTAGATCTATGATGAACATTTGCTACCCATACAGAAAGATACTAAACCCTTCACAATCTAGCTAGTAAAAGTCAACAGTAATATAAGGGCCTCACCTAAGTTCTACCTATTATAGCTTAGTTTTGGTATTATATTAGATTATTTAAAGAGAAACACCCCTCACATAGATTGAGTGACCTCAATCCTCACAATAGAGCTTGGAGGGGTCCATCACCCCATCTGCCCCAGTTCTGTTGACAAACTGCTTTGCAACCATATGATTTTAAGGATTATTAAGACCCAAGAAGAACAGAAAACCTCAGAAAAATTAATTATGATACCTGCAATTATGAGGTAGTATTTTTGTACTGGTTCTGCACATCAGACACCAATACATGTATTGAGTAAAAGTCAGGTGTCTACTGGGAGTAGATGTCATTTTTCAAGTGAGCATGTTCCTGTATTAAGACATTGTATTTGGCTTGAAGGATGAGAAATTCTACAAAAACTTTTCATCTGACCATTCTGGCATCAGCTTCATGGTCATAACCTCAGCTGGAGTGCTTCCCTTATTAGGTTTTATAACTCCTGAAATAGTCTTGTAAACTCACTCTACGGGATTTTCCTGCCTCTGGCTTTTAACTTGAGCCTTTTAGTTAGTCTCTCCCATTCTTCCTCAGGTGTTTTAATTCTGGAAAACTTCCTGTAGCAATGCCTGTAGATGTCTTTATCCCATGTGTTAGGTTAGTAAATATGAGGTATATTACCCATTAGAAACTTGGAAAAGTTAATTGTTTTTAGGGGCTGAGAGTAGCTTTTATTGAATCAGAAGGCAGATACCCTTAGAAATCTTCTTTATTATAGCTGATTTTGGGCTTGGTGTTAGACTCCTTGCTCTCAGGTGTCTTGATATTGGGCTTCTTGGTATTTTCCTTGCTCTTGGCCTTGTACTTTTTCTTGCTCTTGCTCTGCTCTGACCTTGACGCTTGCTCTGGTTCTACTTTGCTCTAGATTCTTTCTATTCTTTCTTTGATCCAATTAATCATTGCTTATATAGTTCCTTGATTCAGTATATTTGTTCTATATTCTGTTTTTCTCTTCCAGGCTTAAATCATTGTTTTTTCTCATTTATATAATAAGTTAAACTTTTGAACTTACTTTAGTCAATCACATGGGGCTTTTCTCTGTCAGCCTCCTGATTTATTAAGATTTTCCCCTTTTTACCAATGATAATTACTAGTAAAAATAGTCTTGACCTGTAGCCAATCAGAGGCCTGCATTTTCTTGAATAATCTGAAGCAGTTTGCTTTTGAATTTCATTGTTAATATACAACAAAATTTTAACAATCTGAGCTTGCATTTCAAACCAGTTCCCTGTTTTTCTCAATGTTTTCTCACTCTTTTATTTGTTTGCTTTTCTTATATAAAACATAAAGAACCTGTTTGCCTGCATTTTCTTGAAGAATCTGAAGCAGTTTGCTTTTGAATTTCATTGTTAATATACAACAAAATTTTAACAATCTGAGCTTGCATTTCAAACCAGTTCCCTGTTTTTCTCAATGTTTTCTCATTATTTTATTTGTTTGCTTTCCTTATGTAAAACATAAAGAACCTGTTTGCCTGCATTTTCTAAAATGTAACTATGTTATATTCCCTGTTAGCGTCAATTTCAGAAAAACTTGAACCTCAACTGTCATCTTGTTTTTGCTCTGTATTATGTTGAACAGCAAAATGTTTTCTCTTCTCTTCAGCATTTTTTGTTTTCTTCTGGCCTTTCTTTAGCTGATTTTCAACCTCTACTAATAAATAAACTACTATTTATTCCCCCTTTTTATTTTATTTATTTACTTATTCATTTATTTAACTTTTATTTTTCTCTTCTTATTTTTTAACTCTTATTATAGATTTTTAAAAGCTGTGAAACTAAGAAAAGTAAACTCAGATTTAACCAAAATTGAAATGTAACCAAATCCATTTTTAATCAACACAAATTCATTGAGTTTTATTTGTTTTAAATCTGAGTTGATTTTTCTTAGCACCACAGCTTTGAAAACTAATGTAATTCTCTCTTTATTTTTTATGTGTATCTCTTATTTCTTAACTTCATTCTTATAACATTTTCTCTTCTCAAGCCTTTTTTCTCTTTTCTAGCCATTCCAACTTGCTCATACTTATCCCTCCTACTTGTAAAGTTGTGAGGCCTGCCATTAGCTCTGGACAGGGATATATTACCCAGACCATCAAAAAAGGTGGGCTGTGTGCAGGCAAAGCCTCTCCAAAACCTAGAGGACTTGACCCACATTGTGGACAAGCGTTTTGTACTGGCTTTCACAGCCAAAAATTCTTCCCCTTTTCTGGAGTTTCCTACAACTGCGGAGGAGAATTTAATCCAGCTGGATTGTTTTCTTTCTTGGTGCCATCTTTTCATGAAACAATTGGCAGGACAACAAAAAAACACAGGCCACATTTTACAGGATTTGACTAACCTGCGGCCCAGGAAAATTGGGAATAAAATTCCACAATCAGTGGAATCCTGGTCAAGCAATTCCTCTGGCCTGGGGGTCCCTCAGCCCAAAGTAAATGGTTTTGGGAGCATCCCAGTTGTGACGTCAAAGGCAGGCATTAGAGATAATGTTGGCCCCAAGTCCCTGGAATGCACTTAGCAAACCAGGTGGCCTTTCCTTACACTCAGGTCTATTGCTCCTATTTTCTTGGGCCCAGATCATGGGAAGAATATGCTGTTACTTTTAACTGGCTCCCCCTTTGTTGCTTCCCAAAACCCCCTCCTTTAAACTCCTAGCACTATCACTCCTCTCATGCATATAATGGAAGCAAGGGCTGTCAGGTCCCTTGCTTACCAATTCCAATTACCAAATAAAACCCCTGATTTTGCAAATTCATTTGTACTTTTGAAGTTTTATTAAATAAGCAAAGGGTATTGTCCTGACTCCTTCTGTTGTCCCTCCTCCAGCTTTCCTTTGGTCTGCCTGCCCATGTTTTTTTGTCAATATTTGATCCAAGAGGATCCAAACTTGGTTCAAACCCTTGGAATTGTCCTAGCGCTTGTGGTCCGCCTGCCTGGAAGTTTTGGTTAAAAACCTTTAATTCAACATTGTTGTCTCTTTTTTATAAGGTATTCATGGTGACTATGGTACCTATCTTCCTTTTGTTCTGGGCCACAACCCCAGTTATTTGTAATAGACTATCCTTGGTTATCCAAAATCCTATTCCCAACCCTGGTCTGCTCTCCAATACCTTATTTTATTTGACTCAGGTTCCCACCATCCTTATCACACTTGTCCATTTGTCTTGGATAGGTCCTTATCCTGAGGACCTCTCATCCTTTCCCAAGTCAGGGACTGATGAATCCCCTTTTTTGGACTTGCATGACACCAAACTTACAACAGTACCAAGTCACTCCCTCCCCTCCCTGCACCAAGTTTTTCATGTGGGTCCAGATATCCCTTCCACCTGGGAGTATTCTCTGTGGTTGCTTACTGGTGCTTTAGTTATGACCTTGAACGTCTATTTTCCTCCCTTTTCTCAGTCAGCCTCTTTTGGGCGGCCTCTTTGAGCGGCTATTCCAGTCCTGCACTGGATGGCATCCTGGTGGTTGGTTCCACCAGGATGGAAGCCAGACTTTGTTAGTATAGCCCCCCTCTCTTACACTACTCTTTCTTTCTGTGCTAGCCACACCAAATTTCCTCCAGCTGGGCTTTTCTACCTCTATATTAGCCACCATAGGCTCTTCCACAATGCTTTCAGAGACAAGCAACCACATCTTGGTCTTATAATTTCTCTCTTCTCTTTGCTCCCAAGTGATTAGCTTAATAGTTTACAGAGTAACTAACACCAATTACTGAAAATCACTCTGATCCCTTGGGTTCAACAGCTGTTTCTCTAGACAGCTGCTTCTCATATACTTCCAGGCACCCTATGCTGAAACAGTGGTTGTAAGGCTATTTTTTAAACTGTATATAAGACATAGGCAGAGAAACTCTCTCATGAGCAACCTAGCTGAATTCTCCCACTAGATGATATCAGGATTTTAGTGCTGCTTCAACACTTAATCATCCCAGGGGATACTAACTGTACTATCTCCTTGTTTGGCCTTCTTGAACAGTAAATCTGACTCATAATTATAATATCCTAAAGTTTTGGGTATTATCTGAAGAAAATATGAATAGAGGTTGGAGAACTGAAATCCTGTCAAGGCTGTGAATATGAGATAAATGGGCATCAACCAATGGAATACATTGGCAGGAGTGTTGTAGCAGTCAAAGCTTCTGGAAAATTATGTCAACATGTAAGAGGTAGAGGTGTACATTTGTGACAGACAGGGTGGAGTGGGGAAATACCAGAGGAGGCCAGGATCCACCATACAAATAATTGAATTGTGATGGTTCTGCATAATAGATTTGAACAAGCCTTTCTGGTGACAGCCTAAAGATAGCAGGACCAGGTTGATAACCTCTAACTCCAAGGCAAGCTGTAAGCACAGCTATGAAGATAATTTTTTTATCTTCACTTGGTTTGGGGATTGTGGATTGATTAAGGTTAGTCTAGTTGCTTAGTTAGTGAAGATTAAAACTGATATAATCGAGGGGGTATTCTCTCAATGATAGCACAACCTATCACTGAGAGAGGATCCTGTGGTGATCCACATGTGTGCGGTTTTGCAGGCAAGGGTTGATTTTGCTTCAAATAAAGACAATATGCTAAAGAATGGCAATGTGTGGTTAGCTAGCAACGTTGTAAACTAGTAGGTAACATAGGGCTGCTAGAGGTAAGTGAGGTAAGCCTAGTAGGTAACTTGGTCTGCTAGGAGAAGTGAGGTAACCCTAGTAGGTAACATGGTCTACTAGGGTAAGTAAGGGGAGCCTGGTAGGTAACATGGTCTACTAGGGTAAGTAAGGCCTGACTGGTAGGGAACAAAGGACTACCAGAGGCAGTTGTTGCCTCCACCCAGCAGAAGATTTGGGCTGCTTTGGGCTATAGTGCTGCACTTAGCAGGGAATTGTGGCTGCAGGAGGGTGAAGACTGAAATAGCAAGCAGGGAACTTTGTCTGTCTGGGGGGAGTAAGTTTGGACCCCTGGCGGGTAACGCGGGCTACCAGGGAGGGGCTCTGAGGGCTCAATGTACCCTAATACACTTGTGGGAGGTCTGTGAGCAAGCACCCTGCCTAACAGACTGGCAGGGTGTCCTTGTTTATGCCCCTATGGGAGCTTTGGGGAAACCCAAAGTGAGCATTGGAGGGTATAGGCATGCTCAGAGGTGTCACCAAGGTGGCTTGCTTGGGGAAGCAAGCTGCAGAACTTGGTGTGATCAGGCCTCTGTGAAGTAGAGCTGATTACTCTGCAACTGAAAGCCCAGACTTCATCACCTGGGTGAGTAAAGACAACACATAGACATAGATTTATGGTTGAATGGCCTAAGCAGATTGCCACTTGCGAGGGCCCAGTCAAACGCCAGTTCAATGTATACTCATGCCTGGGTCTACAAGTTCTGGTAATGGGGGCTGAGATAAAGAACCAAGGTGCTTCACAGAATTAGCAGAGAAAACTAGAAAGAGGGACTGTTTGGTCACAGTGAAGGCTAGTTGATGAACTGTTAATTCATATTGAATGGAATGGACCAATATGGTTCAATGTGTTAAATGAACAAATAAGGTTCCTAGTGAGGATTTGGTGAGAAACTGGTTAAGGATCAGCAGAAGGACAAGAAGACATGATGAAGGACTAGCAGATCATGGTGTAGGATGGCCAAAGGACCAGAAGTTGGTTCTGAAGAACTGAAGAGCTGAGAGGATGACCTAGATGGACTGAATACAGAGGCTGGAAGAGCTGGTTTAGTGACTTTTGAGATGAAATTTGGTTATAAAGAAGCATTTAAAGAATAATTAAATACTGCCTGATTATGATTAAGAAAAGATTAAAAATTATATAAGTAAAATAAAGAGGAGGAAAAATAACCTATAGTTTATTAGAACTATATGTTATTTTTAGGAAAAAAGATTAAAGAGAAAATGGACCAGAAAGAAGCTGAAAGAAGAACAGAGAAACTGTGAGGGCAAAAGAGCAAATTTTGTCAAGAACAACTAGGAAAGCAAAAGGACAAGCAAAAGGCAGGTTTAAAGATGCAAAACGTTGACAGAAACACAGATAAACGCGGAGAAACGTTGAAAAATCAAAGGATCGAAAATTGCCTAAGTAAAACATATGTGGAAGCGCTCAAGATTTGCTGGGGAAACGTGACAAGAATTACGGCAAAACTGTTTGAAACGCGGAGCAGTTGTTTACCTGGAGCAAGACAGCTTTGAGTTTGAACCAGGGTCAGGAACAGGTCATCTGGGGAAACTGTTTTGGCAAACCCGTTGAAGCAAGGCGTTCGATTGGCTGCAACCCGGAGCCTACTTAATCAGTTTTTTAAGGGCTTTAACTTGAGAGTTAAAGCCTAAAAAATGTGGAGCATAAGCGGAAAATTTGGGGCTTTTATTGGCTGAAGTAAGTTTAAAAGTTTAATATATTATAGAAGAAGAAAAACAGGATAATTTAAGCTTTAAAGAACCAGAGTTCTAAGAGAGGATTTTGGTCTGAAACAAGGGGCTATAAAAGGGAGAGCTATATGAGACTCTTCAGGGACTGAATCAAGTGGATCACAAAGGCCACCAAAGCTACAAAAGGAGCAGAAGACCAAGGATAGGAAGCCAGAGCTGAGTCAGACCACAGGAGCTTAAGATTAAGACAACAAAACCCACAACAAAAGTGCCAGAGCCCAAGACCAAAGCAAAGAAGCCCAAGATCAAGGAGCAGGAGTCAAAGACCAAGTACAAGGAGTCCAAGATATTGTTAAAGGACTCCAAGTTTTGGAACAAACCCTTTCTTATTCCCTACCCCAAGGCAATATCTCAGAAGGTTTCTAAGGGGATCTTCCTTCTAACAGAGAATAAAGCGCCTATTACGACCCCTATCTGAATTTCCCGTGTGAAAAGAGTATTTAAGTCTCATGAGTCAATTACCCCATATCTTCTATCCCAGCCCAGGGGATGAGAAATCCTATTACCTAGGGTGCAGGAAGTTTGCCTCTAGTAAATCTGCCCAGGAGGAGTGGGAGAAGGTGACTAGGCATTTGGAGATGTCAAATAGAGGAAGAGAGTTCATTGGAGAAGAGTTTGCAAGATTACTACAGGATTGGTATTGGCCTACAGGAGGGCTGGCGCCTGCTGAAGTCCAGGTATACGGTGGAGACGCTTGCTTGGTGATTGGAAAGGTACTGGAGGAGTTTGCCCTTATGCAAGCCAAGTATAAGCTTCTCACCAACCCTTCACCCCTGTTGGAGAATGACGACTCCTCCAAGCCAGTCCCTGGCTACAACCCAGGACACACTATGGGGACTGGTGACCAGGAGCCCCACAGATCTTTTATTTATAGTATCTTCCACTGTGCAAAGTTTTGCAAGTAGAAGTTTAAACAGGGAATAGGGGATCCCAAAATTCTGGGTTGTGAAGGTTGGAATTCAGCATTTAGAATAGTGCTTAACTCTTGTTTACCTACTATCTGGGGCTGGATGAGCAATTCTTGGTTAGAGTCAATAGATTCTGGCTGGGGTATTGCCAGGAGGAGAAATGGGTCCATGATTTCTTCATGTTCTATTTTTATGATGGGTGGCATGAGTCTGGCCCCAACCATCTGGTCTGGGTCCCAGATCCCATTGGTTGGGGCAAGGATTGTTGGTCAGGTTTTTGGAATTACTTTTGGCTTGTTCCTGACTGCATTTTGGGTTCTCTATTTTTAACCTTTTTAAAAGGGACTTATTTAATTGGCTGCCTTCTTTGGTGGCCTCTGATTGGCTGAAAGGGAGTGTGAGCTGAGCTTTGGGTAGCTGGCAGGCGTGGCAGGCACCTGCACAACTACAGCAGGCGCCTGCCAGGATGATAAAACTTTTGGTTCATAATAAGTTTTGTTTGGACTTCCTGTGGGTTTCCAGCTCTTCAATCACCATGGGTTGTCCTGGTTTAAAGCCAGGGACTGAATGGAAGGGGTTGAAATTCTCTATTTGGGGCATGTGACTAATTTGAAGTTTTTACTTGGCTTGCATCATAGCAAACTCTTTCAAGTCTTTCCCTATTACTAGTCAAGTATCCCCTCTATGTACTTGAACCTCAGCTAGGGCTTGGCTCTCTATGGACTGATACCAATCTTTCAAGAGTCTAGTGAACTCAAAATCAATAAATTTCCTTCCTCTACCTGTCATCTCAAGGTGTCTAGTCAAACTTTCCCACTCTTCCTTTGAAGTCTTACTAGTAGCAAACCTTTGACAGCTTTGGCAATAGGTATCTTATTCCCTTTGACTAGGGTAAAAGATGTTAGGCAATTCAGACATGGAAACTAATGCACCACTTAGAAACATGTTTAGGGGAAAAATGGGCTTTTATTTGTCTCAGAAAAAAGATTCTCTTAGAAAACTTCTGTTATGTAGCCCAGGGTATAGGAAACAATAGAGTTTTGCTAATGCTTGAAGTCTTCCAAAAATCTCTTGAACTCCTTATACTTGGTCTTTGGCTCCTGCTCCTTAGCCTTAGATTTCTGCTTCTTTATATTGGGATCCTGCTACTTAGTCTTGGACTCCTTTTTCTGTCTTTGTGGCCTTTGTAATCCACTGTTTCCAATCCAATCCTTGACATGCTTCAGACTGTTCCCCCTTTTATAGCTCCTTGTTTCAGTCATTTTTCTTCTCAGATATTTGGTTTTTCCAAGCTTAAACTATCCAGTTTTCCTTGCTCTATAATATATTAAACCTTCTTACTTACTTCAGCCAAGTAAAAACAGGCTTTTCCCTGTTTGTTCCCTTCTTTTTTAATCTTAAACCTTTCTGTTTAAACAATGAAAACATTGATTAAATAGGTTTTGTTCTGCAGCCAACCACACATCCAGATTGAGCGGTTTTGCTGAAACGTTTCTCTGGATGACTTGCTCTTGACCCTGGTTTGAACCCAGCGTTGTCTTGTTCCAGATAAGCACTGGCTCCACGTTTCAAACAGTTTTGCCGTAATTCCTATCACATTTCTCTGGGCAAACTTGATTGCTTCTGACTATGTTTTACTTAAGTGTCAGGGCCCAGAATGCCCTAGATAATCAGCTAGCTTGCATTGAGATAAAACAACCAACATCATGGAAAGCATTGCCAACTGCCTTCCTAGAAGAAAACCCCTTCTGACTTTAAATAGCCAGAGGTTCACAAGGCCCACATGCTGCAAAACCCTGGCATTGAAATTAAACTTAAAATTAGGTTCATTTTATATTGGAAAAAGGTAAATTAGGAAAGTAATTGTTTGATTGCGCAATTGGGCTCTTGATTGCTTATGGGCTCTAATAATAGCTGTGGCACCTTAGCATGCTGCAGCAAAACTAATGTTCATGATATACCAGTCAATGTTCTTCCCCCAGGTTCCAGTGCACAATTTCCAAGCCATTTCACAAGTATCACCGGAAATCATGCCACCAGGTGTCAGGAATTTATCCTGTGGGGGGTTCTTGAGAACTTGCAGGAGGACAGCCTGCAGGCCCAGACGGGAGGGCCCACCGGAGGATAGAAGCTAACTTTACAACATATGACAAGTATTTGCCTATGATGGCCCAGGGCTTGTTAGAGGGAACCATAGAATCCACTAGTCCAGTTAGAGTGATGTAAGTTACTCCAAATAGTTATGTTGAATTGGACTCATTGGCTGCCACAGATTTTTGCGGGCAGTTGGGCCGCAGGGTTAGAGGCGGGGTCATTGGAATGTGGTAGACTGGAAGGTAGTTATATTTATCTCAGAATATCAGAGGAGGCACGGTTATCCAGGATCCTTCTTGGCCAATGATCTTGGTTTCTTGGGCTCTGGCTTTGGGGTTGTAGATCAGGATTTCCTCTAGAGTGAACTCTGAATATGCCAGGTTGGGGGATATTCCGTGAAATGTACCAGGCCAAAGGGTGCTACAGGTGGTTGATATAGTTCAGGTGAACAGTCTGCAGCTTCTTGAGGTTGATGGATGTGGGGGACTGTTGCGCTTTTTGCTTTACATTGTCACAAATATTTGAGATTATAGGGCATAGGATGTTTGCTTGAATACAGTCATATGTGAGGATATGAGTAGTATTGTATCAGAAGAGCCAGGATTGAATAGAACCATGATTATTGTCTGGAAATGGCTTCTGATTGCGCAGAAGTACTTAAGGATTAGGATAAAGGTCAACCACATAAAAGATATATTCCAGATGGTTCAAGATTAAAGCTTATTTTTATTATGAGCAATTAATTCTTCTTATACCTTCTGCCAAAGTTACTCCCTGGGCTACTAGCAATGTCTTCTAGGACATTCTAACATGCCCCTAATTTGGGTAATTAGCAATCTAGGTTTGGTACTTATTGCACGTCAACCAATATAATATCTTCATCTTCACCCAGGACAGGTGATCCTTGCTGGCATGGAATAATTTAGTTACTTCAGGATAACTTCCTACTTTCCTGACATACTACAAGCTTAATGCTTATTAATGTGATAAATATAGGAATTCAAGATTATGGGGAATCAAACCCAGCGCCTTGGCGCTTTATGAAAAAGTAAAGTGGTGTCTTGGCGCCTGCAATATTTGCTAGGCGGCGCCTGTGTCTTTTCCAAAATGGCGCAGCAGAAAATCATGTATTATTTAATTGCTGCAGCGGCGCTTATCATTGGATAACTTAAGGTTCAAGTCAGCAGACTACTGCTGATTCAATATGCATATAATTTATACTACCAATTTATGTTATTTGGAAGCTTCAATTCATATCTGTGAGCTCTGTCATAATTAGCATCATTGTATTTTATACTACTAATTTATGGGTTTGGTTGCTGAAATCCTAACCTGTGAGCTCTGTCATAATTGGCATCATTGCTTGGTCAAAATTCCTAACGCCATTATTAACATGGGCCAATTGGGGTCTCCATAAGTGCATAGGAGATGTTTACAGTATAGCCTTGACAGGGCATCTGCGGTAAACATTTCCTTACCTGGTTTATATTCAATTATCATTGGATATCTTTGAATAAGGCTCATCCATTCCACTTGTCATCTTGATAAGTGTTTTTTGTCTTAAATAATCCCAGTGACTTGTGATTGGTTAGTACTTTGAATATTTGGGCTCCTTCTAGATAACATTGCCACTTCATTAGACAGTGGACAATGGCTACCAATTCTGTCATGTATTGGATATCTCTGCTCACCATCAGACAGTTTTCTTGATTCATATGCTACAGGGTGGAAGTCCTTTTCTGTAGTTTGAATTCAGAGACTCCTCCTATTGCATAATTAGGGGCTCTATTTTCTAGCTCATATATTCTTTCATGATTAGATTATTGTAAGATAGGGGTGGTAACCATAAATTCTTTTAATTGTCAAAAGTGTTGATCTCTTAACGGTGTCCATACAAATTTTGTTGTCTTGCCTGTGATTGCCAGTAAGGGAGGAGTCAAGGCGCCCTAGTCAGGGATGAATCTTCTGACATAGGCTACCATGCCTAAGAATGTACAGAGCTCACTATTATTTTGTGGTACTGTCATATTAGTTATAGCTTGTATCTTTTCTGGGTCTGGTTTTATTCCGTCCTTACTGATAATGTGTCCTAGGAATGGGAGTTTGGACAAAAAGAAGTTGTATTTTGAGGGTTTAACTATAAGTTGATTTTCTTTGAGGATTCAGAGGACCAGGAGGACGTCTTTTCAGTGTTTTTCCTTATTAGGGCTGTATATGAATATATTATCAAGGTATACAATAGCCCTGCTTCCAATGTGATCTTTAAATACTTCATTAATAAAGGTCATAAAGGTACTTGGGGAATTGGACATTCCAAAATTGAGGACAGAACATTCAAATAAGCCATACTTAGTTCCAAACACTTGTCAAGGATCTGGATGTACAAGCATTCTGGCTACCGCCAACCTACTTAATATCCAATTGATCAAGCAGTCGCCACAATGTGTGATTACGCTCCAGATCTGACTTTGAACTTAATGTCCGTCAAATCCATCACTTATTAGCACATTGCAACATTTCCTGCCACTGGATTAAATGAAAGGGTTTAAAAGCGCCTACAGGACCCCAGGTAGCAGTATGGTTCATTCCTATACTCTCAGATCTCCAAAGCCCAAAGCAGACTATTCAAGTAGTCATCCAAGAAACTGGCTCCAGACAAGGCAGATCAAGCCAAAAGGATTGTTGTAGGAAAGGAGGACAGGCTCTGGTCAGCTGTTGCCCATGATGGACATGTACAGGCAATAATTGGACTTGTCTACCAAGTTTTAATGGGAGTTAATTCCTACTTTGCTCTTGGAGGAGACAGTCCTCACTGCCAGCCTTGTTCTTGGCTTTTTCAGCCACTAGTCCTTACTCAACTCAAGTTGAAGAGGGTAATGTGGTTCACTGGCAATTTTCTATGCAACAGGTGGAGGAGTACTTGGAGAGCCATCTCCAGAATTTTGCTTTCTGTGTTCAGCAACTTGATGCCACTCAGCAGGCTACTGTGTCCTTCATTTCAGAAGCAGTAGTGAGAGTAGGCCATGTCTGACCAGACTATTTCCACAGGTGGAGATACTGTGTTGGCTGCTGTCTTTGAACAAGGCTTTGTCGTACGTTTCAGGCTACTCTGAAATGGGTGGATTCCTCAGTGATGACTATCTGGTTGTCATGGCCCTTACTGAAACTTGATTCTCTGTAGCGCCAACAAGTTTGGCCTTTACCTAAGAAATAAAACATGGCTGCCTTCCTTG
>QTSX02006529.1:0-227974 GCA_014839935.2 Entomophthora muscae | reverse complement strand
AGAATGAGTTAATTCGGGCAGTTGCCTTGGATTATACTGTAAAACTCCTCTCTAATGGTCAACTTTTTGCTTGTGTGCATGCCAAGTTCCTCCACAAGTATCACCCCCTCCTAAGGCCAATCTAGAGGGGGACAATGTCGTGAATGCCGCCATTCACCATGGTTTGATTTTGCCTTTGTTAGGTTATTTTGAGGACAAATATATCTCTTTTGCTGTCAGGATTGACAATTTTCCTCCTCTGGAACCCCAGGCTCAAGAGCGGGAATTGAACCCAGAACCTGGATCCCCCCGGGCCACCGGGCCTGTGGACCGCGGGACCGCCCGCCCGCGTTTTCCTGGGATTGGGCCCCTGCAAGCTGACACCAAGCGTATTGACCCATGCAGTAGAAAGAGCCAAACCAAAGGAATCACCACACCAAATGGAGGATTAATCACTGCGCCTAATGAAGGTACTGATTTGGCAACTATTAGCCTCATGAACTTGAAGTCTATGCCAACAACCAATCAAGAGCAAACCCAAGAAAGAGGCACGGGCCCAAAACCCGGTCCCATGACCTCAACACCAGAGCAAGACAATCAAGCAGCCAATTCAAGATTCTGGACCAATGAAAGAACTCCCAGGCCAAGTGCCATTTTGCCACCTTTTGATCCAAGCATCCAGTTCCCCTGGCTCTGGCCTTCCCAATGCCTTGATGAACCCCCCATGGAAAATGTTAAGTTTGGAGGAGGGTACTATATAGACCCAAGGACCCCGCACTCCAAACTTATTGCCATTTTTGAATAAAGGTTATGTATATTTGGTTCATACAGCTATTACTTTATTTTGTATTTGCCGTCTACTAATTCAGCTCAAGATCTCCTGGCCTGCCTGCCCCACTGCCCTCTGGTTTCTGCCCTCCTGGAGTACCCGTTGGACCCGTCCACTTTACTGACTACCCTCTGAAGTCTGAATACAAGGAATACACCCCAGAAAAGATACTTGAACTTGATCCCCTGGCCCGCATACAATACACTATTAGATACAACCAACAAGGCCTGTGGATAATCTCAACACCCAAGTTGTTCAGAGGGAAATTCAGTTATCTCCTTGCTTACAACCTGCCCATGGAGCCGCCTATGACATCAAAATCCATGCCTGCTTCTGCACCTGACCTCCCAGCCGACCATACTGACAAGCTGTTTGGGATTGTGTACATCACCCTCACAGGGGCAATTGTCACTATAATCTGGGATGCTGGCCCATGGTCTTGGGTGGGGAAGTTGGCCTCATATCTCTTAAAGTTAGCTTCCCTCTTGTGGTGGGCATTGCCCTCCAGAAACCCGGCCCAAGCTATCCCTGAAAATGACGGTCCGGCCGCCCAAGACTGGATCCCTGACATTTGCTTTTGCCCTTTGAAATGAGGCTGGCTTCAAATTGGGAAATACAATTGTTCAGTTTCCTGATTCTGCGCAACTCACTTGCCCCACTCATGCTTGTAGCAAGTGATCCTACTGTCCATGTACTGTTTTGTGATAAAGCTACACAGTATATAATCCCAATTTCTATACCCAATAAAATTTTAGTTCTATTCACATTTTTGTCTTTGTGTCTCCACATACTTTGGCGCCTCTCTAGCCACCTCTAGCAGATATTATTCAATCAGGACCACAAGGTAATCACATAGCCTTCCCTGCCATTCTAACCAAGACTTAGAACAAATCTAATCCTAAGGTTAGGATTTCCATTGTGACTCTGTGCCGCGGCTCAGATCACAACAGGTGTCTTCTCCCAGCTGGACTCTGAGGGTCTCAAACATCCTGTAGGATACCGCTTGGGCACGCTAAATGTTCACAAGAGGAACTACACTGTCGCTAAACCCAAGTGTCTGAATGTAATATACTTTTACTGTTGAAACCACAGGCTTGACCCGCCAGCAAGGTTCCAACCAAGCAGGTTTGTGACCCGCAATCCAATTACCTGGTCACTCAAAGCCAAACCTGGAAGTCAACTTGAATTACCAAATCTATCAACATGAACAGATGATGATCCTTCACAGTGAGTATCTTGATTTGGTGCTTGACTCATTATCAGGATCAAGCCACCCCCTCTTCCATCCAGCCGTGTGATCACCAATCATGTTCCTACTATCCATTGACTCACAATAGCTATATAGTCACTATCTTGCAATAAAGATTATTATCTATCTTCTAAATGTTTTCCCCGTGTAACTCTGCTAAAACAGCACAGTTATGACACTACCAAAAGTTCAGAGTGTATCTTCATGGGGTACATTTCACGGTTGTAACAGATCATGTCTTCTTGCAATGACTGGAAACCCTCAAGGACCCTGAAGGGCAGCTGGCATTTTGGGCTATCAAAATTCAGGCATACAAATACAAGATCATTAATTCAGCCAGAGCTGTCCTCCAGAATGCTGACTGCCTCTCCTGTCTTCCTACTGTTGCCTTAGTATCCCCCATGGCTGACATTTTATATGACAAACTTATGGAGGACTTTTTTGTGGGGGGAGGAACTGGCAGAAATACAGAAGGCCCTCAAGAAGCTAGCTGTCAACACCAAGGTCTCCAAGGGACAGCATCTAAAGCTTTGCGGGGGTTTCCACGCTTCTGTATATATGCCCATCTCTGCACATGATCTCAGTGGTAGCTGCACACAAGACTACTGGGAACAGTGGTATTCAGAAGACACTAGCAATTCTATAACAGCATTGCTTCTGATAAGGAATTCACACTGATATAGTAGAGACACTAGCCACCTGTAATGACTGAAACATCAAGAGACCTAAGTTTGTCAAGTTCCAACACAGACTTGTACGCCATGGTTTTGCCTTCCACACAGTAGCCATTGACATAGTGGACCCCTTGCCAGTTATCAACAGTCACAAAAAGTTCATCATTGTGGCTGTTAATCATCTGAATAAATGAGTAGATGCCAAGGCAATACCCAACCAATCTGCACTGGTGATAGCCACGTTCATCCTGGAGAACATCCTATACAAACATGATTACCCTCATATTCTGCTAGCGGACAAAGGTACCAATTTTACCAGTCATATCATCCCCCACATCAGCCAGCTGATTGGAATATGTGGGATTCTATTCACCTCTTATCACCTACAAAAGAATGACATGGTAGAGCGCACTAATGGGTGCCTGATCCAGATACTCTGGAAGCTCAGTCACCAACATGAGACTGAATGGGATACCTTCCTGCCTGTGGCCACCTTTGCATATAACATTGGGTATCATTGTGCCACTGGCAAGCCGCCCTTCTGACTGCTCTACAGCCGGCAACCAGGACTTCCCCCTTTACTATATTCATTGGTAAAGCCCAGTCTGGCTGTTTCCCCAGAGGCGTACCTCAACAAGCTGTTTCAAACCCTTATTTGCTTGCAATCAGAGGCCTACACCATAAACTTAAACCATAAGTTGCAGTATCTAGAACAAGCTGCATCCAAACACCCTGTCTTACCCACTTACCTGATTGGAGACTCAGTATAATTCTTCAGCAATAGAGGGTACAGCCGCAAATCCAAACTTGCCTCCCTTTGGCAAGGCCCAGTTCAAGTTATCCAGAAGACTTTCCTGACTCCTATACCATGAAGGATCCCCATTATGGGCAATTGATCACTATAGTACATACTCAGTATATGTGTGCTGCTCCTAGTGACCAAGAGTAAGCCCTAATGAGGACAATAACCCAAAAAAAAAAGACTAATTAAAAGATTCCATGGGTTGTTGTCCTGTTTGTAATAGTGATGTACAAACACACGAGGAATAATAATGAAAGAACAAGGCATTTATTTGGGACTGAAAGAACTCTGCCAATATTGCACCAACTGTTCTACCACATGAATGGCAGCCAGGAAACACAACTGGTTACCTAAAGATTTGCAAAGCTGATGACCAAGGATTGGGCAAAAAAACCCCACTAAACAAGAGACACAATTGACCCCAATGTCTACAGGAAAGGCAACCCCCAAGAAGATACAGTCCCACAGGAGACTCTTGTAAAGGGCATATTCTACTGGGACCTGACCACCCACCCCATAGAACACCAACAAGGCCCACTCAAGGAAGACCCCCATGTTTTCCTCCCGCTTGGAGTCACAATGGTTGGTCCCCCAAAGGACAAGGTTACCAGTCATCACCATTGGCACCAGATGAGAAGTACTTTCCATCATTTACGGCTTCAACACTTCCTGGAAGGCTCAATAAAGATGCTGCTCAAAGTTTTCAGAGGCTTTCTAACTAACTGGTTGAGTCTCTGTAACCCCAGGTGTTGTCCAAGCACAAAGAAATGACTTCAAAATGTTGGATAGGGTTCCCTGCTACAAGACTGAGAGCACCTGGCTATTCAGTTGGAATTCCTTCAGTTGAGTCCCCAAGTAGTCTTCTGCAGCTTGCATAGAGAATTTTCAATAGAGGCTATTGCCCCTTTGCAGCCTAGTCCCTGTCACCTTTCTGGGTTTACTTAATGCCAGGAACAGAGCAGCAAATAATGGGTCTTTTCCCACTAAGACCAACTGAGGTAAAGGCAGCTAATCTAGTTGAAATCCAAATTCTAGATAGCTGCCATCCACATATGAAGGATTACATGCTTTTTTGTTGCCTTCTCCACCTCCACTGGCCTGATACGCTTGTGTCTCTTGGAAATTACTACTTGTACCTTCTTCAAGGCTTGTCTTGGAACTCTTCTGGAGTGACTGTTCACCATAGCTGCCCTCTTGAGATGTCAAGCCTTTTTAACCCTGTTGTTCAATCAAGTGGAGAGAATGGTGCAGATCTGAATGGATTGGACATTCCAGAAGCCACTTAGGATCCAAAACAATGGAATGCTTGCGCAATTGCTCTATTGCAGCATGCTTTTACACTGGTTAAATACGTTTAAATTGCCTTAAAAAAAGGTATCTGAAGTGTATTTCCATTGTGCATTGAGTGCAGGCTTTACTTTCAAAGTTATAAATAGGACAACAAAGTTAATTTCCATTTGCCTCCATTGGGAAAGGCACATGAAACTGGTTGTTTTCTTATATGGCTCTTTCTGGTGTGCCTCTTCCCTCTCCTTCATTTACCAAGTCCTTTGTCTGGTGCCTCTAAACCCCTGGTGGGAATCCCCCTGCCTTCTGCTATATAACCACATCACTATCTTAATAAATACCAGTTTTGTCTTTATATATTTTATTCATCTGTCTGCACTAAGACTATCACTATACCAGTCAAAGTTATAGTATTAAGAGTGAGAATTACTGACTAACTATTTTTAGAATTAAACAACTACTGCCATATTTTATGGCACCCATTGTTAACCCAGTGGCAATCCAAAGCCTGAAACATAGAACAGGAACGGATCAACAAGGCAACTAAACACCTCAAAGAAAGATATGCTGTAGGTGATCCTGTCTACACCCTCAACTCTAACTCAAAACCAACCACATTGGGCCCTTCAAGATAGCTGCTGTCTATGAAAACCACACCTATCAATTTGAAGAAGCACAAGGAAACAACAAAAGATTCCTTCATGATTGCTTGTGCCCCTGTCATGCAGTCCCTTCACAAAATCTCTTTGTGTGCATTTTCTCAGACCTTTCACAGGTTCTAATTCCAGTGTTCAACAACAAGCAGGGGGCAAGGGGGTTGTTGTGTTCTGAGGCACAGCACAGATACACAACAGGAAATCCTAACCTTAGGATTGGATTTGTACTAAGTTTAGATTAGTTGGCAGGGAAGGTGAAGCAATCACCTTGGGGCCCTGAATAATAAAACTCTACTAATTGTGGCTAGAGAGAGGCGCTAAAGTACTTGAAAACACAAAGACAAAAATGTGAATAAAACTTACTTTTTATTGAAGATAGAGAATTGAAATATATATTGTTTGGTTTTACCAAAAAACAATACAAGGACAATAGAATTACTTGCCACAAGAAGAGTGGGGCAATTGAGTTGCGCAGATCAAGGAAGACAAGCAGATAAATTTCCATCTTTGGAAATAGACCCATTTTGAGGAGCAAAGGACAAAGCAAGGGATTTATCCTCAAAGGAACCCAACAAAGACAAAATCAAAAAGGCGTGAATATTGGCATTTACAACAGGGGTGTTGCAACTGAGATTACTCTCTTGTCTGCTAATTTATCTCATGATACACAGGGGCACTCAATGAGCCATCCTATGATGTGAAAAATGGTATGGGTCAAGCTAAGCAAAATGTTAAATTGTGGGAACTATCTCCTAATTGAGAGCACTGCCAATTTGACACACTGATTCCTTGCTCAAGTTATTCCCAACCCAAACCTTATGTTGAACCTGCCACTGTGCCACCCCCAGGTAGACTTGTGGCTTCTCAATATAGTATATAGTCATACTATTATATAATTATATATCATCTTATTCCTATTCTTGTCCTTTCTATTTGGACTGTTGGCTTACCCAATCTAAATACTGGAATATAATTGATTCAGTTGCAACACCAGGAACATAGTTAAAGGGGAAGTTAACCTCTTGCCATAAACCTTAGCAAAGCGGGATCACCCAGATTACAGATAGGTATACAGGCAGTATATAAAATATAGCTGCCAAGCACTTATCCTAGGCATTAGGATATAAAAAAATGGTATAGGCTTCTGATCAAATACTCTAGAGGCCTAATAGACCTGTGTAAGTCTACATGATCTAAGCAATGGCTAACACTACTCACATAATATAACTTACAAGAGTGATCTATATATGTAAGTAACCAGTATAGGCAATCACCTGTTTAGCAAGTCTCAGTACAGTTGTTTATGGCAAGCTATACTCACTGTAGCTGGGATTAACACATTTGGAGATGTTTTTCAGGCATAAGAAAATGTTGGCTGAATAGATATTAGTTGCCTAATCTACATAGATCAGTGCTAAATGTTTGTTGCCAAACTACAGTGGATGGTGCTTGCTCTTTAGGGCTTTCAGGTACTAATGAAAGGGCACCTATTATTTCTGTGCAAGGGTAAAGATGTGCCCTGGGATGGATATTTTACATGGTGTTGAAATCCCAAGACCAACTTGGGCAATAGTACATCTGGGCATACTGCCACAACAGTCAGGGTTTATCTGTTATGTTTTTTGGGTACCTGCCTTATTTCTGACACTATTTTTTCCTGACATATTTTTAGAATTCAGTGTTTTTTGAGCTGTAAATAAAAAATTACAAAAATAAGGGTTTAGCTTAATTTTAGTATTTCTACACATATGCAATATTTCTCAAACTGGTTTCATAAACCTGTATCTCTGGTGCTATTGAGAAATGGCAAGCAGGTTTAGGAATCTATATAGCCTACTATCAAAAAACATATTTTTGAGATTATACTTCTGGGAAGTATAATAAACAAAAGAAAGGGAAAGTTTAAAAAGGGAATGATACTTTATTGGATATGAATATATAATATTATATAGTATCATGACAAGCCACATGTTGTCCATGTATGTCATGGAGACCATGGGGTTTATCTGAGTAATGTTCCTCTTGAGTCACGAGGCTTAATCAAGTTGTGTTCCATTTAGGACTTGGATTGAGGGATCCCTGTCATAGATGGTTAACTGATAAAGGTGCCACCGGCTTATTGGCTGGGCAGTGAACCACTCAGTGAGCCGCTTGATGATTTACTTGGGGCGTTAATTCCCCAAGAGGGAGTAATCAAAGATGTTGCAACATCTCCCCCTGGGGTGCTGGAAGGTGGAGCCTTGGGAACCTTCTTGAGGGTATCTATATATACGTGCCTGATATTGATCCAGTTTGGCGTTAGGAACAGGGAGTCTTGAGTTTTGCTGGGCTGCTCTTGCTTTACATAGGCAGAGTTGTTCATGGTGCATCCGTTTCAGTTCAGTTTGACCTCCAATCCCTTTGATGAGGTACATGTTATTGGGTTTCACCTCCATGACAATGCCTGGTCTGCGCAATCCTGGGTCTAATTTGTGCTGGTTGTGATTGACAACCCAGATCTTGTCTCCAACTTAGAACCTTTCCTGTTGCAATGGGATTGCTTCCTGCTGAACCCTTTGGTGTTCCATCTTTTCTTGGTCCTTTCTGGCTTGTAGTACTTTTGGGTCATTACTGTCTGGTATCTTTTTTGGAAGTGGCAGTTGTGGTCCCGTGGTTGTACTGAAAAGTGAGGGTTTCTGACCATAGACAAGTTCATAAGGGCTTTTGCCTGTATTGCGGTTGACTTGTGCTCTGCAGACCATGAGGGCGATTGGTAGCATTTCAACCCAGGCTTTTGGATTTTTGGCAGACAACTTACTGAGGGCTTCCACTAAAGAACCGTTTAGTTGTTCTACACGTACATTTGCTTGTGGGTGATATGGGCTGGCTGTGACGTGTTTTATTCCATTTTTGGCAAGATAGATGTTGGTGTCAATAGCTTTGAGTTCAGTGCCTCCATCTGTGATTAAGAGTTCAGGCTTTCCAAACTTTGCTATGATCTCCTTGCCAATGAATTGTCTCACATTTTTGCCTTTGTGCTCTTTTGTAGCTTGTGCTACGGGCCATCTGGTTGCATAGTCAATGGCTGTGATAATGAACTTTTTTCTCTTGTTTTCACCAGGCATGGGTCCCACAATATCCAACAATTATACCTTGAAGGGTTGTGTGATGGATACGGGTATTACCAACTTGGGTGGTGCTTTGATTTGGGCATACTTTTCACAGACTTTGCATTGTTCTAGTACTTCTCTGATATCATCTAGCATTTTGGGCCACCAGTAGCAGGTCTTGAGATATTCATGCAAGTTTCTGCTATGGGTGTGTCCCAAGTCTCTGTGATAACAAAGGATTGTGTCAATCTTTTGTGTTGACGGGACATAGGGTACAGTGTCACCATTTGGAAGGATTTGGTGAAGGGTACCATATATATTTTTAAACAGATGTTTGTTCTTGAGGACTTTCTCTTGGATTTCCATTGGTGTGCCAGGAGGGAATCCTTCCTGGAGACTCCCCATTATTAACATGGGCCAGTCAGGGTTGCCATCAGTGCAGAGGATGTGTTTATTGTATAGCCTTGATAGGGCATCTGCAGTAAGCATCTCTCTGCCTGGCTTGTATTCAATTTTCATGGGGTATCTCTGTATGAGGCTTATCCATTTGACTTGTCTTCTTGACAGGTGCTGTTGTGTTTTGAATATCAAAGGCTTGTGATTGGTTATTACTTTGAAAGTCTGGGCTCCTTCCAGATAGCATCAACATTTCATAAGGCAGTGTATGATGACAGCTAATTCCTTATTGTGTATGGGGTATCTTTGTTTGCCATCTGATAGTTTCCTTGATTTGTATGCTACAGGGAGGAAGTCCTTTTGGGCCGTTTGAATACAGAGGACTCCTCCTATGGCATAATCAGATGTGTTGGTTTCTAGCTCATATATACACTCACATTTTGGGTATTGCAGGATGGGGGCGGTAACCATGCGCTCCTTCAGTTGGTAGAAATGTTGGTCTTGTAAGGGTGTCCAGACAAATTTGGTTGTTTTTCCGGTGATGGCTGACAAGGGAGCTGTTAGGGCACCCCAGTCAGGGATGAACCTGTGTACATAGGCTACCATTCCAAGGAAGGTGCAGAGTTTGCTCTTGTTTCTTGGGGCTGGCATTTTTGTTATAGTGTGTATCTTGTCTGGGTCGGGCTTGATGCCGTCCTTACTAATGATGTGACCTAGGAAAGGGAGTTCAGTTGAGAAGAACTTGCATTTGGATGGTTTGGCAATTAGTTGGTTTTCCTGCAAGGTGCAGAGGACTGTGCAGACGTCTTTCCAGTGTTGTTGTAGGTTGGGAATATAAATGATGATGTTGTCCAGGTAGATGGTTGCTCTTTTCCCAATGTGTTTCTTGAATACTTCATTCCTGAAGGTTACAAAGGTACTGGGGGCGTTTGTCATGCCAAATTGAGGACAACACATTCAAAAGATCCGTACTTAGTCCAAAATGCAGTCTTTGGAATGTCTTCATGTTTCACGCAAATTTGGTGATAACATGCTGTAAAATCAATTTTTGTGAAGATTTGGGACCCCCCAGGGAATCAAAAAGGTCATCAATTAGGGGCAGGAGATACCTGTTCTTTATTGTGACCTTGTTGAGGGCCCTGTAGTCTGTGACCAGGCGGAGGCCTTCATCTTTCTTTGCCACAAAGAAGACAGCAGCGCCAAAAAGTGATTTTGAGGGTCTGATGAGGCCTTTCTCAAGTGCTTTGTCAAGGTAAGCTTTCAGAGCGTTGTCTTCTTGTGGTGTGAGACAGTAGATGGGTTGCGCCTTAGGCAGGCTACCCTTTAGGTCAATCTCATGTTGAATACCCCAATCAGGGGGCAGCCTGGGTAGTGTTTCTTGGAATAAGGAGGTGAATTCATTGACTAGCTGGTCTCTAATTGGTTTTTGTTTGTGTTGAATTTCTGTGTTTTTGAAATGTATGACCTCATACGTACATGTGCTCCAATTGATTTTGCTGATGTCAGTTTCTTTCTCTGTTTCCATGATCTTTACAAATATGTGGTCCCTCATGAGAGTGTCAAGATGTGTTGGGTACATGTGATGGTGGACTTCTTCTTGCTGGATAGTGAGGGTGGCTCTGTCCCAGTCAATATGAGGCTTTGTCTTTCACATCCAATCTAATCCAAGTATGATATTGTACTTGGGGATTGGAATGATGGGGCTACTAATTGTTGTTTGGACGTCTCCAATTTGGGCCCGGAAAGGTCTGGTCTCATGGGTAACTGGTGTGCTGCGGTTGTCCACCATGATGACTCTCTTGATGTTACTTCAAATGGTAGGTAACTTTATGAGTTCTGCAAAACTCTTGTTAATAAGCTATTGGTTGGCTCCAGTATTGAATAGTGCTATGCCCTGGTATCTGCAAAAACGGAAAGGATAGGTAAGGAGTTTATTTCCAGATTGGGCAGCAAATAGTAGAGGGTTGCTGGAGGGAACCTGAATCATGGTGATGGAGTCCACGTCCTGTTCTCTGTACAAGTCGTGTGAAGAGGGGGAGGGCGGCTTGCCTAAGAACTTCCCTGAGCTTTTCCCTCCTTGTTGGTATCTTTGGTGCTAGCCTGGTTGGCTTGTGCAGTGTGATTCCCGTTTTAAGGCTGGGTACTGTTGGCTTGGTTGTTTTGCTTATTGGGGCAAGGCTCTCTCTTAACTGTGGGGCTTTCCTTGCGTTTGTTGGAGGTGTGTAGATTGTCAGACTTCTGAGCTGCGCGTTTTCCTTCCAGGAATACATCCTCAAGGTTCTTGCAGCAAGTCATGTTAAACTGAAGTCTAATATGTGTAGGAAGGCCATTGTAGAAGTCCAGGCGTGGTCCAGGTTCATCAAAGGTGATGGTTTTGGGTGCACAGTCACGTAGTCCTTTGTATGTGGTGATGTATTCCTCAATGGTTTCTGTCATTTTGAAGGTTCAGAGTTTGGTCATAATCACCACGTCTAAGTTCTTCATGTAGAACTTTTTGAGGAATGCAGCCTTAAATACTTCCAAATTTTCCTTCTGGTCAGGATGCTGGGCTAGCCATTTGGTAACAAAGCGTGAAGAAGTTCCTGTGACACAGAGGGCAATTTTGCTGACCCAGAGTCTTTGGGGGTACTCCACTTGTTTGAATTTGCTCTTGGTGCTGTTGATCCAGAGCAAAGCATTTTCCCAGCGTAGTCCTGCAAAGGCGCCAATCTCAGCAGTATGTAAGCATTGAAACACAATATTGGGTATCTCAGGTTGCGTAGGCGCTGTTGTGGTTGGCGTGGTAGTGAACAGTCTGCGGGTTTTGAGAGCGTTGTACTGGTCAATGGGTACAAGGAGATTATTATAGATGACAAGGCCTGGGGGGACGTCTTGTCCTACTTTGTAATCTCTCCAACTGTTAGGGAGCAACATTCCTTGTGTTCTTTTCTTGGGAGGAATTTTTCCTTTTAGTTGGGTAGGTATGGATAACCTACCTGTGCTACCACTGTTGAGTTTATACTTCTGGGAAGTATAATAAACAAAAGAAAGGGGAAGTTTAAGAAGAGAATGATACTTTATTGGATTGAATATATAATATTATATAGTATCATGACAAGCCACATGTTGTTCATGTATGTCATGGAGATCATGGGGTTTATCTGAGTAATGTTCCTCTTGAGTCACGAGGCTTAATCAAGTTGTGTTCCATTTAGGACCTGGATTGAGTGATCCCTGTCATATATGGTTAAAATGATAATAGTGCTACCAGTTTATTACCTGGGAAGTGAACCACTTGGTGAGCCACTCAGTGATTTCCTTGGGCCGTTAATTCCCCAAGAGGGAGTAATCAAAGATGTTGCAACAATATCCCAACATTTATAAAAGCCCTGGAAAATAATTTATACTTTATAAAAATTAAACACATATTAAATATAACCCAGATACACATTATTATGTGAAAATTGGCTATAATGATTAGTTAAAGTTTTGAGATATAGATCATTTAATTATAAAACAGATTAAAATTAAAGTAACTCTATTAAAAATCTAATAAAAAGTTAAAGGAACTAAATTCCAAACCCCTACTCCTGACAGTTATTCAAACTTGGCCCACAAATCAACAGACCACACCATGGAAACCTTAAATCTAAGCCCAAGCTCATTAGTTATAAACTATACACAGTTTCCAACAGGAAAAGTTCCCTACAGATTCCTACTATTGATTTCTTTTTTGAAAAACATTAATTAAGCCTGAATAAGTTTGTTAACAGCCAGCCAAAATAATATTAAGTCCCTTCTGGTATATATAAAGGTAAATCAGCTAGTGGTTGTCTTCAAAGCCCCTGTCAGAACTTTCAGCTCTTCTATAAGGACTGGTAGCCTTTTTTTATTATGTTTATTGGAAATGGCTCTGTTCTTAGCCAAATGGGCTGTTGATAGGCTTTTTTTGATGAAGAGCTGTTATCTGCAATGTCTTTTTGACCCCTTGATTCAGCAGTGACAGGGCAGCAATCAAGGGAGTTAACTGACTAGAAGCAGCAGTGTCTCTGTACAGCGGCTTATTGGTATCCCAGAGTACCAACAAAGGTCTTCAGACTCATATTAATAATCTTCTGTGAAAATCTTCTAACATAGATGATACTTTTTTGATGCCTTCCACTAGTCTGACAGAAGGCTTAATAGAGCTAACACCCTCTTGCTAGGATTAACGTCCAGCGTTTCTAACTCTTGCTCAGGCCATCTTTCTGCCCCAGACCCCCAGCATCAACCCAAGAGTCAGGCATCTATTCAATATTGCATGAAGGTCAATTGCATAGTACCCTGCCATGGGGACTGTTTACATCATAGCTATGCATAATTCATTAGCACACCAGTGGAAGTGTTACCAATTGATTGTTCTTTTTTTATGCATAGCTTTCATATAGTTTGGCATCTTTGGCATTATAAAATCTGCAGTGCACTGGCAGGCTGCCAGTGCAAATTATTGCTGAATATTCTTGTTCTTGGAGAATCTCATAAATCCCTTGGTGCCTCAAAATCCACCCTCTTTTACTTCTAACCCAACAGGGCACTAGAGTATTTTAGAATAATAAATACCAACCAGGACTTGGCCTCAATAGATGTCTTCATGTGCTCAGAATTGCTTTGGCGTCTATTGGTTAAAGCCAATTGTATCAAAGGTTTCTTGGATCAATTGAGCCTAATGCTAACATATCAAGAGGCTTCTTAGATTAAGTCTTTCTAGAATAGCTTAGCAAGCAGGCATCCTATAAGTGTAATCCTTTTTAGGTTGATTATTATTTCATCCAGGTAAACCAAAGTTGACATATGGTATTATAGTTTTCTGACAGCCCCTATAAAAACACTCCCAATTTAGCCTTAGACAGGAAAAAATTCCTGTGTTGAACAAAAAAGGTCTCAAAAGTTCTGCCAAACCCTTAATTTCTTGGGAGACTTGAACACATAGTTGACAAGAGATTTGTATTGGAGTACCCCACTAAAGTCCCTCCCATACCCCACCCTGTTTGTTCAGCAACAAAGGAAACCTTAATTAGTTTGGACTACTTATTATCCAAGTGTTGCCCACTATCAAAGAAAATTTGGTGCAGCCAACCAGGGGTCCCCATCCTACCATCCCAGCTGATCATCTCTATCCTCAGAAATTACCTCAAAACTTTCCAACCCTCCTGATTCAGGGTTGAAAAACTTCCCCCTAGCCAACCAAGTAGCTCCCCTGCAAGAAACCCATACCCTTAAATAACAAGCAAGCACATTTTGGTTCCCTGCTTGTCAATTATAAATATTGAAGGTTAACTTTTACAGAGCTATTTTCTGTTTGGGCCTCTTATTTGGTTCCTTTCCCTAAAAATTGTTATTGCCAAAAAAAACAGGGTTGAACCCCAGTAAGATTCCAACTAAACAGGTTTGTGACCTGCAACCCAACTTTCCAGTGACCCAAACCCAAATCCAGAAGTCAATTCAAGTTTATCAGGATTAACAATTTTCTTCCTCTGGAAACCTGTGCCCAAGGGCAGGATTCAAACCCTGGCCCTGATTCCCCACATGCTGCCAGCCCTGAGGACCAATGGGCCCGCTGCCCACGTTCTTCTGAGAATGAACTCCCCAAGCCAAAGCCAAAGATGATTTTCTGAAAAAGAAAGTCAGCAAGACCAAAGGAATCATCACACTAAAGGGAGGAGCAATTAAACGCCTAATGGAGGCAGCAAAATTCCTACTGCCTGCTTCATGGGCTTGAAGACCACCCTAGCGGCTAATTATGATGCATCACCTGAAGTAAGCGCAGGCCCATGGCCCAACTCCATGACCACAATCCAAGAACAAGATAATCAGGCAACCAATTAAGGGATTCTTGACAATGAGAGAACACCCAGAAAAGGTGCCATTTATCTGCTTCTAAACCCATGCATCCTAGCCACCCAGCCCAACATTTCCCAATATCTTGATGAAAACCCCATGGAAAATACTAAGTTTGGAGTCAGGGTGCTATGTAGACCTTTAGACCCTGAGCTCTAACCTTAACACTATTCTTAAATAAAATTTGTCATATTGGTTTCCACAGCTATTGCCATATTTCATTTTTGCTATCTATTAATTTAGCACAAGACCTTCCAGCCCTCCTGTCTGCAGATTTCTGTCCATCAGATGTTTCTTTTGAGCCCGTTCATTTCACAGAGTACCTATTAAAGCTTGAGTATAAAGACTATACGCTTGTAAAGGTCCTTAAACCATATCACTTAGCCCACATAAAATTAGTAGTTATATACAGCCAACAAGGTACCTGGTATCTAACCAAGCCCAAGCTGTTTAGAGGCAAGTTCAAATTCTTGCCTGTGTACCAGCTTGATATGAAGCCCCCTGTGACCCCCAAGTCAATGCCTGCCTCCTTATACAACCTCCCAATTGACCAGAAAAGCAAGTTGCTTGGGATTGTGTACATCACCCTCACTGGGGTGATTGACACAATAATTTCAGCCGCCAGCCTGTGGTCCTAGGTGGAGAAGTCCATGTCCTACCTCATAAAGTTAGCCCCATTTTTGTGGTGGGCCCTAACTGCTAAAACTGCAGCCCGTGTGTTCCCTGAAAACAACAGGCTGGTCACCTAAGGTTGCATCCATGATATTATGGCAATCTACTCTAAATCCGGTAATCTGAGCCCTAAGATGTTGATTATTCTTGGTGCATCTTGTATGTTTTTTGCTATGATAATCACTTTTTTACACTTTTAAGTTGATCAAGAATGCACTTTCTTCTGTGTGGAAGAATGTAGCCTCAGATAATCCAAATAAAAGCCTCAGCACTGTCAAAACAGCAGACTCAACCCGTCAATATGGTTTCAAGTAAGCAGATTTGTGACCCTTAGCCCAACTATCCAGTCACTCAAAGCCAGATTAGGAAGTCAACTCAAATTTCCAAATCAAACAAAATGAACAGATGATGATTCTTGCGGTAGATAACTTGTTTTGGCTCTTGACTCATTACCAGGATCAAGCCACCCTCTTCACCATCCCACTGTGTGATCAACACTATCATGTTCATGTTATCCATGACTCACATTAGCTATATAATCATTATTTTTTCAATAAAGAATATTATCTAGTTTCCAAATATTTTCCCCTTGTAACTCTGCTAAAACAGCACAGTTTAATAGCACCAGAAGCCATCCCAAATTGCCTTCATCTCAAGTAAAACATAATTATCAAACAGTCATTCACTAGGCTGAAAAGCTCCCAATGGGTAAGCCCACCCTCAAAGAAGCCCGCCAAGCCATGCCTGTGCTGCGCCTACATTTTCAAGCAAACACCCCTGCCTATACCAATAATACTGAGTGGTTTTTAAGAGTGGCTGCTATGCTCTCTATAGACACCCTTGACTGGTTCAGTAAAGCCACTCAGGAAGACATGAAGTTCTTCCTGGACTACACCAAGTTTGAAGCAGAGCTGATGGCAACAGGGGAAGACCACAAGACCAGATACTACACAATGAAATCCCTGTTGGAGATCCAACAGGGGAACCACCTAATTTAGAACTACATTGATGAATTCCTCAAGCTGAAAACCCAAACCCAGCTTGAGCAAAAACTTGCCACAATCATCTTCCACAAAGCTGTTAACCTGGCAATGAAGGACCTACTGAAGCATCACCCTCCCTCTCTTGGCTTGATGAATTAGTCCCATCATGAAAAGGATCATTAGGAACCAAGAAGGTGCCAGCACTGCCTAGGTCAAACCCCCACACCAAACAGAACAGGAACACCCCCAAGGAACTCCATAGACACTTTCAGGGAGCTAATCCTGATCTGCTGACTTGCTAGCGTTTGGGAACTGGTGGGTTGTGGACTGGATGGGCCGGGCCCACCAAAGGATTGGCACTAACTTAATGAGGTAAAACATTGACCTGCCCACCTACAACCACAGACTGGCGGCAGGGACAATAGTATCTATTAATCCTGTGAGAGTAATATATACAATCCCAAAAAGCTTATTGGTATGGTCCAGTGGGAGCTCAGTGGAAGAAGAAGGCATTGGTTTGGGGGTGACAGGTAGTTCCATGTCTAATTGATAGGCAGGAAAGAAGTTGTATTTATCTCTGAACAGGTGGGGTTTGGTAACATACCAAGGGCCTTTTTGGTTGTATCTGGTTAACTCTGTAGTTCTGGCCAAGGGATCACAGGCTAGTATGTTGTCAGTAGTGTAGTCCTTGTACTCAGGCTTTAAGGGGTACTATGTGAAATGAACAGGATCAAAGGGGACACCTGGAGGACAGTACATGGCTGGCAGGTGAGTCAGATGATCTTTGAGTTAACTGGCAGATGAAAAGAATAAAATACAGCATAATTAGGTAAACCAATATCTCATAACTTTTATTTAAAAATTACAATGGGGATTGCTCTTGGCCTGGCAGGTATTTTATACCACACTGCTAGGCTTCATTTCCTGGTTAGGTTTTCTGAGCTTGGGCAGTTTGGCATCAGGGGTCTTAGATGGCAGTGTGGCGCTTGGCACTGGCAGCTTTGGGATGAGAAGACTGTGGATCCTTCTGTTTTTCAACTTAAGTATTGGGCGCCTCTTCAGGTTCAGTGCCTCTTATGGGATTTGGGAAAGTTTGGAATAAATTTCATTGGGAAACTTGCGCATTTTACCAAACAAACCGCTGGTGTCAGGTATTGGCACCTTGGGGGAATCCTGGTATCAAAACTCTGGAATAATATGATAGACTTGATCATTATTCCACTTACTGATTGTCCAAGACAACCAATTGCCATAAAGCGGGATAACTTAAATAAATAATCAGCTGATCTTGTTCCCGGCCTTGGTTAATCACTGCTCTTAGTATTACTCCAAGGATTGATCCTGATCTGATCCTGATCCTCCCATTGGATCAAACCTGATTGAACAGGCTTGCTGATTCCTGACCTCAAGCACAGAACGCTCCCCAGCCAATAAGATGTAATGCTCAAGGATAAACTGCAAGATGCATCACACCAAACATTTGCGCTTGGAGACACCTCAAATTCTATGACCAAGATAGAAGGTTGTTTAGAAGAATAATGCATGATGCAAAAACCCAGTTGACAGGGTAATCAAACTTGCACATGTGTAAACTACAAACCAGATGCCACCAATACACAATAAGCAAGCTGAGTTCTGTAATCTATTGAATTCCCATGCCAAACTGGCATAGCTGCCTAACTCTGGGGCTGAAACTAGCAGTCTGGGGAACAGATAGACTGACTATTAAGAGTTGGAAGCGTCAGATTATAATCTAAAAAGAGGGCTTATGTTACAACCAAGTTTCCAGACTCACCTGCTAATGTATCTTACAATACACAGGGGGCGCTTGATGAGCTGTCCCTTGACATATCTAACGTTATGGATTAATCTGATGGCAATAACAAATGGCATGTACTTCATCCTAATTAGGAGCGCTATCAATTTGACTTGCTGATTCCCGCACAAGTTATTCCTTGGCTCCAAACCTTACACAGAACTTCCCACTATGTCACCCCCCTTGTGGCCTTGTGGCTTTCCCCATATAGTATATTAATTACAATATTCTACAATAAACAATACCTTATTCTTATTATTCTGTCCTTTCTATTGGAATGTTGTCTCCCCTAATCCCAAATACTGAATCCTCATTGGTTCAGTTGCAACAGTGGTAGCAGCAGTAGGTTATTGACCTACCTAAAGCAAAATCCCCCAAGAAAGAACGGAGTACCGGCTGTATGGCTACTCCCCAACAAGATACCTTCCTGCCAATCCCCAAGGGGGACATCCCTAACAGGTACGTCATCTATTAAGACCAGCTAGTCCTCACCAGTGTGTACAATTGGCTCCGCCTCAGGCAGTGTGACGCCAGTGTCACCCTGCCCCAGTTGAACCTCTCAGCGCATGCTCAACATTCAGTTAGAATCCTTTGCTGGTGGGTAGATGGGACTGACATTGTCAGTTGGCTCCAATCTACTGAAACCTGCCTTTGCATCTGCCAGATCCTGAGCCCATGTGGGTTCCCACCACGTCTGGTTGCCTCATGGGGCCTGCCGCTGTGTGGTTCACCAATTGGGCCAGCCAGGAACTTGTCATTACCTGGGTGGCATTCTGAGACGCCGCCAAGTCCCATTACAGTGAAAACTTCTCCCCCATTGTTGTGGGAACTCCTCTTCTAGCAATCAAACAAACTGGTTCCGTTCCTGAGTACCTTGCTGCTTGGCAAAAAGCTCTTGCTGCCGCCCCTGAAGCTGTGACCAACAGAAACGCACTGTTACTCACTCTCATTGTCATTAGATTAAAACCCCATATCTGCAAGTGGGTCCCCATAGGTTGCTGTACCTCCATTGATGACTGTTATAAAGCCATTGTGGAGGCCAACAATCAGGCTTTGATGGGCTTCTGCCGTACTAGTGAAGCTCCATCCCAGCCATGTACAACACCTGGCAATAACCATAGTCAAGTAGGCCGCCGCCAACCACATCAGCAGGATAATGGGACTAAACGCCCCCGCAAGGGGGAGCTTTAGCTAGCGCAGATTGAGGATCAGGGAAAAGCCTGGGGGTTATAGCAACAAGAGGCCTATCAACCCCACCTGATCCATCCTCTTGATCCCTGCTTGCAAAAAATCCCTGTGACTACAACATTCATGAAGTTGAAACCCTGGACGTCCTTCAAGTCCACAGTGACAATCCTGTATTGCAACCAAGTCTTTCTTCAAATAAAGTAACATGCTTGTTCTATCCCTTCCGTTTCTGTGGGAACACCCACAAATTACTGGTAGATACCAGGGCCAACCACACTATGGTGGACCAGGCGTTTGCCAACTCTCAGCAATTAGACCAAGTGCCCAGCAGGTTCAAAGCTGTATGGGTAGCTGACTCCCGCAGAGTGGCCATCACCCACAAGACGGTACCCTTCTCTATGAGAATGGGGAACTTCCAGGTTAAGCTCTCTGGGCCAAACATGGCAGGGCTCAGCCACAATGTGATTGCTGCTCTTGACTGACTTTGGCACAACCGTCACTAATTGATTAGGATACCTCTGTAATCACCCTCAACAGAAATGGGGTAGGGTTCCAGCTTTGTCCTATGGAAATGAGCATGTTACTCCGTGATACTGTGTTTGTCAGAATAACAGAGACAGGCTCATATGATTTCAAGGGGGGAGAATAGACTTTAATCAATGTTCAGTTGAAGTTATCTGCGCAGAACCATCTGCATCCCTCCCTTGTCAACATCATCCCCACCAGCGCTAGCTGCACTCCTTGAGGAGTACAAGGATGTATTCAGTGAGATACTTGAACAACTACCTCCTCCCCGGGAGATCCAGCACACTGTACAACTTCAAGGATTGTTACCTAAAGCACAACCATTATACTGTCTCACACCAAAGGAAGATGAAACCCTCCGCCAGCACCTTGTGGACGCGCTTGATAGGGGTTTATTTGCCCCCTGCTCTTCTCCATAAAGGGCAGAGTTCTTCTTTGTAGCCAAGAAGGACGGGTCCCTTTGCCTGGTCACAGACTACTGCGCCCTAAATGAAGTGACGGTTAAGAACAAGTACCCCCTGCCGCTGATTGACAACCTGCTTGACACACTCACAGGTGCAAAGGTCTTTAGCAAGATTGATTTCACTGCAGGGTACAACCAGGTCCGCATTGCACCAGGGGATGAGGCAAAAACTGCCTTCTGCACGCGCTACGGGTTGTTTGAGTGTCAGGTCATGAACTTCAGAATGACTAATGCTCCTTCCACTGTTGCCACGTTGATGAAAAAAGCATTTGAGGAACTGATTGGAAAATGTGTGGTTGTGTACCTTGACAACATTATTGTCTTCAGTCAAGATCAAACCACGCACCTCCAACACCTCCGTGCTGTCCTCAACACCCTTTGGAAAACCAGCTAAAAGCTAAACCCTCCAAATGTGAGTTCCTCAAGTCGGAGTTGTTATTACTTGGGCACACCATCTCTGCCCAAGGGATAAAGTCCAACCCTGCCAAAATCAAGGTAATCACCAGCATGACGCCCTCCACCAATGTGGGCCAAGTGCAAACATTCCTAGGCATGGTTGCCTACATGTGCAAGTTCATTCACAATTGTGGGAACTAATTGCACCTCTCACTGAGCTCCTCAATACCAAGCAGCGCTTGCATTAGACCCCTGTCAGAGATTGAGCCTTCAAGATGTTGAAGCAAAGGCTTACAACAGCACCAGTCCTGAATTTCCCCAATTGAAACTGACAGTACAAACTCGAGACCAATGCCTCTGACAAGGCCATAGGGGGTGTGCTGCGGGTAGAAACTGACAATGGCGTCTTCCTCCTCATGGCATATGAGTCCAGGAAACTTACTGACTCAGAACAACACTACCCCATCCATGATAAAGAATTGGCAGCCATTGTACACTGTGTCAAGAAGTTGCACTGTTACCTGGAAGGTGCTACCTTCCCACCCCGCGTTCTGACGGACTACAAGCCACTTCAGTACTTCAACACGCAGTCCCACTTGACACGCCGCCAAGCAGGATGGGTGGAGCGCCTATCCCCTTACCAGTTACGCATTGAGTACAAGCCTGGGAAGGAACTTGTCACAGCTGACGCTCTTTTACAACTCTACATAGCGTCCATCACTGGGGACAATGGTTTGAATCCAGATTGGCCCATGCTCTACCTCCTTCCCTGAGGCAACTTGCTACAAGGGTCTTAACTTGCTAACCATCTCCAAGTTGAAGGACAACAAAAGTCAGCTCAACACCAATGCTGTTAACATCTGCCGTTGGGCAGAGACAGGTGAAAAGACGCCTTACATTCCCACCACTCAACAAAGGGACACAATATTGCACTACCACCAAACTCTGGGTCACATCAGAGATTGTAACCTCTTCAAGATCATGAAACGGAATGTTTGGTGGCCGCGCATGCGTCAAGACATCTTGGACCTCCTCAAAACGTGCATGCTGTGCAAAAAGAACACGTCCAAACCTGCACCCCTAAGTCTTTCCTGCCCATCAAGGCCATGGAACCCTTTGAGAAGTGGGCCCTCAACATTGATGGGCCACTCCCCAAAGACAGACTGGGGAAGAAGTACATTATCACTGCCATTGATTACTTCACTTGCTGGCCAGTGGCCTGGGCAACAACCAACCACACTGCCACCACCATCACCTGCTTCATTGGCAAGGAAATTGTAGCCCACTTTGGGCAACCCAAACGTCTCATCACAGATGGTGGCCCCAAACTTGTTGGGCATGTCATGAAGGTGTACTGCGCCAAGAACGCACTCCAGCGTATAGTTACAACCCCCTACCATCCTCAAGCCAATGGGCGCGTGGAATGATTAAATGGCTCACTGGTTCAACTGATTGCCAAGCTCTCCCAAGAGCACCCCAACACCGCATGGACTGAACACCTGACCACCGCTCTACTTATCCTGCAAGCAAGAGTCAACAGGGGCACAGGGTTCAGCCCCAGCACCCTGGCCTTTGGGACGCCTGGCAGTCTGACAAGGGTTGAACAGGGAAAGCTACGGTCCAAGGTTCCCGACAAGCCTCCCCTATTAACAACCCCATCCCTGGATCAATGACGTGCCAAAGCCTGGGAAATTGAACACAAGCAGATTGTGGGAGAGACAAAACACCTCAAATCTAGATACGCCATAGGTGACCCTGTCTACACCCTCAATCCCAATTCTTCCAAGTTGGAACCCAACCACCTAGGGCCCTTCAAGATAGCTGCAGTCTATGACAATTACACCTACCAACTTTAAGATGCCCAAGGAAACACTAAGAAGCTTGACCATGATTGCTTGTACCCCTGCTGCGCCATCCCTACACAAAGGTTGTTTGTGAGGACCTTCCCAGACCTTCCACAGACTCCAGTCCTGGTGTCTGACAACAAGCAGGAAGCAAGAAAGGTGTTGCAACCAAGTTTCCAGACTCACCTGCTAATGTATCTTACAATACACAGGGGGCGCTTGATGAGCTGTCCCTTGACATATCTAACGTTATGGATTAATCTGATGGCAATAACAAATGGCAGGTACTTCATCCTAATTAGGAGCGCTACCAATTTGACTTGCTGATCCCTGCATGAGTTATTCCTTGGCTCCAAACCTTACATGAAACTTCCCACTATGCCACCCCCTTGTGACATTCCCCATATAGTATATTAATCACAATATTCTACAATAAACAATACACTATTCTTATTATTCTGTCCTTTCTATTGGACTGTTGTCTTCCCCAATTCCAAATACTGAATCCTCATTGGTTCAGTTGCAAAACTTATATACCCTATATAAGGTGCTCTCCTGATTAGAGATTGAGCAGAATATTAACCCTTGAAGATAGAGATTAAAGGATCTCTATTGTTGTATCACTACTAACCAACACATAGTAATCAGAAATATCCAAGTAAAACGTGCTGTTGTTTACTTGCAGACCTGTGTATTTTCTCCTATGGACTTGGAATACCGCCAGGCTGTAGCCCTGCCTAGACCCAGTTGGTAGCAAAGACTGTCCTCATACAATCTATATCAGCATCCCCAATATAGAATAATAAAGATCTTTCCTCAAGATCACAAAATCTTGACAGTGGTGCTCACTACAAAAACGAGCTGCCATTAGTGTCAAGTCAAGGTGCTGTCTTGCCTCTTTCCCACCCCAGCTTTGTTGATAAGTATTGGGGGATGCATGGACACTAGTGACACCAAAAGGGACCCTAGTCTCCAACTTGCTATTACAACACACCAAACTATTGAGCTCCAATATGACTCCCTCTGCTTTGACCCTGCCAACGTTCCAGGACCACACTAACCTTGCCAGTATTCTTTAGAAGAGGTCTGCGCTATGCTAGGCGCACTCCTGCACGGTTGAAAACATGAGGGGCCTAACAGAAGACAGAATTCACTCTGTTCAGCTACAATCTTAATGCTTCCAACCTCTGGACCTCATATTGCCAGTACCAGGAGGCAAAGAGCATGCAGATTAGTCAGCTATTGAACAAAGAGAAGGGGAGAGTCAAAGACTTCCTTTCTTACTTTGTGCATTCAAGAATAAAACACTTGCAGCGACTTGTTGCAAGACAAAACTTGGAACTCACTGAGCTGGGGGCTAGCTGCAACAAATTGCAGGAATCCCACTTGGCTACAATCAATAAGCTGAACAACAGCTTTGATTCCTTGCATGGTATCTTAAGAAATCTGTTTGATACCACCAATCATGCCCACTTCATAGTGGATAAAAATTGTGCAGCAGTTCAATTCTCAGGTTGAACACATTATTTCCAATTGCTTCAAGAGCACTGGCATAACTCTGCAGTGGATCACTGACATGACAACCCACTCTATCAGCCTGATACGTAGGGTTGACAAGTTAGATCAGCATCCAAACCAGAGTGAAGGGACATATGACAAAGAAGCCTTACACCATAATCTGGACAATGCTGAAGATAGAAGTACTGTCAGAGATTCTTTCTCTGGCTACATTAATTTCATTGACAACCTTTGCAAGAATTTCCTCTCAAAACAACACAACAACAAGGTATTTGGGGCCAGTTTGAACTCTGACAATGGGATTAATGGGAATCAAACTCAGAACCCTAAAAAAGGGACCAGTGTTAATACAGAATCAATTATTCAACTTATTTTACCTATTTATGCTGATGTTATCCATTCAACTTTGGCTCTGGCCTTTGAATTGGGTTTTGATTAGGTTAATAATACATTTAACAACATCAATTACTGCTTGTATCCTGATTGGCTGCTGTTGTCTTCCTTGCTGCTCTTGAATCAAATGAGTCTATATTTGAGCAAGGCTTTGTACTTAATTTTAAGTGATTACCTGGCCACACTCCGCTTAATTATGTTCAGCCTTATGGCTTATCCCTGGATCCGCTGTTTTTATCCATATTACCATCCATATTATTAAGCTCCACTTTCATCAGTGTTTGAAAAAGTATTACCTTGATCACAAGTTTCATGAAAATCCCTTTTATTTTCTAAAATACCACTTAAATGTCCCAGCCTTCATTTTAAGGGTATTTAAGTGAGTTATTTTCATCATTTCTCTTTTTTCCAACAATAAATACTTTATTCTATACCTGCTACTCATTCACCTTCTGATGACTATTTTTTGAAGCCATGAGAGGAATTTTATTCCTATTCTGGTATCTAGCTTCCTTTTTGCCAGTGGTATCAACCTTGGAAACCCCAACACCTACAACTGACTGGTAAAACTCCTCTCCAGCTGACGCCCATCAAAAGGAATCCCTTGCCCATGGATGGTTCAAGTACCCCTCCAGCCACTGGGGACGCAAATCCCAATATGGTTGTTTGTTCACTCCACCTCCTGCTGCACCTGCTCTGGTTAGACCTTACGCCTCCTTCTATCTCTTGACGTACATGGTGGGGTACTACCTACTTGGTTGGTTCAGTTCTATGTTTGGAAGATTTGCTTACCTGGGACACCAAGGACACCTTGCAATGATCATGGTTCCTATCAGCTCAGTAATAGCAGTATTTAACTTTGGGGCCTTGGCCCACCAATTAGGGAACTTTTCCCCTGCTAAGTGGATCCCTGACAGCTTGTTGGAACCCATCTTGAGCTTCTTACTTAGAAGTTCATAACCAACCCCTGCAAGCTACCTGCTTTATACCGCACTCATCAAGAGTTTGGTGGTCATGTTGATTACCGCCATCATTAGACTTACCACCTATTGTCTGGTTTGCCTCTTCCTGCATACCCAGACCTCTGTTGCCTCCAGCGCATCTGCTCCTCAACAGGTTCAAAACAAAATCATGGTACTAAACCAAATTTCAGCAGTATCCCCCAACAACAATGAAGGGAACAAGATTCTTATGCTCCTGGCTTTCTCACAATCACTGTTTGAAACATCTCCCGCACAATTCCAGACTGACACACAGAAGGTGCACCACTTGGCCAAAAAGCTCACAGGCAAGGCTTGGGTCTGGTACGCCAAAGCCACCCTTCAAGGGGAGAAGTTATTAAACGACTTACCTGCCTTCTGAGACTCCTTGTTATCCACCATAGTGCCGGCACAAACCACAGAAGAACTCAGAGACTGCATAATGACCTTATATCAAGGCAGAATGGCCACTAAGGACTATATTGAAGAATTCTCTTGCCTCAAGGAAGCAATTGGGATGACTGATGCTGAAGCTTGCTACCTCTTCCAGAAGAAACTGTCTCCTGAACTCAAGAACTTCCTGGCCCATCATGTATTACCTGACAAGTTTTCTGATTTTACCAAAGAGGTTTTGAAATGGTCCTCCAAGGTAAAACAGCTTCTTTTTTGGAACAACACTAAGACTCTGACCGCTCAAAACTTACCATCCCCTGCTGAGGTTTCAAAGGGATTAATTACTAAACCTGGGGGAGGTTACCAGTTGGCCCCTGAAGAGAAATAATGTCAAGTCTGCAAAGGACTGTGTCTCTACTGTGGGAAATCAGGTTATTCCACCAAGGATTGCCAGGCATTCTCCAAGGTACAAAATACTCCAGGCCATCTTTTTTCAACCACAGATGCCAATAAATCTTCAACTTAGTCTTATGCTCCTTTGCCTGTTTTTCTAGACCACAAATTTGACACTACAACCAGCTACGCACTGATTGACATGGGAGCAATGGGGAACTTCATTGATCAAGATCTTTTGACTTTGTTAGGTTTTGAGACCTCAGGACTAGCCACTTTAAGACTTGCTGAAGGTATCCCTGCCCGAGTAGGACGCCTTGCCAAACCCCTCCACACTCAGGTGGGGAACAACTTATACCACCTACCCACCTCTACGCTCTCTAACTTGGCCTTCCCGTTAGACTTGGGATTTCCCTGGTGTCAGGAAGCCAAGTTACAATTCAACTGGGACGCCAATTCAGTCACACTTTACTCTCATGGAAAACCTACCACCATGTTTCTCAAGAGACCATACCACCAGGTACCAGAGAATTTTATGAACTACCTGAACTCTCTACTTCTTTTGGGTAACCAAGAACAGGACTCCATACCAGAAGAAATCCAAGACTTAAAGAAGGCCTTCAGCAAAGAACTCTGTTTCATCCTCCCCATGAAAAGACCATCTGATCTTAGAATTGACTTGATACCAGGTTCCTCCCTCATTTGGGGAAAACTATATCCCATGAACTGAGCACAAGGAATTGCAATGAAAGTGTACCTTTACAAAAATTTATCCAAAGGGTTTATTCATCAATCTAACTCCCCATGATCATCACCCGGGTTTTTTGTAGGAAAAGCTGACAGTACCCTTAGACCAGTGGTGGACTTCACCAAACTGAACGCCATAACCATTAAGAACAAAACCCCTTACCATCTTCAGAGTCCCTGACCTACCAACTTACTCACGCCAAGGTGTTTTCCAAACTAGACCTCCACAGTGCTTATAATCAGATATGTATTGTAGAAGGTCATGAGTGGAAGATGGCAGTCCACACTCCCTTTGGGCTCTATGAATACCTTGTGATGCCCTTTGGTTTGAGTAACGCCCCTGCAGCCTTTCAAAGCCTAATGAGTGAGGTACTCTTCCCTCTACTTTATGTCTGTGTAGTTGTCTACCTTGACAACATCTTGGTATACTCACAAAACAAGGAGACCCATACCATACACCTACGGGAGGTCCTTTGATTGCTCATTGACAACCAATTGTTTTGTAAACTTGAAAAATGCAAATTATTTGTTACCAAAATTTAATTCCTTGGATACAAGATTAACCCAGGCAGTTTTGCGGTTGCTTCCTCCAAGGTACAGGCAGTCTTGGACTGGTTGAGAACCACAACATGTACCAAACTTTGCGGGTTCTTAGGCCTTGCAAATTTTTGCCGCAAGTTCATCAAGGATTTCTCCTCTACCGCCCTTCCTCTCACTCACCTTACCTCCAAGAAGGTTCCCATTGTCTGGTTGTCTGAAGCTGACCAGGTGTTTGAAATCCTCAAGAAGTGTTTCACCTTGGCCCCTGTGCTTCTCCACCCTGACCCTGAACGCAAATTTTTTTTGGACACTGACGCCTCCAACTTTTCCCTAGGAGGGGTGTTGTTGCAGCTTGGGAAGAATAGTGAACTCCACCCTGTGGCGTTCTACTCCTATAAGCTGCTTGACTGAGATAAAAATTACCACATGTACAAGAAGGAATATTTGCCATTTTCAAATCCTTGGACCACTGGCTTCACTACTTGGAAGGAAGTAAATTCCCTGTGCAAATCAGAACCAACCATAAGAACCTCCTTTACTTCACTGAGAAGAGAAAGGTTAGCCCACGTCTAGCACAATATGCTATCAATCTACTTGCCTTTAACTTCAAGATTAGTTACACTCCAGGACACCAGAACATAGTACCAGACGCTATCAGTAGACAAGAGGTGTCATGAATGACATTTCAATACTTGTATTGAAAACCCAAGAGTTAAACCCTGGTTCCCAAAAGGCGGATCCAACCCTCCAGACCAGTCCAGGACCCGCCAATCCATTAAAAGACGGGCTCAAATCAGTGAATCACTCTGCGTTCTGCTGACCTACTACAAAGGACCCTTAAAAAACAACTTGAGTCACACAAAGTGGACAGGGGACCGCCAACTTGCTAAATTGTGTACTCAAGTTGACAAGTTACTCTGAGACCCGCCAATCTCCCAAGGACAATTCCCAAAATGGTCATCCAATTGATGCTAACCTGGAGCCACCAAGGACCCAAACCTACGCAGCGGTTACAGCTTGCCTTAAAGAGGTTAAAACAAACCCTATTCTCAACTTTGCCAACAACCTTCCGGCATGCTGCCCAGAAGGGGTAGTACAATTGGACTACTCAGGTGACATAGTGAACAGTGGCAGCAAAACAAAGCATTGCCTTTCCAATTTGCCAGAACAGGCACAACCTGGATCTGCTGCCCTTGAGACCCCAAGTCAAGACCCACGTCCCACCAGTACCTTGACTGCAAACCTGCACCCTGCAAAAATTGAGGGAGCAAAATCCCATGGTATAAAAAACCCAGCGGTATGGTGAAGACCACATTGTCATTTTTGATAATAAAGTTTTATGAACCTTTGGTTTGAACAAATCTTACCCTATCTAGTCTTAGTGATCTTCCATCTTAATTCCAGTCAAGTAGACTGCCAGGCCGCCGCCCTCCCCAAGACCAACCTGCTAAATTGTCCCAGGCATTATACTGTCCCCTGGGAGCTCCCTTTAAACCTGTGCATTTTACTGAATACCCCCCAACCTGGCCTATTCAGAGTATAACTTGGAAACCATCCTCATTGCCGCCCTTTGGCAAGGACTAGAAGTACCAAGTACATAGGACGCAAAGGAAAGAGGGTCAAGATCCCGCCCTTACTGTTCAAAGACAAGTACAATTACCTGCCTGCCTACTTTGTTCCTATGACTCCCCCTTTAACACCACAATCAGATCACCCGTTGGAACCCACTGCCGCAGCCAAGACCACCTCTACCCAACTGTTTGGAGTACTCTACATTACTTTGACAGGATTGGTAGATTCCATGGTCCCCAACTCTGGACCTTGGTCCTTACTCGGGCAATCTGTATCTTATATTATCAAGTTAGCACCCATTCTGTGGTGGGCCCTACCCGCCAGCTTGGCCGTACCTTATCCCAAGCTGCCCAAGGCCTCTACTTACAACTGGCTTCCTGACAAGAGGACTTGGATGACCCAAGCCAGTCCTACGTTAAACACAATGAACGTGCTATACTCTCTGAAGATCAGTTCCTCTCCCACATCATGACCCTATCTTATCTATCCACCTTGGACCAGGACATCATAGCATCCCAACTCCTTGATAAGGAGAACACTCCCACGGGGCTTACTCTAAACAACAGATCTTGGTCAAAGAATGGAAGCCTTTATGTACCAACCGACAAACACCAATAAACAATCTTGGAAAGTTTCCACAACTCCCCTCTCACAGGACATGGAGGCATTTGCAAGACAGTCAAGAGAATCCAAAGAAGATACTGGTGGCCCAATTTGAAGAAAACAGTTGCCAAATACATCTCCACATGCGTGCTGTGTGGCCGCAACAAACCCTCCACCATGAAGCCCCAAGGTTTACTCAAACCACTACCTATTCCTCCGCGCCCTTGGCATTCCATCTCCATGGATTTTATTGTGGACCTTCCATAAAGTGACAACATGACCGGCATCTTTGTGGTAGTAGATCAGCTAACCCAATATGCTATCTTTACGCCCTTCAAGCGCGCAACAGCATAAGACACTGCCAACATGCTCTTTACTCATGTAATCTCTAACCATGGAATTTCCAACAACATCATCTTGGATTGAGGTACACAATTCACATCCAAGTTTTGGAAGTTTCTAATGAAGGCATTACGTGTTAAAACTCTCATTTCCACATCCTTTCATCCTCAGACCAACAGACAAACAAAAATGGTTAACCAAGTGCTGGAAGGGTTTCTCAGTAACTATGTGAACTTAAAACAGTATGATTGGGTAACCTTACTTCCACTTGCCCAACTATGATACAACACCAATCACCATGATTTTATTGGAGTATCCCCCTTCTTTGCCAACTATGGATATAACCCTGAAGATTTTCCTGATCCAATAACTGAAGACACTATTCTGTCAGCATACCAATGGGCAAGATCCTTACTCAAGAATCACCAACAACTCAAGACACAACTGGAAAAGACCATCCTACAGTATAAGACCCAAGCCAATAAACATCAAAGAACACCTGAAGACATCCAAGTGAGAGACTACGTGTTCCTCAGTGCAAAAAATCTTAAACTGGATATTCTGGGGCAAAAACTAGGACCAAGGAAGATTAGTCCCCTGTTAGTCATTGAACAACACTCTGATGTTAACTTCTGACTCAAACTTCTTGTAGGCTTCTCTTCTCATGATGTTTTCCTCATTAGCCTTCTGTCTAAATTCAAGGGGTTACCATCTGACATGGACCACAAGGACCCTCCTCCTATTATCTTGAACCATACTCCAGAATGGGAAGTAGAAAACATCCTCAATCACCGCACCTCCCGAGGCAAACATCAATACTTGGTAAAATGGAAGGGCTATGAGGTAGAATCCAACTCCTGGGAACCAGAAGAGAACCTAGAGAACACCCTGGAAGTCCTCTCACGCTACAAAGAGACTCAAAAAGAGAAGGGCCTTCCTGGGGAGGATAGTGTCAGGGATTCTTTCCCTGACTACATTAATTTATTGACAACCTTTGCAAGAATTTCCTCTCAAAACAACACAACAACAAGGTATTTGGGGTCAGTTTGTACTCTGACAATGGGATTAACAGGAATCAAACTCAGAACCCTAAAAAAGGGCTCAGCGTTAATACAGAATCAATTATTCAACTTATTTTACCTATTTATGCTGATGTTATCCATTCAACTTTTGATCTGGCCTTTGAATTGGGTTTTGAAAAGGTTAATAATACATTTAACAACATCACTTACCGCCTGCGTCCTGATTGGCTGCTGTTGTCTTCCTTGCTGCTCTTGAATCAAATGAGTCCATATTTGAGCAAGGCTCTGTACTTAATGTTAAGTGATTACCTGGCCACACTCTGCTTAATTATGTTCAGCCTTATGGCTTATCCCTGGATCCGCTGTTTTTATCCATATTACCATCCATATTATTAAGCTCCACTTTCATCAGTGTTTGAAAAAGGTATTAACTTGATCACAAGTTTCATGAAAATCCCTTTTATTTTCTAAAATACCACTTAAATGTCACAGCCTTCATTTTAAGGGTATTTAAGTGAGTTATTTTCATCATTTCTCTTTTTTCCAACAATAAATACTTTATTCTATACCTGCTACTCATTCACCTTCTGATGACTATTTTTTGAAGCCATGAGAGGAATTTTATTCCTATTCTGGTATCTAGCTTCCTTTTTGCCAGTGGTATCAACCTTGGAAACCCCAACACCTACAACTGACTGGTAAAACTCCTCTCCAGATGACGCCCATCAAAAGGAATCCCTTGCCCATGGATGGTTCAAGTACCCCTCCAGCCACTGGGGACGCAAATTCCAATATGGTTGTTTGTTCACTCTGCCTCCTGCTGCACCTGCTCTGGTTAGACCTTACGCCTCCTTCTATCTCTTGACGTACGTGGCGGGGTACTACCTACTTGGTTGGTTCAGTTCTATGTTTGGAAGATTTGCTTACCTGGGACACCGAGGACACCTTGCAATGGTCATGGTTCCTATCAGCTTGGTAATAGCAGGATTTAACTTTGGGGCCTTGGCCCACCAATTAGGGAACTTTTTCCCTGCCAAGTGGGTCCCTGACAAGTACCAACCAATACAACAAGCTAGTGGCTTATGTAAACAAGCTGGCAAGTAAACTTGACGGCCTTAGAAATGGGAAGCTCCCTACCCCTCTAGGCATTGCTGCTCAAGAACTTGCCTCAGATTCCCACGACTGTTGCCTGTACCAGGACGCCTATGTTGACAACAAAAACAACCTTTGGGAGACCATTGAAAGTGTATGGGAACTTGCCAGCTTGCTATAAAAGAATCTTGAGTCCTCTTGCAAATGGGTCACCCAACTGGAGAAAGGCCGCATGAAAGATGAGAAATGGCATGATATGCTCACCTCTACAGTGCTTATGCTGGAGAAAAACCACAGCAACCTACTGGAACAGCTTTTACAAGAACGTGCAGCTAGTAAGGAGATGAAACTTAAGTTTGCTACAAGACTAAGCAAGCTTGAGACTCAGGCAAACAGGTTAGGAATTAGCAGCTCTGGCTGAGGAATTTCTCCCCTTCCTGCCTCTTCTTTGGAAAGTCAGAAGACTTCCTCCCCTGATTACTTCCACAAAGTAGGTTCTGAGCGTGAGAGTAACAGCTCTCAGTACACACATATTGTGCCCATGGGAGTCACGGCACTACCTTCTCTCACACCAATGACCTCCACTAGGCTTCCCTCTTTCCCCGCCAGAAGACCAATTGCCACTCCTATAGAGGAGACCTTGGTACCCAACCATAAGTTCAAACCATTGAGCTTGCCCAAATTTGATTGTAATAGGAACATTAGGACGTTTGTATGGCTATTTAAGATGTCCATGAGAGGGTCATTAGACCATATGAAGGTCACCACTCTCATTAATTCCCTGGACCCTGCCAATGTGGATGTCAATATGCCATGTCTACCTTAATAAGAGTGGACATACGCAGACACCAAACAGGCTTTAATTGACAAATTTGGCAGCAAGACTAAACTCCAGGCCAGAAAGGAAGAGTTTAGCAATATCTCCTTCAAGAAATACAAGACTGTCTGACTTTTCCAATTGATTTTACCATGAGGCACAGATTCTCCTTAGAGCCGGGGTACTTTCCAATCTTGATTGCCGCATCACTATGAGCAGAGCGTTACAGCCATATTGTGAACTTACTAATGTGATGTTTCCAGTTCTCAATTTGTCCAATGACACTCAGAAGATTACCAGCTATATCAGCAGACTTGGTTTGCAGAACAAGGCCCCAAATAAGGGACAGTCAGGTAAAAATTTTAACAACTTTAAGGAGCAATCCCAAACTCTTAAGCCTACCAAATCCACACCTGACACAGATAAGTCCAAAGGAGAAAATAAATCCTATCAAAATTCTGGTAACTGCAATAAGTATGGAAAGCGGGGCCACTTTGTGGCAGAATGTCAAGGGGGGAAGCTAAGTCCTTTTTCTGTCAGCGTGGTCACAGTAGCAAAATCTATATATCAGGGAAAAGGGAAGGCAGGCCAGTAATGGAATATACTGGTTCTACCAATCCCCTTCCCATTCCAAAGGACCCTGATTGAGAGACAGCCAGTCAGCGCTCTGAGGTCAGTGAAACCAACCACATGCCTACCAGTATGGAGACAACACCTACCCATGCAACACCCCTGGGTGCGCCCACGGCCATTAGCCAGCCCCTTCCTGACTCATTCTTACCAGAGAAAGACTTTGAGAAGGACTCTATCCATAAGCTAGTAGCAGACAACCTGTATGAAATCCCCACCCAAGGGAGAGGCTGCCCCAGGAAAATTGACACCAACACAATAGAGATTGTCTACAAGCCCTACATCACTCAATTTCAGGAGGTATGTACTGGTTCTAACCTAAACGTGTCCAGCAACCTGCCACCACTGAAAGGTGTACAGTTTTTCATGCCACTGGAAACTATAGAAGCCAACTTTTCTGAGATTAGCCAAAGTCTCCACCAATACTTTGATACCCCAGGACCACTTGGTATTCATTTATTAAATCTCCAATCCAAATCTTACACAGAATTTACTTATGCTGATGTTTTCATAAATAAGGTAAAAGTGCGGGCCATTATAGATAGCAGGCTCCCAAATAACATAGTCTCAACCTGCCTGGTGAAAAGGCTGAATCTGGCTCCAGAAGTGGCCTATTCCAAACTCTATGATACTGCCAGGATACACAATACCACTTCATTAAGAGCATACAGTTTGTTTCCAATGAGGTTTGGTTTGATTGCGGTCTCTTTGCCAGCTGTGGTTTTACCCAGTCAAAACTATTATATACTGATTGGGACAGAATTCCTTTGCAAGTACAGGGTGAAGCTAGACATGGAAGTGAACACACTGACACTGCTCAGTCAGACAATCATGTTGTACTACTCTAAGTAGAAGATGCCATCAAAGGAGACCAAGAGCACTCACCTGGCTTACAAGGACAAAGTTGTAGCAATACCTTAAATAATCAAAGAGAAGAAGGGTAAGTTGTTGCCTACACATATAAAGGAACACAAAGTCATTCCCCTTTGATTGAGGTCATCCTTCACACTAAAGAGCGGCACCCAGATGGTCATCAACTCTGGGTTAACCCTAGATATACCTGAAGGACTCTACGGCAAAATTCATCAGCCTTGGAGATGCTCCCGTTTTGAACCATGTGTCACCCCCAGAATCATCATTCCTGGGCAACAGGAGATTTCATGTTCTATTGGCTAACCTACATAAATTTGACCTGAAAATCAAGAAGCACCAGGTAGTTGCCTTTGTTCACCTCCTCCCTGTCATAGAGATAGAGGAATTTTATTGTATAAGCAAATTCTCCAATATGAGGCTGCCAGACCAAGTAGAAGCCTCCGCTTATGCAACCACCCCTTTAGCCAACCTATCCTCCTTGGGAGAAGAAGAACGCAAGAAGGCCAGCGCGCTTTTCAAAAAATACTGCTGCATTTTGGCAGAAGATATTTTGATCTAGGATGCACCACTGATGTCACACATCACATTGACACCAGTGACCAAAAACCTATTTGCCTCTGTCCCATTAGAAGGTCCAAAGCCAGCAAGGAGGTAGTGAGCAAGGAGATTAGGGAACTCCTGGATAGAGGCATGCTTGTGCCATCTAAGAGCCCTTGGGCGTCTCCTATGCTCATAGTAAAGAAGAAAGACAGTAGCAATAAAGTTGTGATTGATTACCGCCGGCTCAATCTGATAACCAAGAAGGACTTGTACCCTCTTCCACAAATTGATGATGCCCTTGATTGTCTAGGCGGAGCCAAGTACTTCTCTGCCATAGATCTAATTTCTGGTTATTGGCAAATTGATTTGCTGCCCAAAGAACAAGAGAAGTGCGCAATAATAACCTATCAAGGGTTATTTCAGCCAACACACATGCCTCAGGGTCTGTGTAACGCCCCAGCCACGTTCCAGCGGGCCATGGATTTGATTCTTGGTGACCTCAAGTTGTCCTGCATTCAAGTATATTTAGAATATATTAACATATTTTCCAGGACATTCAATGAACATCTGGATCACCTAAAGGCTGTATTCAAACAACTGGCTGACGCTAATCTAAAGATAAAGCCTCTAAAGTGCCAGTTCTTCAAAGATCAGCTTGAATAATTGGCTTTGTTGTGGACACAACTGTTTTTTGCCCTCAACTGGTAAAAGTTGAAGAAATCACAAATATGAAGCAACCAGAGAGCAAAAGGGACATACAAGTCTTCCTATGAATGGTTGGATACTACCAACACTTTATCCCAAACTTCTCCTGCACTGACAAGCCACTGTTCAATCTCCTTAAAAAAAGAACTACCTTTGAATGGAGAAACGGCGTGCCAGACTGCCTTTGATTCTTTTAGAACCAGTCTTTTGTCCAGCCCAGTTCTGATGTATCCTGATTTCAGCAAGCCCTTTATTGTCCACACCAACACATTGTTGTCAGCACTAGGAGCAGTGCTATCTCAGCTTGACAACAAAGAAGCTGAGCACCCTGTAGCCTACACCAGCAGGTTCCTTAATGTCCATGAGCAAAACTACACTGTAACAAAAGGGAATGTCTCACTGTGATATACGCCTATAAGCAGTTTAGGGTATACTTGCATGGCGTACACTTCACTGTTGTAAAAGATCATGCCAGTTTCAGTTGGCTACAGAATCTCCAGGAGACTGAAGGACGCCTTGCCAGATGAGCACTGAAGCTCCAAGCCTTTGACTACAATATAGTTCACTGCCCTGGAGCTAGCCACCAGAATGCCAACTGCCTGTCTTGCCTGCCCACAGTAGCGCTGGTATTGTCCCAAGCAGACAATATGTACAACAAAATGGTAAAGGCCACCTTTGACAATGAGCCATAGGAAGTCCAGGTCATCTTGAGAGAGCTGAGAAAGGACTTTCAAGTAGAGAACAACAAACTCTACAAATATCACAAAGGTAAAAAGTACTTATTCCCTCAACCATCAGACAGACCCAAAATCATACTTGCTGCCCACAAGACAGTGGGTCACAGAGGATTCCAGAAGACTGTTGCTCAGCTTCAACTCCGCTATTATTAGGATTCTCTGCTGTTTGATGTCAAAGAGACACTTAATTGCTGTTCCAAGTGCCTGAATGAAAACCTGTTTGTGAGCCGTCACCAATACAAGAAAGTAGAACCAAAGTTTGCTTGGCACACTGTGAGCATAGACGTTGTAGGTCCACTTTCAATGTGTGTAGGACGCCTCAAATATATCATAGTGGCCATTGACCACTTAACCAAGTGGTTCAAAGCCAAGCCACTACCAAGAGTAAGTGCCAAGTCAACTGCCACCTTCATCTTAGAGTGTATCATCCATTGACATGGATGTCCTCAATTCATCCTCACAGAAAACGGCACCAATTTCACTGCCAATGTCATTCCCAATCTGAATGAGTTCATGGGCGTGAGGGGAGTCCTCTCCACTCCATACCACCCTGAGTCAAATGGTATAATGGAGAGAGTGAATGGAACATTAGTCTTCATCCTGAGAAAATTAGCAGATACTTGTACCTCAGAATGGTACCTGTTCCTGCCTGCTGTGGTTTCTGCCTACAACATATCAATCCACAGCACTACCAGGTTTTTGCCCTTCCAGTTGATGTATGATTGCCACCCTGCCATTCTGCTGATCCTGTACTCTGCTATGAGCAATCCTGAAGCCATGACTTATCAGAAATACCTGACTAGGTTAGCTGAGACACTGATCAAGCTTCAAGCCAAATCTTTCACAAAAACCTCCCTGTCCAGAGCAAAGGGCCAGATAGCCAACAATGAAAAGTGTCGTCCTTTGATGGGATTCAAAGTGGGAAGCCAGGTTTAATACCACAACAAGGCTGTGGGTCAATCCCATAAGTTGGATAGCTTATGAAAGGGTTCTTTTGAGGTTATAAAAAAACCTCACAGAACGCATATACTATTAAGAATCTGGCAGATGGACAACTCATAAATCAAGCTCATGCCAGATTCCTTAAACTTTTCTTTTCTTTGCCTAGTATTGGCAACAATTGAACCTTACAATTTATATACAATAAACTAGAAATATAGTTGTAGACATAGGTGTTTATTGAACGGTTAAGGGTTGCTTTCTTGATACTTGGGTTCCTCTTCCCCCTTGTCTTCTTTTTCTCTGTCCTCTTCATCCTCATCATTTTTGCTAGGATCCTGGTTTGCTGAAGTTTGATGCTCTACTGCCCTTTCCTGGGTCCAAGAAGTCTGTTGTTGTCTTCCAGACTGAGTTACACTACAAATAGAAACAAAAGGGAAAGTACAGCTCCTGACAAAAAAATGAGGTAGCAACCTGCAGCCACACTCTACAAACTCCAATCAGCTGTTGCAAATATTGGACAAGTGGAAGAGGAATGGATGAACTTCTGGGTGTCCAATTGCCAAAGCCCGGCGTCTAGCAAGAAAGAACCATGCAGTCAAGAATGAAGTCAGAAATGTATTGATAGATAAAAGGCAAAGGAGCCTGGATGACCCCTATCTTATTGCAATACTTCTCTAAGCGTGACGCCATGTCTTCAAATGTCCCCATAGACAGACAAAGATCTGGCGTCAATAGCAGGTCACCACACAAGGTCATCCCTCAAAGAGCCAGCTTCTTATTGCCATAATTAAACGCCTCCCAGGCCCTTCTTGTAGCCCTCCAAATGTAGCTATCTCAAGCATCAGAGTTTTCAACTCCCAAGGAACTGTACACCTTGGGAAAAGGATCAAGAGGGAAGACCCTGCTTTTGATGACATCAAGGCCAAAATCAAGGATGAATCCCAATATTGGCATGTTTACAGCCCTCACTGTTGCAGGGTCAGCTAGAAGATTGGTTAACTCTTGTAGGGCATCCTTCTGAGGGGATGGGATTCTCTACTGCATAGAACCCACTGGCTTTACTCTGAATTTTTTCTTCAAATCCATCTGGGGACGCTTCTGTGTCACTAAATAAAGAAACAGAGGAATAATGTCCTTGCCCAGGAACAGATTCTTTAAAGAAAATACTTCCTCTCCCAGAAAAAACTGTGTAAACACAGACTCTTGAGTCCCCCCAAAGACATCATACTAATCCAAAAGCTGGAGTCACAACTACTTCTTGCCCTTCAGTGACCTGGCTGGAAGCCCAAGTAACCTGCTTAGGTGAACGTTTCTCTACTGACTCCTCTATGGGACACTTCCCAGAAGCAGCTGCGTCAGTCTAACATGACTGCTTGCCGTCCTTCTGAGCATCCAACTGGAAAGGATCTTTCAACCCTGTAAAGGCTGATTTAGAGTCTCCATCTCAAAGCCCTTGGATCAACGCCTGTCTGACCTTAAAAGAAAGGTTGTAGAAAGCCTTCTTCTCCTCCTCTGAAATCTCCATGATGCACTGTTGGGTGTTAGTTTTGCTGGCTAAATTGGAGTAGTTCAATGAGTTATCCATATGCACAAGGTCTTTGAGCAAGAGAAAAATATATGGTCCATTCTAGCTGGGGGTAAATTTCAGAACTCCAGAATAATATGATAAACTTGACCATTATTTCCCTGGCTTATTGGCCAAGACAACCAATTGCTATAAAGCTGGATAACTTAAAGTAATAATCAGCTGATCTCGTTCCCGGCCTCTGTTAATCAGTGCCCTTAGTATTACTCCAAGGATTGATCATGATCTGATACTGATCTTCCCATTGGATCAAACCTGATTGAGTAGCTTGATGATTCCTGACTACAAGCACAGAACTCCCCCAGCCAATAAGATGAAATGCCCAAGAATAATAATACAAGATGGTTCACACTAAACGTTTGCGCTTAGAGACACCTCAAATTCTATGACCAATATAGTAGGTTGTTTGAAGAATAATGCATGGTGTGAAACCCAGTTGACAGGGTAACTGTGGTGATCCACATGTGTGCGGTTTTGCAGGCAAGGGTTGATTTGGCTTCAAATAAAGACAATATGCTAAAGAATGGCAATGTGTAGTTAGCTAGCAATGTTGTAAACTAGTAGGTAACATAGGGCTGCTAGGGGTAAGTGAGGTAAGCCTAGTAGGTAACACAGTCTACTAGGGTAAGTGAGGTAAGTCTGGTAGGTAACATGGTCTACTAGGGTAAGTAAGGCCTGGCTGGTAGGTAAAAAAGGACTACCAGAGGCAGTTGTTGCCTCCACCCAGCAGAAGATGTTGTCTGCTTTGGGCTATAGTGCTTCACCTAGCAGGGAACCGTGGCTGCAGGAGGGTGAAGACTGAAATAGCAAGCAGGAAACTTTGTCTGTCTGGGGGGAAATAAGTTTGGACCCCTGGAGGGTAACGCGGGCTGCCAGGGAGGGGAAGAGCTCTGAGGGCTCAATGTACCCTAATACGCTTGCGGGAGGTCTGTGAGCAAGCATCCTGCCTAACAGACTGGCAGGGTGTCCTCATTTATGCTCCTATGGGAGCTTTGGGGAAACCCAAAGTGAGCATTGGAGGGTATAGGCATGCTCAGAGGTGTCACCAAGGTGGCTTGCTTGGGGAAGCAAGCTGCAGAACTTGGTGTGATCAGGCCTCTGGGAAGTAGAGCTGATTACTCTGCGACTGAAAGCCCAGACTTCATCACCTGGGTGAGTAAAGACAACGCATAGACATAGATTTATGGTTGAATAGCCTAAGTGGATTGTCACTTGCAAGAGCCCAGTCAAACGCCAGTTCAATGTAGACTCATGCCTGGGTCTACGAGTTCTGGTAATGGGGGCTGAGATAAAGAACCAAGGTGGTTCACGGAATTAGCAGAGAAAACTAGCAAGAGGGACTGTTTGGTCACAGTGAAGGCTAGTTGATGAACTTTTAATTCACATTGAATGGAATGGACCAATATGGTTCAGTGTGTTAAAGAAACAAATAAGGTTCTTAGTGAGGATTTGGTGAGGAACTAGTTAAGGATCAGCAGAAGGACAAGAAGACATGATGAAGGACTAGCAGATCATGGTGTAGAATAGCCAAAGAACCAGAAGTTGGTGCTGAAAAACTGGAGAGCTGAGAGGATAACCTAGCTGGACTGAATACAGAGGCTGGAAGAGCTGGTTTAGTGACTTTTGAGAAGAAATTTCAATATAAAGAAGCAGTTAAAGAATGATTAAATACTGCCTGATTATGATTAAAAAAGGATTAGAAATCATTTAGGGAAAAATAAAGAGGAGGAAAAATAACCTATAGTTTATTAGAACTATATGTTATTTTTAGGAAAAAGATTAAAGAGAAAAGGGACCAGAAAGAAGCTAGAAGAAGAACAGAGAAACTGTGAGGGCAAAAGAGCAAATTTTGCCAAGAACAACTAGGGAAGCAAAAGGACAAGCAACAGGCAGGTTTAAAGATGCAAAATGTTGACAGAAACACGGAGAAATGCAGAGAAACATTGAAAAATCAAAGGATCAAAAATCGCCTAAGTAAAACATATGTGGAAGCGCTCAAGATTTTCCAGGGAAATGTGACGGGAATTACAGCAAAACCGTTCAAAACGCGGAGCAGTTGTTTACCTGGAGCAAGATAGCTTTGAGTTCAAACCAGGGTCGGAAATGGGTCATCCTGGGAAACTGTTTTGGCAAAACCGTTGAAGCAAGGCGTTTGATTGGCTGCAACCCAGAGCCTACTTAATCAGTTTTTTAAGGGCTTTAACTTGAGAGTTAAAGCCTAAAAAATGGGGAGCAGAAGCAGAAAATTCAGTGCTTTCATTGGCTGAAGTAAGTTTAAAAGTTTAATATATTATAGAGGAAGAAAAACAGGATAGTTTAAGCTTTAAAGAACCAGAGTTCTAAGAGAGGATTTTGGTCTGAAACAAGGGGCTGTAAAAGGGAGAGCTATCTGAGACTCTTCAGGGACTGGATCAAATGGGTTACAAAGGCCACCAAAGCTACAAAAGGAGAAGAAGACCAAGGATAGGAAGCCAGAGCTGATTCAGACCACAGGAGCTTAAGATTAAGACAACAAAGCCCACAACCAAAGTGCCGGAGCCCAAGACCAAAGCAAAGGAGCCCAAGATCAAGGAGCAGGAGTCAAAGACCAAGTACAAGGAGTCCAAGATATTGTTAAAGGACTCCAAGTTTTGGTACAAACCCTTTCTTATTCCCTACCCCAAGGCAATATCTCAGAAGGTTTCTAAAGGGATCTTCCTTCTGATAGAGAATAAAGCACCTATTACAACCCCTATCTGAATTTCCCGTGTGAAAAGAGCATTTAAGTCTCATAAGTCAATTACCCCATATTTTCTATCCTAGCCCAGGGGATGAGGAATCCTATCATCTAGGGTGCAGGAAGTTTGCCTCTAGTAAATCTGCCCAGGAGGAGTGGGAGAAAATTACTAAGCATTTGGAGATGTCAAATAGAGGAAAAGAGTTCATTGGAGAAGAGTTTGCAAGACTACTGCAGGATTGGTATTGGCCTACAGGAGGGCTGGCGCCTGCTGAAGTTCAGGTATATGGTGAAGACGCTTGCTTGGTGATTAGAAAGGTACTGGAGGAGTTTGCCCTCATGCAAGCAAAGTATAAGCTTCTCACCAACCCTTCACCCCTGTTGGAGAATGACGACTCCTCCAAGCCGGTCCCTGGCTACAACCCAGGACACACTATGGGGACTAGTGACCAGGAACCTCACAGTAACCAAACTTGCACATGTATAAACTACAAACCTGATGCCGCCAATACGCAATAATCAAGCTGAGTCCCGTAATCTATTAAAGTCCCATGCCAAACTGGCATGGCTGCCTAGCTCTGGGGCTTAAAAGAGCAGTCTGGGGAACAGATAGACTGATTTGTAAGAGTTGGAAGCATTAGATTATAATCTGGCAAGAGGTCTTATGCACCCTATATAAGGTGCTCTCCTGATTAGAGATTGAGCAGAATATTCACCCTTGAAGATAGAGATTAAAGGATCTCTATTGTTGTATTGCTACTAGCCAACACCTAGTAGTCAGAAGTATCCAAGTAGAACGTGCTGTTGTTTACTTGCAGACCTGTGTATTTTCTCCTACAGACTTGGAATACTGCTAGGCTGTAGCCCTGTCTAGACCCAATTGGTAGCAAAAATTTCCCTCATACAATCTATATCAACATCCCTACTATAATGAATAATAAATACCTTTCCTCAAGACCACAAAAGCTTAATACCCAGCATCTTGCACTCGCAGTTTGCTTGAAGAATCCTGTGTGACAGTTAAAGGTTTGGGTCCTGGCAGGTTAGCAACAACTTTATTAATTGGTAGTAGGTTATCAGGTTTCCAGCCTATGGGTCTGGCGGTCTGCAAAGGATTTTGTCCAGGGTTTGACTCTGGTTCCGTATTTTTGGATTCAGGAGCATCCAATTTGTCATTCCTGACAGACACTACTAAGAAGGACTCTGCTTCCACTACCATAAAACAGGTTGCCTGACCAGAGCCTGCCCAAAGTAAAATGCTGCTCCCATTTTTTTGGCATAAATTAATGCTTCCTCCCAGTCTTATAAATTTATACTTGTATCAGTCAACATCAATGGAACCCTTCAAAAATTAAAGGCTTTTGTTGACACTGGGGCCAATGAGAGCTTTATTGATGCAGACCTAGCACAAGATCTACTGTAAATTTGGAACCTAGATGTAAAAATACAGGATTGTAAAATCTTTGGTCCAAATTTCAAATCACTTTTGCAGGCAACTCAGCTGAGTGAAAATTAAAATATTTAATAAAATCAACCATTTAATTTGACTTTTTTGATTTATTTAAATTGGCAAATTTGAATCCCTTTAGCAGATAAATCAGCTACAAAATATAGCAAACAAATGCAGCATACATGAATCAGAAATGCAGGATTCTAATGTATGATTTGAGATTTCCTGTATGTCAAACAAATCATAGACATCATGTAAAATTAACAAATCTGAAATTGCGGTATTGTCAAATCCAAGAACCAAATTTCAAATCAAAAATGAGGTGAATTTGAAATAAATATAATTTATGGGTGTCTCAAAAAGGATGTCAAAGGATCTAGAGTGGATTTGTGCTGATTCTTTTAGGAATCATAAGAATTCTAAAAAATCACCCTATTCCATTTTAGTACAGCTAAAATTTAGATGCTTGATTACAGTAGATTTTAAAAAACGCTAATAATAAAATAGAATTATATATTACAATATATCTTATCACATTGTCTTTTCCTTGATTTGTTACTAGTTCATTTGTTGTTGATAATGTGCTTGTGTTTAATTGGATAGTTTCACCTCCAGTTGCCTTGGCAATAGGAGATCAAGTTGCCTCCTCAAGACCAGCTGTGGTTGCAGAGGCAACTTGATTTCCTATTGCCAAGGCAACTTAAGGTGAAACTATCCAATTAAATGCAAGCACATTATTAACAGCAAATGAAATATCAACACATTAAGGAAAATACAATGTGATAAGATATATTGTAATATATATCTATTTTATTATTATTGTTTTAAAATCTACTGTAATCAAGTATCCTTAATAGCAATCTATTAACACATAGTGTAGTAATCCAGTGATGTTTCACTTTTGAGTTTTTTCTTCCTCCTCCTTCCTTTCTAGAAAAAAGTTCTGCGTCATCAGGAGGGTAGCTCATATATCATTATATGGTTTTTGGTTGCTATATTAGTGATTTATAGTGCAGAATATTACATCATTTCCAGTTTAGACAATTTTACATTTCACTTAATTTTATGTCTAAACATAAGTTGTTGAGATTGGATTTTTCATTTGATTTTATCCAGAGTGGAGCTTCTTTATTTGGGTTGATTTGTCTTAGTTTCTTACTGTATATTTAATTTGGATTTCAGTTCCCACAATTAATATCTGAGTTTACTAGTGGTATTCAAAAGTGATTTGAAATTTGGTTCTTGGATTTGACAATCCCGCAATTCCAAAAAACATAGTAAATTTAATAAAAATGGTTGATGGATTTGAACACTTCAAATATGATTACAGTTAATTCATTTTTTCTATTAGAAATATGCATTTTGACTTGAACTTTTCAAAGTGTCTATGAGTCCCCCATTTAAAAATTTAAATAAAAATACAATGAATTCAATTTAATTAAAAAGGCTATCCTGCAAAAGTGACTTGAAATTTGGACCAAGGATTTGACAATCCCGCGTTTTTATGTTCAAGTTCTGAATTTAAAGTAGGCCTTTCTGTGCCAAAGAACTGCCTGTAGATCATAATGGGGAACTGAAACAAGAGCCAAGGATATGCTACAAACAAGAAGTTCTGCTAGTTATAGGAAATAACATGTACCCCTCATCTCTCATCCTGCTGAAGTGTTTACCATCCCCCATCATCCTTGGGGACTCCTAGTTGGACAAGCATGGCTTCATCCTTAACTACTAAAAACAGACTGTCACCCTGGGAGACCAAGGGAGCTACAATACCATACCCTTTTGCACCAATCCAGAGTTATTACTCACCCAAAGGCTCATGGATATCCAAATAGAACCCAGTGTAGTAACCCTCCCCACACCCCTAGCAAAATGGGATCACATATTTGACAAGGACACAGAAGCCCAAATCTCTAAACATTCCATCTATAACCACGCCATTAACCTGTTGCCAAACATACAACCCAGCCATGGACCAATTTACAGCTGTAACCACAAGGAACTGATTGCTCTCAAAACTTACCTCAAGGAAATTACTGTGAAGGGATTCATCAGAGTATCAAAGGCACCCTGTTCATCTCCAATGCCGTTTTTGGGAAAGAAAAACAGAGGCTTGCAACGCTGCGTGAACTACCATAAGTTGAACAACATCACTGTGAGAAACTGATACCCTATTCCTGTCAGGAACTCACTTAAAAAAGGAATAAATCCCCAAACTTGTGGGCCAAAGCCCCTGGATTTAGCCCTGCAATAACTAAATCAATGGGAACCATAACCATTGCAAGGTGACCAAATTGACCTAGGTAGGCAAATCTCCCCATGAGGGAGCTAAATCTTCCTAAGAGGTAGTATCCTGCCAGGTACATCAACAGATAGAAGGATGTGTTGGGTCTTACCAAGAAAACCTCAGCTTCAGGAGGTTTAGTAGTGGAGCGGCCATAGTGGAATTTTCTTCCCAAATGTACAGAGGGATACTTAAACCAATCATTAGCCAGGGACTCCTCTTGGTGGGAATCATCTGGTGAGGAGTTACACCAATCAGTGGTACGGGTTGGTCCTTCAAGGAAAAGGACAACTGACAGTAGAGGGATTAGAAATCAGAACAGGAAATAATTTTCTCTCATGGTTCTAAGAGGAATTCAAAAATAGAAGTGTGTACAAGCTGGAATAGAAAAGATAATCTTTATTGTTAGAACAAGTAAGAAGAGTAAATTGGGCTCACTTAAATACTAAAAGGATCATTTCCAAATCTTTAAGGGAAGCTTGATAATGAGAGAAAATAAAATCAAGTTTCATCATAATTCTGACTACGGAGAGGTTCTTTAAAACTAGTTGTTGTATCTGGCCCTTAATAATAGGTTATACCAAATTTTTAAAGGACAGGCTCAAATAATAAGCTACAAGGTCTGGTAGGAGTAAACAGTGGCTCCAGGTATTATCAATATCAAATATATACTGCACCGTGTTGGGATAGCTTAGCCTTGGTGTGGCAAGCGTCAGTGGCTGTCCAGGCAGCCAATCAACATTTGAACAGTAAGTAATGTTGTGTCAGGGATCTATCCTGTGGGGGGGGGGTTCCTGAGAACTTGCAGGCAGACGGCCCAGAGGGTAGGGCCCACTATAGGATAGGAGCTAACTTTACAATATAGTATAAGAATTTTTCTAGCATGTGTAAAGACCCAACAATTGGGGAAGTATTTTAGCTAAATAAGGTACCAAGTTGGCCACTTGGAACCTGGTGAGCGCGGTCACAATGGGATAGACCGTCATCATCCATTTAAAGACCTTTGTGTGTATATTATAACGTCCAAAATTACTGACAAAATAAGTGAGTATGTAGTATATAAAGTTGTATATAGCTACAGACTGAGTGGAGTGGGGCAAAACCAGAGTGGGCCAGGAGTACTGATTGGAGGATTTGAGCTGTGCCAGCTCCTTGTAAAAGTACTTGCCAGATGGATTATTGAATGGCTCATGCAGTTGATAGTGTTGGTGGCCCTCAATTCCTAGGCATGCTGTAAGGACAGCTGAGAAGATAAGATGACTCATCTCCTGATCCTGGGGAAGTTCAGATAAAGCTTAGTGTCTTTAACTTTCTGAAGGGTAAAAGTTTGGATTGATTTATGTGATAACAATCAAGGGATAATTTGCTCAATGATAGCACAAACTATCATCAAGTGATTGAGCTTTATTATATACTATCATCCTTGGTGGGGCATGAATAGTGAAAAAAATGAACAGGGAACCCCAAACTCTTGGTGTTGTCTGGAATTCCCTTTGGGGAGTGGGATTGGAAGGGATGTGCAGGCAATAAATTATTACTCTCTTACTTGCATTGGTTTGGTGCCTTATTGGATGCTTTCATGCATCCAAATTCAACTTATACAGTTACTACATTAATTTTTATGCTGGGCAGCCTGTCAACCCCATCCAAATTTGGTAGGTTCCAAATTTGAGCAGCACTTCCCCCTACTTTTTTGTTTGGAGAAATTGCCTTTTTGGGTTCCCTAATTTGATGATTTCCCCATCTGGCAGGGGTGAACAGTCCCGCCGTGGAGGGTACGCCACCCCCTGCTGGCTGGCACGTGTGGGCAAGCCGCCAGGCTGGGCATGCGGCCTGCAGCCGGGCTATAAAAGCCAAATTTGAAAATAGAAGATTTTGCAATTTCTTTTTTCAACCCTGTCTGTTTTGCAGCAGTTTCCCCAATTAGGGGAACTGCTGCCATTTTTTGTCTTGACCTGTGGGACCCATTGTGGCCAAAAAATTGTTGTCTAAAAGGTTGTTGTCAGGAATATTCCTTACAGAGTGGCCCAGGACCTGTTGGAAGGGACCATGTAATCCACAAGCCCAGTAAGGGTGATGTACATCACTCCAAAAAGTTGTGTTGGAGTGGACTCACTGGCAGCCACGGATTCCTGTGGGCGGTTGGGCTGCAGGGTGAGGGGCAGGGTCATTGGAACTTGGTAGGCTAGCAGGTAGCTATATTTATCTCAGAATAGCAGTGGGGGCACAGTGATCTAGGCTCCTTCTCTGCCAATAAGCTCAGTCTCTCAAGTTCTGGCTTCAGGGTTATAAATCAGGATTTCTTCTAAAGTGAACTCTTAATATGCCGGGTTCAGAGGATATTTTATGAAATGTACTGGGCCAAAGGGTACTCCAAGTGGACAATATAGCTCAGGCAGACGGTCTGCAGTTTCTTGGGGTTTTTGGACATGGGGGACAAGGCCGCATAGGTTGGACTTCAAATTAAATAGAACTAAAATCAAGTATGGGATAATCTGATTGAACCAAAGGTTCATATCACTTTATTGCAATAATGGCAATTGGCAACTTCCTGGCGGCCCAGGGTATAAGTATGCCCAACTACCATGGGAAAACTTTTGTAATTCCCCTCAGGCTGGGTGGTACCATCTACCAAGGTTAGGCAACCTTTGGTGTCATCTCACAAAGAAGATCTTTCATTGGCTGTGTCAAAATGAGAAGACTTGAATTCCCTTTTTGAGTTTAATGATTGGTCATCCTTAGGCAGCCTGCATTCCACAGGAAGTTTCTTCAATTCCTCAGCTGCGGTGTCCCCAGTTATCTTGGGATCATTGGTCAAGCCTGCACTTTCATTGGCAGGACTAACAGGATCCTTTTGCGGGAGAGGCATAGGAACTGGTAACTCTAGATTGATGAGCATTAGGAGTTTCACCAAAGACAGAATTGCCTCTGGTTCAAGCCCAGAAAAACATGAGCAGCTGTGCCTATGGGATGGCAGCCTGCAGGGTGTTGGGTTCAAATCCTGTAGCTGAGATTCTTCCATGAGTATTGTTAACAAGATTTTGTCATTTGTGAAATGTTGCCCAGTAGTCTATTGATCTTTTCTGTACCAGGAGCAAAAGTTAATTGAATGAATTCAATTTAAATATGTAATATATGTTGCAAGTTGAAATTTAAACTAATGCTAGGCCCTTCATCAAGGTTCTGGGTTTGATCCACATTCCAATCAAGATCCAAATTGCCAATGGTGTCTAAATTCTTGTTGCTGGTTGTTTTTTCCTGTGCGTTTGAACACATTGTTTCCAAATAATTGAAGTTGTCAAGGTAAAATTTCCTAAAAATCCCAAACGCAACAACCTATGTGATGTGCTTACAGATGCCCAAGTCTATTAAAAAATTATCTTCCACAATGCATTCAACAAAATACGCATCAAGGAAGGAGATGAGTAAAAAACAGCCTTTAAGACCAGGTATGACCTTTACAAATACTTGGTGATGCTTTTTGAGTTATGCAACACACCAAGCACCTTTCAACAGATGATAAACACTTTAATGGATGAGTACCTTGACTAGTTCTGTGCTGTTTATCTTGAAAATATCCTGATATATAGCAAACCCCAGGAGGAACACTTGTGCCACCTAGAACTGATTCTTGGGAAACTTTCCCAAGCCAACCTCTACACCAAGCTCAAAAAGTGTGAGTTCTTCCAACCTGAAGTGAGTTCCTGGGCTATTTAGTCAAGACCAGAGGCTTTGCAACAGCTCAAGATAAAGTGGATGCAGTAATCAGCTGGCTATATCCACATGCAGAAAAGATGTTAGGAGCTTCCTGGGACTGACCAGCTACTGCCAAGACTTCATCCAAAAGATTTTTTCTTATCACATTGTCATTGACCAGACTATGCTCCAACAAGGTCACCTTCATCTGGACTTACAAGTGCATATCTGAATTTGAGGCCCTGAAACTTGTGTTCACCTCTGCACCTGTCTTGGCCATACTTGATCCTGCCAAACCATTCATCCTAGAGACCAACACCTCAGATTTTGCAGTGGAAGAAATCCTTCCTCAGGTAGGATGGGATGGTATTCTATATTCTGTAGCATATTACTCCAAGAATATTCTGCCAACTAAAGAAAGTTACTCAATCTACAATAAATAAATGTTGTCTATCATGAAAACAATGAAATATTGGAGAAGGTACCTGTGTGGAGCCAAATTCCCACTTAAGGTCCTAACCAACCACAAGAACTTGATTTGCTTCTTTAAACCCAGACAGTTGAACCAGAGACAAGCCATATGGGCTCTAAAAATGGCTGACTACACCCTGACAATTGACTATAAACCTGGAAAATTCAACATAGTATCTGAAGCACCAAGAAGAAGAGCAGATATGATTCCCACCATAGCTGAGACCAAGGACCACAGCACCCAAGTCCTCTTGGACCCAGTGAGCCTAGGCATCCACCTGGGATTAATGAAAATCAGAGCCAGCAAATCAGATGTACTAAAGCCCAAACACTCAAAAAATTAATCAAAATCATGATATATGACCTCTCCAAATCCCTGGATAGTGCCCACTACTGAAAAGACTACCCATTGAAAGGAACAACGCTAATGCTCCACAACAGGATCTTTGTACCAGAAAGAGACATCAGAACCAACATTTTGAGAGACTACCATGATTCTGAGATAGATGGACACCCAGGGAGACTCAAGACTCTCTGGAGAATCAAAAGAAACTTTGCATGGCCTAAGATTGACCAAGAAGTACACACATACCTAAAAGGATGTGAGACCTGTGGACATACCAAAACTCACAGAAAAACTTGAAGGACTGCTAAGACCCCTGGATATACCTAATGGACCTTGGCAATCTGTTTCCATGGATTACATTGTGGAACTACCCCCATTTATCTCCTTCAACGCAATACTGGTCATGGTAGACAGCTTCACCAAAATGGCCTACTTTGTACCAACCACCCTCATTGCACGGCTGCATAAACAGCAAGCACTTCCACAATTGAGTCCTCACCCAGAACAGAACTCCCAAAGAGATAATCACAGACAGAGGACCCCAATTCATCTCCAACTATTGGACCCAGGTGATGAATGATTTAGTAATTAAACACTGTGTATCTACCTCCTACCACCCACAGACTGACAGCCAAACTAAGAGATTTAACCAAATCTTTGAGCAATATCTCTGATGCTACACCAACGCTGACCAAGAAAACTGGGCAAAGATGCTCCCCATGGCCCAGTTTGCCTACAACAGCAAGTATCACGCCTCCACTAGGATATTCCTGTTTAAAGCCAACTATAGTGTTAACCCTACCTGGTATCCTAATATTGGCAAGAAGGAAACCAACTCTACATGATTTACCTGGATCAAACATATTCACAACACGCAATCTACCTGCCTTTCCAACCTAAACTGCGCAAAAAAAGACATACAAATTCTTTGTTGATCAAAAGCAAACCCCTGGCTAACCCTTGCAAGTTGGCAACAAAGTCTACCTGGACTCCTGGAATGTGCCCCTCCAGGTACCCTGTAGGAAACTGGCTCACAGAAGAAGTGGTCCCCATAAAACCATCAAGTTAGTTAGAGAGGTGGCCTTTAAACTAGACCTGCCCCCACCTGAAAGATTCATAATGTTTTCTGACGCTCCCTATTGTTCAAAAAAGATGGAACTTCCCTTTCCCACCAACAACTTAAGATTCCCCCTCCCATCCAAAAAGACCACTCCAAAGAATATGAGGTCAAGTACATACATGGTGACAGAATCCACTATCAAAAACCCCAGTACTATGTTAAGTGGAGAGGGTACCCATTAGAAGAAAGCACCTGAGAACCCCTGACCAACCTTGCCAATACCAAGCAAGCCATCCAACAATAATTGAGCAACAAGACCCAAAGGAAGGGCTTTCAGGGAGAGAAGGGGATGGTGTCAGAATTGACAATTTTCCTCCCCTGGAAGCCCAAGCCCAAGGGCGGGATTCAAACCCTGGCCCTGATTCCCCACAGGCCGCCAGCCCTGAGGATCAATGGGCCAGCTGCCCACGTTCATCTGAGACTACATCCTCCCAAGCCAAGGATGATTTTCTGAAGGGTAAAGCCAGCCAGACCAAAGGAATCATCACACTAAATGAAGGAGCAATTAAGACGCCTAATGGAGGCAACAAAATTCCTACTGTCTGCTTCATGGGCTTGAAGACCACCCTAGTGGCTAATTAGGATGCATCACCTGAAGTAAGCACAGGCCCATAGCCCAACCCCATGACCACAATCCAAGAACAAGAGGATCAGGCAACTAATTAAGGGATTCTGACCAATGAGAGAATGCCCAGAAAATGTGCCATTTATCTGCTTCTGAACCCATCCATCCTGGCCACCCAGCCCCACATTTCCTGATATCTTTATGAAATCCCCATGGAAAATACTAAGTTTGGAGGCAGGGTGCTATGTAGACCTGTAGACCCCGTGCTCTAAACTTATCACTATTTTTGAATAAAGGTTGTCATATTGGCTTCCAGAGCTATTGCCATATTTTATTTTTGCTATCTATTAATTCAGTACAAGACCTTCCAGCCCTCCTGTCTGCAGATTTCTGTCCATCAGATGTTTCTTTTGGCTCTGTTTATTTCACAGAGTACCTATTAAAGCCTGAGTATAAAGACTATACGCTTGTAAAGGTCCTTGAACCATATCACTTGGCCCACATAAAATCAGTAGTTATATACAACCAACAAGGACCCTGGTATCTAACCAAGCCCAAACTGTTTAGAGGCAAGTTCAACTTGTTGCCTGTGTACCAGCTTGATATGGAGCCCCCTGTGACCCCCAAGCCAATGCCTTCCTCCTTGCCCAACCTCCCAATTGACCACACAAAAATGTTGCTTGGAATTGTGTACATCACCCTCACTGGGGTGATTGACACAATAATTCCGGCCGCCAGCCTGTGGTCCTGGGTGGGGAAGTTCATGTCCTACCTCATAAAATTAGCCCCAATCTTGTGGTGGACCCTGCCCGCTAAATCCGCGGCCTGTGTGTTCCCTGAAAACAACAGGAAAGCTGCCCAAGATTGGATCTCTGACAGAGTTTCCAAATCCAGTAACACAACCAAATGAGAATCCCAGCTTGGTGAACAGCTCAATTTGGTGCTTCACTCATTACAAGGATTATGCCACCCCCTGCCCAATCCAACCAAGTGATATTCACAATCATGTTCTACTATCTTGACTCACAACAACTATATAACTTCCATATCTCAATAAATAATATGATCTAGTTTCCTATTATTTTCCCCTTGTAACTCTGGTAAAACAGCAAAGTTACAACATTGGTAGCACAGGTAGGTTTAATACTACCTTCCCTTTCAAAATTTCACCTGTTGCCTGTACTCACTTCAGTCGAAAAATATACAAAAGAATTATGTACAGGCTCCCCATGGACTTAAATGTAAGGTCTGAAGGCTTGGGGTAACTTATTATAAAGTAAGGCCATTAAACCAAGAATGTTTATATTTATCAAGTATAAAAAGGTAGGCATGGTTTGCAAAAATAACTGCACTAAGGCTTCTAAGAGCTTATATGAAGTGAAATAAGGACTAAGGCAATTTATTAAACCTAAAAAAATAAGATAAAGACCAGTCTTAATGACTGACAATTTGGTTAAAAAGTCAATTTCTAAGTCTGGGAAATGATCAGCACTAGTAGGGGGATTGAAACTATCAGCAATTAAATTATGAGTACCACCATAAAAATTGCCTAACTGATGGAAGATATAGTTAAAGTGAATCATTAAAACTAAGATGTAAGCTAAGAATAAAAATTGAAAAGAAAAACACAAGCCACAAAACCTATCAAGTACCTTTTTGGAGTGAAAGACAAACAATCTCAACTTAAGTTGAGATTGGATAGAACTCAGGCTTTTATTGAAGCCTGGTTATTGAGGTGCTGTTTGAGAAAACACAGCTAACCAAAGGTAGTTGGGTAGTTTGCAATGGTGAGGAGGGACAAACAAACACATTTCTTTGGTGAACTAACCTTTAAGAGTTAAGCAAATGTTTAAGGGGAAACCAAGATGTCGTGTTTGGCTCCAGGGGACAACATCCTGGAGGACACGGCGGGAAATCTTTATTACAAAAGCTTTGAGGTTCAAAGCTAGCCTTGGGTTAGCCTTCAGGGCAAAATTAAGGGCACATACCTTAATTTCCTGGAAAACAAGATGTAAAAGTCCTTTTGGCAAAAAGGACAGGAAAAACTTGAAGATTATAAAAGCCAACGCAAATGTGGATAAACTTAAACTTTATTGGGAATGGGGATTCTACTTTAAATAGTAGACAATGTTTGGAGATCATTCAATAGGAAGACAGAGTGGCTGAGGGGGTCACGCTGGGATGAGGTCATACCAGGATCAACCACAGACAGGTACAATAATCTGGAATGGGTGGATATTGAGCCAGACTCATTTGCGGAAGGCAAGGAATTTCCAAACTCAAATGCAAAACCTGATAAATCTTTGCAGCTATAATATTTGAAGGGCAAATTGAAATAGCATTAATAGTGCAATTTATGACACAAGAACAGTGGCTTTGCTTTGGGAGTGGAGTTTAAGCAATGGCAAGAGCGGGAAGACATAAAAATTGAATCCAAAGCTGCTGGTGTAAGCCAAGTTAAAAGCAAAAGATAAGAAGTTTGGAATGATTCAAATTAACCTTAGTGTAAAGGTTGCGGGTTCAAAAATTGTCCTGAGGCAAAAAGGTCACTTTGAAGGTAGAACTAACCGCTAATATAGGGTAAATTAGACAGTAGGAACCGGGGAATGAAAAGGAAAGTTGTTTGAAATAAATTGTTGGTTTTTAAAACAGAGGATAAGGGTATTTAAAAATGAATATTCCATGTGAGAAATGCTAGCAGCAAATAACAAAGAAAAGGAGAATCCTGGCATTAAAGCCCTACACACCTGGGACCAAAATACCAGAAGGGTATGTACTATACCAAAACATGCTGATTCTGGTCCCTGCTTTTAATGCCTTATCTGTGCAACGTTTATTCCAGTCACCCTCTTCCATACCTTAAGCCACTGATGAAAATATCATGCCTGCTCATATAGCTCAGCAACTCTGCAGTACCGCTTTAGAATTGTTTGCAGGAGCTAATGATGATGTTTTATATTCATAATGATGGAGTATACTGAATAAAAGTTAGTCCTTGTAATTTCTCAGTTACTATATCTGATAGCAGGGTAGTAAATCCAAATACAATTGAAAAATAGATTGTGGTAAAATCTTGTCTTTATTTTAATATATTACCAAGTATATATAACGGGTGGTAAATTGGGGGATGGGTAAATAGAGCCAGGCTTAGCATCAATATCAATGTTAGCAGCAGTGTCAATATTAGCTATTGATTTTATGTCTGAGAGTAAGGATTGATTGGGAGTTTGGGCTATTAATGCCACCTCTATTTAGTCTTTCTGACTTAAACGCCAAGTGTGGGCCCCAATTCTGGAATCAACTGGTTTGTTGATTGTGCCTAAGTAGAACCTTTGAATGACCCAAATTCTAAGGAGATTCAAGTGGAATCCAGAATTATTTGGTGTCCACTAGTTCTTGCTCAATTGATTGTGTAGTTGCCTAATGTGTACTTGATTCTGGATCTGACTTCAAACTTAATGTCCATTAAATCCATCATTGACTAGCACATTTGTAACAGATGACAATGCCACGGCATGAATTTAATCCACCCAAAGCAAGTTGACATAGATGGAGTGTCTAACACACTTTTAGATTGCAGAGATATCCATTTTCCTGACACACAACACAGGAGCCTGGTACAATAAGTGGAATTCTGATCACACCAAGAGATATTATGATACCTTCAAACAAGAATTCTTGGCAAGATTTGTAATAAATGACACAGCTCTCATGATCATACAACAGGTGAAGAACTTAACACAAACCAGTACAGTAAAGGAACTAACCAGGGCCTACAAGGAGCTACAGTGGCATGTACCCTTGGATATGGTATTTGACAAACCAGCTACACACCTCATGTACTACAACACTCTTTAGTTGCATGTAATGAGGAACATAAACTTGTATCAAGTACCAACCACCAAAGCTTATACTGTGAAGCAGAGAAAGCAGAACAAACATCCTGTGCACTACACAAGGTGCAAACTGGGAAAAGAGAGCAACCTAAAGAATCTCACCCCCAGGACACTCTAATTGCCCCCACTTGGCAGCAACACAAACAACAAGCCCCAGGAGCCCAATGATCATAGCAATGTGAGCAATAGCTAATCCAACTGTACTCACTTCAGAGTCACCAGCAACCAGATTAATCAGGACAAGGTAAAAATCCAGGGAGAGCAGTAAGCAAGCCAAGCCATCCCTGTACACCTTCTGCCTCATCCAAAAATGAGTACCATCTGGAGGACATGACCAATGCCCAATAATCCACGTCCCTTCAGGAGACCCAGTACTCTACACTGTCACAAGACACCCTAATGAGCTGCTGTATTACCCTTTCTGTTTATGAAGTTACACAGGCTCAGAACTCTTGGACTCAGGCGCAGATTTTACCCTTGTCAACAGCAACTTTGTGAATAAGTTCAAGCTAGCCACTAATCCTTTGAAGATTAAGAATGTGGTTTTAGCTGATGAACATCACATTGCTGCTACACAGAAAACTCCCCCCTTTTACATCATTCTAGAGAACCTCTACTCCACTATTCTAGGACCTTTCATTGACTTCCCCAGATTTGACGTGGTACTTGGCCTAGACTGGCTGAGGAAGAATAGCCCCCTTGTAGACTGGGCCATCTCATTATTGACCATCAAATGACAAGGAGTCAACCATCAAATTTACCCTTATACAGTGGACCAACCCCTTTGGGACCACATGTTTGTACATATTACATAGACCTTAGAAGAAAAAGACAACCTCAAGGCAATTGATTGAGAATGCTGCCAGTACAAGGCCATACACTTTAAGGACCAACAAGATACTGTCACCCCTCAGGACCAGAAAATAGTGGCCTGACATCCAGAGATCTTTAAGGAAGCCCTTCTGGGACTTTCCCCTGAGAAGCACATACAGCATACTATACAACTCAAGGGTGTAGTTCCAAAACACACCCCATATACTGCCTCATGCCAAATGAATACAATGCGCTCTGTGCCTACCTCAAAGAAGCCCTGGAAAAGGGGCTCATCCAATCTTCACAATTGCCCTTTGGGGCCGCTATATTCTTTGTATCAAAGAAAGATGGTTCCCTCCGGTTGGTCACCAACTATTGTATGTTAAACAAGTTTACCATCAAGAATTGCTACCCCTTCTGCTCATTGATTTAAATTCAATGCCTTAGAAGAGAGAACATTCTTCTCTAAGATTGACCTGGCTGCTGGGTACACTCAAATTTGCATCAAATATGAAGACATCCTGAAAACTGCATTCCAAACTAAGTACAGGTCATATGTGTGTGTTCTTCTTAATTTTGGAATGTCTAATGCGCCCTCAACTTTTTTAAAATTCATTAACAAGGTGTTTGCCCCTCACATTAATAAAGGCACACTTGTGTACCTAGAAAACATCATTTTTTATAGTCTGACAGTGGAACAACATCATAAAGACTTAGAGGCAGTTTTTACCACCCTGGCACAGCACAAACCTTTAGTCAAACCGTCAAAATGCAAATTCTACTTCAAACAGTTACCCTTCCTGGGGCATATAGTGTCCAAGGAGGGCATCAAACCTGATGAGCAAAAGATCCAAGACATCTGAAAGATGCTACAACCCAAGGACAAATGAGAGCTCAGAACTTTCCTAGGTATGATAGCCTATGTGTGCTGCTTTATCCCATACTGTGGTATACTCATGGCACTGCCATCTGCCATCCATGAGGCCAAGTCCAAGTTTGTATGGACCACCCACTGGGACCTTTGTTTATGCCTTCTGAAAGAGAAACTAGTGTCTGCTCCCATCTTACAGTACCCAAAAGATATGGGGACTATCAGATGAGATCAACGCCTCTGATGTGTCCATTGGAATTTTACTCCACATGTAAACAGACACTGGTAACTTTCTACCTGTGACCTACAAATCCCGTAAACTAACTGACAGTAATGCTGCTATCCAATACACAACAAAGAATTACTAGCCATTGTACACTTCCTGATCAAGTGGCACTGCTACTTGGAAAGGCAAGAGTAAATCACAGCCCTGACAGATCACAAGTTATTTGTCTACTTCAAAACTCAAGCCAACTTCTCCCAGCAACAGGAACACTGGATGGTGTTCCTGGAACAGTTCAACATGAACATATAGTAAAAACCTGGTACAGAGCTGATAACATCCAACACACTATCACAACTATATGTAAGATCTGCTAGGGGATAGACTGGGCTAGACCCCAACTGGCCACTCCTAGTACTCCAAACCAAATATGAGTGGTTCCCCCAGATACCACAGACATCACCTGGGACACAGTGATTAAGAACAGACACATATTTGCCAATGTCTATGGGATTTTACACCACAAAATGACTAACAGGGTGACCATCCAATATGTATCCACACACCAGATAGTAGATACTATTCTCTGCTACCATCAGAACCTGGGTCATACAAAGAGTAGAAACCTGTATGAATCCCTAAAACATAAGACCTGGTGGCCCACACTATACAGATACATACAAGAGGTAATCAACCAATGTGATATTTGTGAGAAATTTTCCAATAGTGACACACCACCTAAGTCATTACTACCAATTTGAACTCAGTTGCCCTTCAAGGTATGGACCCTGGATATTGTAGGACCCATTCCATGGAAGCACATCAACAAGAAGTACATTGTCACCACCATTGATTTTTCTACATGCTTGCCAGTAGCACAAGCCTTTAAGGTGCATACTGACAGCAATTTACAAAGATTCATAGGTAAGTAGTTAATCAGCAAGCTCAGAAAACCAGAACTGTTAATCACTGATGGAGGCAAAGAGTTGACCTCTGACAATACCAGAATCTATCTCACTAATCATGGTGTAAAGCACACTGTAACCACTCCTTACCACCCCCAAGCTAATGGAAGGGTCAAGTACCTGAATGGCAGTCTGGTACAAGTCATTGCCAAGCTCACCTCTAGTAACCCTGGGTACTGGCCCAAACAACTAGCAACTGTACTCCTTGTGTGACGTACCTGAGTGAAAATACCCACTGGGAAGAGCCCCTTCAAACTAGTTTACGGCACACAGCCAAACATTATTAAAGCCTCACAGGGCACAAGCTAGAAATACCAAGTAAAGTGCCACACTAATCAGCCCCCTAAATACTCTGCGCCAACAATGTTCAAACAGATAGAGAAGTAAAAGACTAAAATATACATTTTCTCTCTAAAAGACAGGCATGAAGTTAGTGGCAATATCTGGGTAATGAACAATGACAAGAGTAAACTATAATCAGAGAAAATAGTCCCCACCATTGTCTTAAAGGTAATGATAAAAATACTTACTACTTCTTATAAGGACAGGGGGAAAGAAAACAAGATAAAGTCCTGCCCCTAGCAAACTCTGCCCCTGAAAGGCCCAACAGAATCAACATGAAACTGTCATCCCTGCAACCAAACAGCAATTGATACAGTACAGTACATGCACCCCCAACAACCTCCCAGAAGACCTTCCAGCAGAGGAAGCCAACCCTCAGCCAGGGGTATCAAAACAACAGGATGACTCCCAGTAAGGTTTCACCCAAAAAGTTCTGTGACTTGCAACCCAACTTCCCATGACCCAAAGCCAGATGAGAAAATCAACTCAAATTACCAAAACCAGCAACAGGATCCAGTGAAAATCCATATACAGTGGACAACTTGATTTGGCGCTTCACTCAGTAGAAGGATCACACCACCCTCATCCAATCAATTAGTTGATTGTCATAATCATTTTCCTGTTGTCATGATTCACCCATAACTATATAATGCCCATATCTCAATAAAGATTTTTACCTAGTTTATAACCATTTCCCCCTTGCAACTCTGCTAAAACAGCACAGTTACAACACTATTTTCTTGGCTACCCACTCATAACTCACATCAATAGTATGGATAACAGTTCATCATGGACAAAATTGATACCAACAGCAGACCTATTTGATGGTTCATCAATCTTATTGACTACAACTATGACATCAAAAATATTCCAGGCAAGAAAAATGTTGTAGCAGATGGATTATCTTACCAGTGCTGCCTATTATTGCAGATTGCCAACTATAAAAGTAAGCTTTAGCACTTTCATGACCTAGCAGAGTCAAAAATACCCCCAAGTTCACTATTATTGGTAATGCTATTTTTAGGAAAGTAAATGGTAGTTTTAAGCTTGTATCCAAAATACCTGATGTCTCAGCAATACGTAATTCAGCATATGAAAGATCCAGTCACTTTGGAAAAGGCACTGTAATAGAACAACTAAAATCAGCTTACTGATGGCCTGGAATGAACTTCAATGCAAAAAACACCTGAAAAACAAAATATGTAACAAACCTTTAACACAGAAGTGGTACATATCAAACCCATCATGCCAATTGTGGTCTAAAATATATTTTAATTATGGGATCTGATTTTTAAAATCCCTGCCATTTTCTAAATATAGTAACAAGTATATATTAGTTGTCACAGAGTACAGTAGTTTTCAAACCTGTTGAGATAAACATATATTAGTCAGTTTAGAATGCATGAACTCAGTCTAAAAACAAAATCAAAGTGTATCCAAATCTATTGTAATTTAATATATATTTCTTAATGTCTGATTTTGTTTTTTGACTGAGTTCATGCGTTCTAAACTGAATAATATATGTTTATCTCAACAGGGTTGAGAACTACTGTATCACTCCTGATGGCTGGTTGCTGTGCCCTTTTTAAGCAATTCTTTCTTAATGACAGCTTAATTTGCTTATAAGAAAATCATCACACAGTTTGGACCTCCTGCAACCCTCCTGTCAGATCAGGGAGCTCACTTTTGCAATCAGCTTATTACCAACCTCACAAAGAAAGTAAATGTTATAAAAAAAAATCTTATAATGCATGATGCAAAGGTTTGACAGAAAGATTCAATAAAACATTGGTTGCAATCTGTCAGGGAATTTTCCCCTGACTACATTAATGGTATAGGGAGCTTTGTGACAAACACCAAAACAAAGAAAGCCTGCAATCAATTAATTGACACTAAGAATAATTCTGGGGTTGACTCAGACAGGTATCAAACCCAAATCCCTAAGGACAAGGCAACAGTTAGTTCAATGAAGATGGTTCAAGTTAAATTACCTATTTATAACAAATTTATTCATTCAACAATGATTCCTGACTTTGGCTTTGCTTCTGTAAACGTTAATAAGCCACAGGGAGACGTCACTTACTGCTTGAACAATGATTGGCTGAAGCTATCTTGGATTTTGCTCTCAAAACCACTCTTAACACCTCAGTGTCAAGCGCCGTATTTGATCTGCCCTCTTAAATCCATTATATACCGCTTAATTGTATCTCAATTTGTGGCTTTTCCTGCATGTTACTTGTCCAACTATATAATTTTATATAGTATCCTTCCAGTGATTGATGTACATTTGAAGCAGGTATTAATTTCAGTCTTGAAATCAATGAAATTCCCTGGAAAATCCTCTCATTTCCAATGATCCTCTTATTTTGCTCCAGCCTCAACTTTGAAGGTATTTAAGTGAGCCAAACTTACTATTATTTCTTTTTCCAACAATAAAGATTTATCCTACACCTTGCTACTCCTTCATTTTCTGATAAACAAATTTTTGAAGCCATGAGAAGAATTCTATTCCTATCCTGGTTTCTAGCTTACTTCTTGCCAGTGGTATCGGCCTTGGAAACCCCAGCACCTACAACTGACTGGTACAACTCTTCTCTGGCTGACGCCCACCAAAATGAATCCCTTGCCCATGGATGGTTCAAATGCCCTTCTGGACATTGGGGACGTAAATTCCACTATGGTTGCTCATTTACTACACTGCCTACTGAACCTACTCTGGTTAGACCTTACGCCTCCTTTTACCTCCTGACGTATTTGGTGGGTTACTATCTACTTGGTTGTTTTAGTTCTATGTTTGGGAGATTTGCTTACCTAGGGCACCTAGGACATTATGCAATAGTCATGGTTCCTATCAGCTTGGTAATAGCAGGTTTGAATTTAGGGGGCTTTGGCCCATCAGCTAGGGAACTTGTTTCCTGCCAAGTGGGTCCCTGACAGTTTGTTGGAACCCATCTTGAGCTTCTTACTTAGAAGTTCAGAACCAACCCCTGCAAGATATCTGCTTTATACCGCACTCATCAAGAGTCTAGTGGTCACGTTAATTACCGCCATCATTAGCCTTACCACTTATTGTCTGGTTCACCTATTCCGGCAGACCCAGACCACTGTTGCCTCCAGCACAACTGCTCCTCAACAGGTTCAAAACCAAACTGTGATACTAAACCAGATTTCAGCAGTATCCCCCAACAACAATAAAGGGAACAAGATTCTTATGCTCCTGGCTTTCTCACAATCACTGTTTGAAACTTCTCCCACACAATTCCAGACTGGCGCACAGAAGGTGCACCACGTGGCTGAAAAGCTCACCAGCAAGGCTTGCGTCTGGTACGCAAAAGCCATCCTTCAAGGAGAGAAGTTATTAAACGACTACCATGCCTTCTGCAACTCCTTGTTATCCACTGTAGTGCCGGCACAAACCATGGAAGAACTCAGAGACCACATAATGGCCCTATATCAGGGCAGAATGGCCACCAAGGACTATATTGAAGAATTTTCTTGCCTCAAGGAAGCAATTGGGATGACTGATGCCAAAGCTTGCTACCTCTTCCAGAAAAAACTGTCCCCTGAACTCAATAACTTCCTGGCCCATCATGTACTACCTGACAAGTTTTCTGATCTTACCAAAGAAGTTTTGAAATGGTCCTCCAAGGTAAAACAGCTTCCTTCTTGGAACAATAACAAAACTCCATCTGCCCAAAACTTACCATCCCCTGCTGAGGTTCCAAAGAGATTAGTTCCTAAACCCGGGGGAGGTTCCCAGTTGGCCCCCAAATAGAAATAATGTCAAGTCTGCAAAGGACTGTGTCTCTACTGTGGGCAATCAGGTTATTCCGCCAAAGAGTGCCAGGCACTCTCCAAGGTGCAATCTGCTTCAGGCCATTTCCTTTTAACCACAGATGCCAATAAATCTTCCACTCAGTCTTACGCTCTTTTGCCTGTTTTTCTAGACCACAAATTTGGCACTACAGCCAGCTATGCACTGATTGACATGGGAGCAATGGGTAACTTCATCAATCAAGATCTTTTGACTTTGTTAGGGTTTGAGACCTCAGGGCTAGCCTCCGTAAGACTTGCTGAAGGTACTCCTGCCTAAGTAGGACGCCTAGTCAAGCCTCTCCACACTCAGTTGGGGAACAATGTATACCACCTACCCACTTCTACGCTCTCCAACTTGGCTTTCCCGTTAGTCTTGGGATTTCCCTGGTGTCAGGAAGCCAAGTTACAGTTCAATTGGGGCACCAACTCAGTCACACTTCACTTCCACAGACAACCAACCACAGTGCCTCTCAAGAAACCGTATCACCAAGTACCAAAGAACTTCACAGCGTATTTAAACTATCTACTTTTTGTGGGGAGTCCAGCACCTGGTTCTATTCCGGAGGAAATTCAATACTTAAAAGAGGCTTTTAGCAAGGAACTCTGCTCTGTCCTTCCTGAAAGAAGACCATCTGATCTTAGAATTGACTTGATACCAGGCTCTTCTCCCACCTGGGGAAAGCTTTACCCCATGAACCAAGTACAGGGAATTGCAATGAAGGTGTACCTTGACAAAAACTTAGCAAAAGGGTTTATGTGTTGATCCAACTCCCCATTTTCATCACCCATGTTCTTTGTAGGAAAAGCTGACGGGACTCTGAGACCAGTTGTGGACTTCATCAAACTAAACGCCATAACCATTAACAACCAAAATCCCTTACCATCTGCAGAGTCTCTGACCAACTGACTTACTCACACCAAGGTTTTCTCTAAACTAGACCTCCGCAGTGCTTATAATCAGATATGTATTATTGAAGGTCATGAATGGAAGACGGCAGTTTGCACTCCCTTTGGGCTCTATGAATGCCTTATTATGCCCTTTGGTTTGAGTAACGCCCCTGAAGCCTTTCAAGGCCTAATGAGTGAGGTTCTCTTCCCTCTACTTGACGTCTGTGTTGTCGTCTATCTTGACAATATTCTGGTATACTCACAGAACAAGGAGGCCCACACAAAACACCTACGAGAGGTCCTCCAATTACTTATTGACAACTGTTTGTTCTGTAAGCTTGAAAAATGCAAGTTTTTTGTCACCAAGATTGAGTTCCTTGGGTACAAGATTAACCCAGGGGGTTTGCGGTTGCTCCCTCCAAGATACAGGCAGTCCTGGACTGGCCTAGACCCACTACATGTACCAAACTTTGCGGGTTCTTAGGCCTTGCAAATTTTTGCCACAAGTTTATCAAGGATTTCTCTTCTACTGCTCTCCCTCTCACTCCCCTGACCTCTGAAAAGGTTCCTTTTGTCTGGTTGTTGGAAGCTGACCAGGCTTTTGAGACCCTCAAGAAACTTTTCACCTCGGCTCCTGCCCTGCTCTGCCCTGACCCTGAGCTCCCTTTTTTTTAACACAGATGCCTCCAACTTTGCCCTAGGAGGGGTGTTGCTGCAGCTTGGGGAGAATAGTGAACTCTGCCCTGTGGTGTTCTACTCCTATAAGCTGCTTGACAGAGAGAGAAATCACCACATGTACAAGAAGGAACTATTTGCCATTGTCAAAGCCTTGGACCACTGGTGTCACTACTTGAAAGGAAGTAAATTCCCCGTGCAGATCAGAACCAACCATAAGAACCTCCTCTACTTCACTGAGAAGAGAAAGGTTAGCCCATGTCTGGCACAATGGGCTATAGATATTCTTTCCTTTGAATTCAAGATTAGTTACACTCCAGGACACCAGAACATAGTACCAGACGCTATCAGTAGACAAGAGGACTTGGATGACCCAGGCCAGTCCTACGTTAAACACAATGAACACGCTATACTCTCTGAAGATCATTTCCTCTCTCACATCATGACTATAGCTTATTTATCCACCTTGGATCAGGATATCATAGCATCTCAACTCCTTGATAAGGATAACATTCCCACTGGGCTCACACTAAATAACAGATCTTGGTCTAAGAATGGAAGCCTTTATGTACCAACCAAGGAACACTGACAAACAATCTTGGAAGGCTTCCACAACTCCCCTCTCACAGAACATGGAGGCATTTGCAAAACAGTCAAGAGAATCCAACAAAGATACTGGTGGCCTAATATGAAGAAATCAGTTGCCCAATATATCTCCACATGTGTATTGTGCGGCCGCAATAAACCCTCCATCATGAAGCCCCAAGAATTACTCAAACCACTGCCTATTCCCCCTTGTTGTAAATTAGACGGCATGTGTATAATGGTCAAGGCTATCAGTGGAAATTAATCCTGATAGTCAAGACTAAACTGGTTTGCATCCAAATCCGTCAGATCCAACAGATTTGCATTCCTAATTGTATCTGGGACGTTACAATAGGTTGGCCGTACTATTACATCCAGGTTGGATCAGGTTCAGGAATTGCCAGCAGTTGCCGTAATTGGTAGCTGCAAGCTGCAGCCACTCTGGAGTAACGCGCACCCACTCTTCTCCATCGGATTGTCCAGATTGTCCTAAGATGGAAAAAATACGGATGCAAGAGCCTGGTGGATAGCAGAAGATCATGTAATGTTCCTAACAATAGTGCAGGTGTTAATAACACTTCTGCATCCATTGTGAAGCCTGAATGGTATATAAACTTCCTTTATTTCCAAATAAAAGATACTTTTACACTTACTACTTGATATACATTTGACTACTCTTAGTTGTTACCTCCACTGGATAGGTAAAGACTTAAGACCATCTTATCAGTGGTAAGCCATTGTGAATACAGCCTTTTCTGTTCTTGTCAAGCAAGCAACCAACCAAGAAGTAACCAGAAGGACTAAAAGGCCAAATTCACGACACCCCTTGTCCTTGGTACTCCATCTCCATGGATTTTATTGTGGACCTTTCAGAAAGTGACAACATGACTGGCATCTTTATGGTAGTAGATTGGCTAACCAAATATGCAATATTTACACCCTTCAAACGCGCAACAGCGGAAGACACTGCCAACATGCTCTTTACTCATGTAATTGCCAATCACGGAATTCCTAACAACATCATCTCAGATCAAGGTACACAATTCACATCCAAGTTCTGGCAGTTCCTAATGAAGGCATTACATGTTAAAACTCTCATGTCCACATTCTTTTACCCTCAGACCAACAGACAGACAGAAAGGGTTAACCAAGTTCTGGAAGGTTTTCTCAGGAACTATGTGAACTTACAACAGGATGATTGGGTAACCTTACTTTCACTTGCCCAACTATGTTATAACACCAATCACCATGATTCTATTGGAGTATCCCCCTTCTTTGCCAACTACGGATATAACCCTGAAGACCTTCCTGACCCTGCAATCAAAGACACTATTCCTTCTGCGCACCAATGGGCTACCTCTTTACTCAAGAATCATCAACAACTCAAGACGCAACTGGAAAAGACCATTTGGTAGTATAAGATCCAAGCTGATAAGCATCAAAGAACACCTGAAGACATCCAAGTGGGAGACTACGTGTTCCTTAGTGCAAAGAATCTCAAACTGGACATTCTGGGGCAAAAACTAGGACCAAGGAAGATTGGTCCCCTGTTAGTCATTGAAAAATGCTCTGATATTAACTTCTGACTCAAACTTCCTGTAGGCTCCTCTGCCCATGATGTTTTCCACATTAGCCTTCTGTCTAAATTCAAGGGGTTACCATCTGACATGGACCACAAGGACCCTCCTCCTATCATCTTGAACCATACTCCAGAATGGGAAGTATAAGACATCCTCAATCACCGCACCTCCTGAGGCAAACATCAATACTTGGTAAAATGGAAGGGCTACGAGGTAGAATCCAACTCCCAGGAACCAGAAGAAAACCTAGAGAACGCACTGGAAGTCCTCTCACACTACAAAGAGACTCAGGAAGAGAAGAACCTTCCTGGGGAGGATAGTTTCAGGGAATTTTCCCCTAACTACATTAATGGTACAGGGAACTTTGTGACAAACACCAAAACAAAGAAAGCCTGCAATCAATTAATTGACACTAAAAATAATTCTGGGGTTGACCCAGACGGGGATCAAACTTGAATCCCTAAGGACAAGGCAACAGTTAGTTCAATGAAGATGGTTCAAGTTAAATTACCTATTTATAACAAATTTATTCATTCAACAATGATTCCTGACTTTGGCTTTGCTTCTGTAAACGTTAATAAGCCACAGGGAGACGTCACTTACCACTTGAACAATGATTGGCTGAAGCTATCTTGGATTTTGCTCTTAAAACCACTCTTAACACCTCAGTGTCAAGCGCTGTATTTGATCTGCCCTCTTAAATCCATTATCTACCGCTTAATTGTATCTCAACTTGTGGCTTTTCCTGCATGTTACTTGTCCAACTATATAATTTTATATAGTATCCTTCCAGTGATTGATGTACATTTGAAGCAGGTATTAATTTCAGTCTGGAAATCAATGAAATTCCCTGGAAAATCCTCTCATTTCCAATGATCCTCTTATTTTGCTCCAGCCTCAACTTTGAAGGTATTTAAGTGAGCCAAACTTACTATTATTTCTTGTTCCAACAATAAAGATTTATCCTACACATTGCCACTCCTTCATTTTCTGATAAACACATTTTTGAAGCCATGAGAGGAATTCTATTCCTATCCTGGTTTATAGCTTACTTCTTGCCAGTGGTATCAGCCTTGGAAAACCCAACACCTACAACTGACTGGTACAACTCTTCTCCAGATGACGCCCACCAAAAGAAATCCCTTGCCCATGGGTGGTTTAAATGCCCTTCTGGACATTGGGGACGTAAATTCCACTATGGTTGCTTGTTTACTACACCGCCTACTGAACCTACTCTGGTTAGACCTTACGCCTCCTTTTACCTCTTAACGTATTTGGTGGGTTACTATCTACTTGGTCTTTTCAGTTCTATGTTTGGGAGATTTGCTTACCTAGGGCACCTAGGACATCTCACAATGGTCACAGTTCCTATTAGCTCGGTAATAGCAGGTTTGAATTTAGGGGCTTTGGCCCATCAGCTAGGGAACTTTTTTTCCTGCCAAGTGGGTCCCTGACACAATCCTAGAAAAGTGTACAGGATATCAACCCACCTTGGGAGAAGACACCCTTCCTGTGGCATTACAGAATGACTCTACCAAAATATACACAGTAACCAAAGTAAATTCCTTCAAAGTAACATATGGGGTCAAGCCACCCAAAGTTTGCCCTCCTCTCAAAGTCACAGGATGCAAGCAAGTTACAAGGAAGCGCAAGAGCCAAAGAAGCCAAGAACACCTTGATTTGAGCCAAACATGTTACCCAGAAGCAAAATCATAGCAACCAACATCCACCAATATTGAAAGTAGGCTAACAAGTCCTCAAAATGAGATCAAAACTTAAGACTTCCCAATCATCTGAGTAAAAGGACCAAATGATGCAGCCTATACCAGATCTACAAGGTGGAGAGCAACTTCAATTGCTATATTAAAGACAGCAATGTATTTCATTTTATGCAACCCATAAGGGCAGTTGACTCAAACTATACAACTCCTAGTTTAACAGGGGAGTGTGATAGTTTTATTGTTATCTCAGGCAATCTGATACTTCTGATAACACTATCTGTTAGCTTTAAAGCTGAAAATTTGCTATTGTTGCAACATCTACAATTACGCCCTCTTGATAAACCAGTCCCCCAAGAATTGATTTGACTATCAAATAATCAGTGACACTCTTATCAATAATTCATGTTGTACAGTGATCAAACATTTGGAATCCTAAAAGTAACCCTACTTGAATAAGCCCTATGACTGTCTTGATGTACAGTAGTTTTAAAAGTATGGCGACAAGCGAAAACAATTCAGATTTAAACGCAATGAACTCAGATTTAAATGAAATTAAAAATAAACAAATTTATATTGATTTACAATAGATTTGGGTTTATTCCAATTTCGCTTAAATCTGAGTTCATTTCGTTTAAAGCTGAATTGTTTTTGCTTGTCACCATACTTTTAAACCTACTGTACATGGTCGGTAAGTGGGTCCCTATGATACTATATAACCCCCAATATTCATATCAATAAATTATCATTCTCTTCCTAATTCCCCCCTTTATTTTATTTATTATACTTCCCAGAAGTATATAGTCGACTTAAGCATTTGCTATTCTGAACAAGATGATTGTGTTCTATCTATATACACAAATGTCATAATATTGAGTGTATTCTCATAAATTAAAAAAATACTGGGCGTATTTACAGCGAGAATAATTTATATTCTATGAATTCACAATTTAAAATTAAATTGATTATGTAGCACTACGCAACCAGTTTTACGGAAATTTGATGTGTCCGACCAAACTTTTAAACAATGCAGATTCACCTAATTCAAAATTAGAGCTTCCTTATCCACCTAAGGACAAGTGGATGTTTGAATTAGCTGAGCAAGATAGATTTCAAGAGTCAGTGGTTGCAAATGTTAGATGAAGATATAGCATACTTATCAGAAATATTTCAAGATGAAAGTTTATCATATTTGAGGGAGGTTCTTCAAGTCCAAGCCAACAATGATTTAAATAAGGCAATTGAGTTTCTGCTTGATCCCAGAAATAAAAATAAGCATTCCAAATTACGACAAACCTCGCTTGCTAATTTTATAACAAAAGCCAGCAGAAAAAATTCACCTACTTCGCCTATACTCATTGATCTTTCAGAAGAGTGCGGATCCGAAACTGAAGAGCTTGAAAGAATAGCACCAAACTCAATAGAAACTTCAGCAAAATTAGAAGAAAGTAAAAAGAGGATTCTTGCTTTTTCCGAAGCTTTTGTCCGCAGTCTGCCCGAGTCTTCCAAAAACAAGAAGCAAAAGTCTCAAAAAGCTGTAAGTTTATACAATCCAGGCAAAATTTCAAGTTTCCTGCCTACTGCTACTTTCCATACAAAATTTCTTGCTTCTGATCTGGCTGCCAAACTATTAGAAGAGGTTCTAGATTCAACTAAATCTTGGCATCACAATCGGTTTTTTCTTTTTGATCGAGAAGTTGAATCTCCTCATTTGACTTCATCTTATTGCTCAAAAAAAGTGGGTAATTTTCCTGAGGGTGAATATTTTTACAACGGCCGACCTTCTTTACCCTATGAGCCCTTTTCTCCCGCGATGGAAAAAGTCGCCTCTTTAGTCCAAGATTTCATCAACAAAGAACGCCTGAAAAGACCAAGGTAGAGTAGAAATAATTTTAGTGCATTATTATATAGTTTGGTTTTCCAATCATTTTATATAAAAGCTTTTATAGAGCTCTCTGACAATCAATGCTGTAGTTTAGACTATTTTTGTTGTATATTAAAATTTAAAATATCTTGCTTGCGTCTTTTATTGAGTAATTTAATGAAATACTTTCATCCAAACATAGTGAAATTTAACCAAATCGCATTGCTGTTATTCTAGGCATCAACTTGATCTTCCCGCCGACCATCCTTGGAGAGCAAACTTTGCTGTAGTCAACTTATATTCAACTACCAAGAATAGCGTTGGATGGCATACTGATAGACTGACTTATTTGGGTGTTAGACCTATTATTGCTTCTCTGTCCTTAGGAGTTACTAGAGAATTTCGCTTGCGTAAAGTCACACCGGGAAGCGACTCTTCTATATATTCCGTTCCATTGCCTCACAATAGTCTGTTTGTTATGTGGGGACCCACTCAAGAGGAATACAAACATTGTGTGCCGCCACAATCAACTCTTACCCCACATTCAATATCTGGCTTTCAGCGCGTCAACCTTACTTTTAGATACTATCCAGAATGCTATGGTCCCAAAACAATTCCAAAATGTTTATGCCTAATTCCCTGTGATCTACGTGTTATCAATCTAGATAAGGCAAACTTGGGCCGATACTTCTGGAAGTGCGCTAAACCTGAAGCTGATGGCTCTAAAGGGTGTGGATTTTTTAAATATGTAGACTTCTGAGTGAACTTCACTGCTTTTTAAAACAAAATACATTTGTATACCTAGTGTAGTTGCTTTGGTTTAACAAAGAGGAACTTATGATTGTATATCTTTATAAAATAGAGTCAGGAGTTATATTTTATAGCAACAATATAAATGGCATGTTATACTACTGTAAATTCAGAACCTAAACATAAAAATGTGGGATTGTCAAATCCTTGGTCCAAATTTCAAATCACTTCTGTGGGCAACTCAGCTGAGTGAAAATTAAAATATTTAATAAAATCAACCATTTAATTTGACTTTTTTTGATTTATTTGAATTGGCAAATTTTGAATCCCTTGAGCAGATAACTCAACTAACAAAAGACAAAACACAGCAAACAAATGTGGTATACATGAATCAGAAATGTGGGATTCTAATTATGATTTGAGATTTCCTGTATGTCAAACAAATCATAGACATCATGTAAAAATTAACAAATCTGAAATTGCGGGATTGTCAAATCCAAGAACCAAATTTCAAATAAAAAATGAGGTGAATTTGAAATAAATATAATTTATGGGTGTCTCAAAAAGGATGTCAAAGGATCTAGAGTGGATTTGTGCTAATTCTTTTAGGAATCATAGGCATTCTCAAAAATCACCTTATTCCATTTTAGGGCGGCTAAAATTTAGATGCTTGATTACAGTAGATTTTAAAAATGCTAATAATAAAATAGAATTATATATTACAATCTATTTTTATCATGTTGCCTTTTCCTTGGTGTGTTGATAGTTCATTTGCTGTTGATAATGTGCTTACATTTAATTGGATAGTGTCGCAACATCTTCGATTACTCTCTCTCGGGGAATTAACGCCCCGAGTAAATCACCAAGCAGCTCACCGTGTGGTTCACCGCCCATTCAATAAACTGGTGGCACCATTATCAGTTAACCATCTATGACAGAAATCACTCAATCCAGGTCCTAAATGGAACACAACTTGATTAAGCCTCGTGACTCAAGAGAACATTACTCAGATAAGCCCCATGACCTCCATGACGTACATGGACGGCATGTGGCTTGTCATGATACTATATATTAGCCTATATTCATATTCAATAAAGTATCATTCTCTTCTTAAATCTTCCCCTTTATTTTGTTTATTATACTTCCCAGAAGTATGAGCACAACAGTAGTTTCACCTCCAGTTGCCTTGGCAATAGGAAATCAAGTCACCTCCTTGAGACCAGATGTGGTTGCAGAGGCAACTTGATTTCCTATTACCATGGCAACTGAAGGTGAAACTATCCAATTAAACGCAAGCACATTATCAAAAGCAAATAAACTATCAACACATCAAGGAAATGACAACGTGATAAAAGAGATTGTAATACATAATTCTATTTTATTATTAGCGTTTTTTAAAATCTACTGTAATCACGCATCCTTAATAGTAATACATTGACACTTTTTGTAGTAAACTGATAATTTATCTTTCCCCCTCCTTCCTTCCTTGAAAAAATTTCTGTGTCATCTGGAGGGTAGCTCAGGTATTATTATATGGTTTTTTGGTTGCTATATTAGTGATTTAGAGTGCAGAATATTGCATCATTTCCAGTTTAGACAAGTTTACATTTCACTTAATTTCATGTCTAAATATGGTGAGATTCAATTTTTCATTTGATTTTATCCAGAGTGTATTTTCTTGATTTGGGTTGGGGTTTCCTAGTGTGCTTGCTGTACATTCAATTTGGATTCCAGTTCCTGCAATTAATATCTGAGTTTACTAGTGGCATTCAAAAGTGATTTGAACTTTGGTTATTGGATTTGACAATCCTGCAATTCCAAAAAACATAGTAAATTTAATGAAAATGGTTGATGGATTTGAACACTTCAAATCTGATTCCAGTTAATTCATTTTGTCCATTGAAAATATGCAGTTTGACTTGAACTTTGCAAAGTGTCTATGAGTCCCCCATTTAAAAATTTAAATAAAAATACAATGAATTCAATTTAATTAAAAAGGCTATCCTGCAAAAGTGACTTGAAATTTGGACCAAGGATTTGACAATCCTGCATTTTTATGTTCAGGTTCTGAATTTACAGTATAAGGCTGACCTTGTTGTAACTGTGCTGTTTTAGCAGAGTTACAAGGGGGAAAATATTTATAAACTAGATAATATTCTTTATTGAGAGATATATATTATATAGACATTGTGACTCAAGGATAAGGGGAACATGATAGTGTTGATCACACAGTGGGATGGTGAAGGAGGTGGCTTGATCCTGGTAATGAGTCAAGCGCCAAAATGAGGTATCCACTGTAAGGGATCATCATTTGTTCATATTGTTGGATTTGGAAATTTGAGTTGACTTCCTAGTTTGGCTTCAGGTGACTGTATAATTGGATTGCAGGTCACAAACCCACTTACTCATAACCTTGCTGGAGGGTTGAGCCTGCTGTTTTGACAACTTTAAATATTATTTATTTCATACTATTTTCCCCCATCAGGGTGCGCAAGTTCCTTAGGTTGAACCTGCAAAATTTTCAAAGGTTGAAGTGGAAAAATTGATTTTCCAGAAGTTAACTTTGAAGCCAATGATCATTTACCTTTTAATATAAAAATGTAAACTTTAAAACTTCTAATAGACTAAAGACCCTAAGGAGTAAGTTTCTACAATAAAAATATAAGGTAGATAATAGAAAAGTGCTTAAATTGGCTTTTATTTAAATAAAACACTTTTTACTTTTAAAAGCAAAATTACGCTAGAATTTATACACAACTTTATTTAATAAATCATATAAACTAAAACTACACAATAACTGCTTTATAAAATATAGTCTTTTTATAAAAATTTTAATTTGATTATAGCTTATGTAAAGCTATAATAACACTTTAGTATAAGCAAAATAAAGGATATTTCCTACAAGATACAGGTATATAATTTTAGTTATTTAAGTTTAATAGCAATATTATTTTAATAGTAAGCTATTATAGAAGCTTACCATAAAATACTATAAAGTACATTAATTACTTATTATAGCTATATTATACAATGTTATACTTAATGTCATGCCCTGCCCCAAAGGGCAGGCTCTTTAGTTCATATATTTATTTGTTTTTGCACTGCTTAAATCTTTCTTTATTTTAATATTGAAATTTTAAAGTACAAAGTTAATAATTAAGCACTTTAACTTAATTTACCTTGTTTTATGCTGATTTGCGCTCAAATTGCCGTTGTTGTTGTCTTTCTTTTTCCAACTACTCTATTAGCTTATATGTTTCTATTTCAAAGTTAGAAGATTTCAAATTTTATTTTACCTTTCAAAATTCCCAGTTACTCTTTCCGCTAAGGACAAGAATGGATTACTTTATTGTTACTCTGACTTCAAGGATTGCTTTTGTTGCAACTAAACCAATGAGGGTCCAGTTCTTGGAATTGGGAAAGACAACAGTCCAATAGGGAAAGGACATAATAATAAGAATAAGGTGTTGTTTATTGTAGGATAGTGTGGTTAATATACTAAATGGGGAAGCCACAAGGCCACAAGGGGGTGGCATAGTGGGGAGTTCCATGTAGGGTTTGGAGCCAAGGAATAACTCATGCGGGGATCAGCGGGTTGAATTGGCAACGCTCCTAATTAGGATGAAGTGCCTGCCATTTGACATTGTCATCAGATTCATTCATAACATTAGATACGTCAAGGGGCGACTCATCGAGCGCCCCCTGTGTATTGTAAGATACATTAGCAGGCGAGGTTCAAACCTCAGTTGCAACACCCCCCTTGCCCCCTGCTTGTTGTCAGACACCAGGACTGGAGTCCGCAGAAGGTCTGGGAAGGTCCAAACAAACAACCTTTGTGTGGGGATGGCACGGCAGGGGCGCAAGCAATTGTGGTGAAGCTTCTTGGTGTTTCCTTGAGCATCTTCAAGTTGGTAGGTGTGGTTGTTATAGACAGCAGGTACCTTGAAGGGCCCTAGGTGGTTGGGTTCTAATTTGGCAGAATTGGGATTGAGGGTGTAGACGGGGTCACCTACGGCGTACCTAGCTTTGAGGTGTTTTTCCCCCTGCAATCCGCTTGTGTTTGTTCTCCCGGGCTTTGGCGCGCCATTGGTCTAGGGAGGGAGTTGGCACTAAGGGGGGCTTGTCAGGAACCTTGGACCGTAGTTTCCCCTGTTCAACCCCTGTCAGACTGTCAGATGTTCCAAAGGCCAGGGTGTTAGGGCTGAACCCAGTGCCCCTGTTGATTCTTGCTTGCAGGATCAGTAGAGCAGTTGGAAGGTGTTCAGTCCATGCAGTGTTAGGGTGCTCTTGCAAGAGTTTGGCAATCAGTTGAACCAGGGAGCCATTTAACTGTTCCACACGTCTGTTGGCTTGCGGGTGGTAGGGGGTTGTGACTATATATTAGAGCGTGTTCTTGACGCAGTATGCCTTCACAACGTGGCCAACAAGTTTGGGCCCGCCATCCGTGATAAGACGCTTGGGTCGCCCAAAGCAAGCCACAATCTCTTTGCCAATAAAGCGGGTAATGGTGGTGGCGGTGTGGTTGATAGTGGCCCAGGCTACTGGCCAACGTGTGAAGTAGTCAATAGCAATGATAATATACTTCTTACCAAGTCTGTCTTCAGGGAGCGGTCCCACAATGTCAAGGGCCTACTGTTCAAAGGGTTCCATAGCCTTGATGGGTAGGACAGACTTAGAAGGTGCAGGTTTGGACGTATTCTTTTCACACAATACACATGTCTCAAGGAGGTCCAAGATGTCCTGGCGCATGCGCAGCCACCAAACCTTACGTTTCATGATCTCAAAGAGGTTACGCCCTCTGATGTGACCCAAGGTTTGGTGGTAGTGCAAGATGGTGTCTCCTTGTTGTGTGGTGGTAATATAAGGTGTCTTCTCACCTGTCTCTGCCCAGCGGCAGACGTTTCCAGCATCAATGGTGAACTGACTCTTGTTGTCCTTCAGCATGGAGATGGTGACCAAGTTAAGGCTCTTGTAGCGGGTTGCCTCAGGGCGCAGGTAGAGCATAGGCCAGTCTGGGTCCAGACCGTTGTCCCCAGTGATGGACGCTACATAGAGTTGTGAAAGAGTGTCGGCTGTGACAAGTTCCTTTCTGGGTTTATATTTGATGCGTAATTGATAGAGGGATATACATTCAACCCATCCTGCTTGGCAGCGTGTCAGATGGGACTGCGTGTTGAAGTACTGGAGTGACTTATGGTCCGTCAGAACGTGGGGTGGGAAGGTCGCACCTTCTAAGTAACAGCGCCACTTCTCAACGCAGTGTACAATGGCTGCCAGCTCTTTATCATGGATGAGATAACATTGTTCCAAGTCAGTGAGATTCCTGGACTCATACACTACGGGAAGGAAGACGCCATTGTCAGTTTCTACCCTTAGCACGCCCCCTATGGCCCTGCCAGAGGCGTCAGTCTCGAGTTTGTACTGTCGGTTTTGGTTGGGGAACTGCAGTACTGGTGCTGTTGTGAGCCTTTGCTTCAACATCTTAAAGTCTTGATCTCTGGCGGGGGTCCAATGAAAGCACTGTTTGGTATTGAGAAGCTCAGTAAGAGGTGCAATTAGCTCTCCACAATTGGGGATGAACTTGCGTACATAGGCAACCATGCCCAAGAATGTTCACACTTGGCCTACATCAGTGGGGGGCGGCATGCTAGTGACTGCCTTGATTTTGGCAGGATTGGGCTTTATCCCTTGGGCAGAGATGGTGTGCCCAAGGAATAGTAACTCCAACTTGAGAAACTCACATTTGGAGGGTTTAGCTTTTAGCTGGTTTTCCCAAAGGGTGTTGAGGACAGCACAGAGGTGTTGGAGATGTGTGGTTTGATCTTGACTGAAGACAATAATGTCGTCAAGGTACACAACCACGCACTTTCCAATCAGTTCCTCAAAGGCTTTGTTCATCAACATGGCAAAGGTGGAGGGAGCGTTAGTCATTCCAAAGTTCATGACACGACACTCAAACAACCTGTAGCGTGTGCAGAAGGCAGTTTTTGCCTCGTCCCCTGGTGCAATGCGGACCTGGTTGTACCCTGCAGTGAGATCAATCTTGCTAAAGACCTTTGCGCCTGCAAGTGTATCAAACAGGTTGTCAATCAGTGGCAGGGGGTATTTATTTTTAACTGTCACCTCATTTAGGGCACAGTAGTCTGTGACCAGGCAAAGAGACCCATCCTTCTTAGCTACAAAGAAGACTGTCGCCCCGTATGGAGAGAGCAAGGGGCAAATGAATCCCTTATCAAGCGCGTTCACAAGATGCTGGCAGAGGGTTTCATCTTCCTTTGGTGTGAGACAGTATAATAGTCGTGCTTTAGGTAACAATCCTTGAAGTTGTACAGCATGCTGGATCTTCCGGGGTGGAGGTAGTTGTTTGAGTGTTTCACTGAATACTTCCTTGTACTCCTTGAGGAGTGCAGCTAGAGCTGGTGGTGGTGATGTTGACAAGGGAGGGACTTCAGATGGTTCTGCACGGATAACTTTGACTGAACATTGGTTAAAGTCTAGTCTCCCCCCTTGAAATTGTATGAGCTTGTTTCCGTCATTCTGACAAACACAGTGTCATGTAGTAGTTTGTTCATTTCCATGGGGTAAATCTGAAAGCCCACCCCATTTCTATTGAGGGTGATGCCAGAGGTATCCCAGTCAATGTAAGTAAAGTTATGCCAGAGCCAGTTGAGGCCAGCAATTACGTTGTGGCTGAGGCCTGCCATGATCAGCCCAGAGAGCTTAACTTGGATGTTCCCCATTCTTATGGAGAAGGGTACTGTCTTGTGAATGATGGCAATTCTGCGGGAATCAGCTACGTGTACTGCTTTGAATCTGCTAGGTACTCAGTCTAATTGCTGGGAGTCAGCAAACGCCTGATCTACCATGGTGTGATCAGCCCCGGTATCCACCAGTAACTTGTGGATGTTCCCACAGAAACAGAAGGGATAGGACAAGCGTGTTAATTTATTTGCAGAATGAGCGGCTTGCAACACAGGGTTGTTGCTATGGACCTGAAAGACGTCTAGGGTTTTGACCTCGTGAAGATTGTAGTTGCGGGAATTCTTTGCAGGCAAGGGCTGAGAGGACGGATTGGTTGGTGTTGTAAGGTGTCTTGTTGTTACAACCCCCAGGCTTTTCCCTGGTCCTCAATTAGCGCTAGCTGGAGCTCCCCCCTTGTGGGGGTGTTTAGCTGCACCTTCCTACTGTCAAGGTTGGCAACGGCCCACTTGACCTTGACCATTGCTAGGTGCAGGACGTGGTTGGGGTGGAGTATTGTTGGTGCGGCGGAAGCCCATTGAAGCCTGGTTACTGGCCTCTACAATGGCTTTATAACAGTTGTCAATAGAGGTGTAACAACCAACGGGAACCCATTTGCAAATATGGGGTTTTAACCCATTGACAATGAGAGTGAGCAACATGGTGTTCCCGTTGGTCACTGCTTTGGAGGCGGCAGCAAGGGCTTGTTGCCATGCGGCAAGATACTTGGGGATGGAACCAGTCTGCTTGATGGCTAAGAGGGGAGTCCCCAAGATAATGGGAGAGAAGGTTTCACTATATTGGGACTTGGCGGCGTCTTGAAATGTTGCCCAGGTGGCGTCAAACTCCTGGCTGGCCCAGTTGGTGAACCACATGGAGGTGGGCCCCATAAGGCGGCCAGATGCGGTGGCAACCCACATGGACTCAGGAACCTGACAGATACAGAGGCGCGTTTTGGTAGACTGGAGCCAACTGACAATGTCAGCTCCTTCAACACCGCCAGTGAAGGACTCTAGTTGGAGGTTGAGCATACGTTGCAACAGATCTAACTGTGGCGGGGTGACACTAGCGTCACACTGCCCAAGGCGGAGCCAATTGTATACACTGGTAAGAACTAACTGATCTTGATAGATGACATAACCTTTGGGAACATCCCCCTTGGGGATTGGAAGGAACATCTCTTGTTGTGGAGTAGCCATGTGGCCCGTACTCTATCCTTTCTTGGGGGGATTTTGTTTTTAAAATAGGTCAGAACCTACTTCTGCTACCACTGTTGCAACTGAACCAATGAGGGTCCAGTTCTTGGAATTGGGGAAGACAACAGTCCAATAGGGAAAGGACAGAATAATAAGAATAAGGTGTTGTTTATTATAGGATAGTGTGGTTAATATACTAAATAGGGAAGCCACAAGGCCACAAGGGGGTGGCATAGTGGGGAGTTCCATGTAGGGTTTGGAGCCAAGGAATAACTCATGCGGGGATTAGCGGGTTGAATTGGCAACGCTCCTAATTAGGATGAAGTGTCCGCCATTTGACATTGCCATCAGATTCATTCATAACATTAGATACGTCAAGGGGCGACTCATCAAGCGCCCCCTGTGTATTGTAAGATACGTTAGCAGGCAAGGTTCAAACCTTGGTTGCAACACTTTAATGAAGAAGAATTTAACTTTCTACCTCCTTATAGGCCCTACAATATCCAGATAAACCTTAAACCAGGCACCACTCCTCCCTGGGGAATGCTTATCCACCTCTCTGACTCAGATAACACCCTAATAAAGAACTACATTGATGAGGAACTCTCTAAAGGCTTCATCTCAGAATCCACATCTCCATGTTCTTCCACCATCTTCTTTGTCAGTAAATCAGATGGCTCTAAGTGCCCTTGTGTTGATTATAGAGCACTCAATGAGATTGTCAGGCACCCACCCACTAGGAAGTAATCTCCCTAGGTGGTGAATGATTTCAGAGGGATTTAATCCTGTGACCAGAGATCCCACAGGCAAGGATACCATGCCTAAATGGAATAATTCTCCAAATATTTGGTATCTGCCTAGCAGAGGATTGAAGCACCCCAAGAAGAAGTACGCTCCTAAATAACACAGTAAGAAGGCCAAAGCCAAAGGGCAGAAAACTTGGGGCTTGGTAACCTGGGTTGTGGAACCATAGATCTTGGTTTCTTCTCAGATGGGTGGGTTGTTTGATAGATGTGTTGCGGTATACCAAACTCCAGGAATAACACAGCACCATGAGATTTCAAGTAATTGGGACTCTGGTGTTGTTCCCAAATCAGCGCACAATCCCATCAAAGTTCTGGTCAACACCATTGTCAGCAGGACTATCAAGAATAACCATTTATACCTAAAAGACTCCATAAGAGGAGTCTTGGGTAATTTCATGGTTCAGATGTTAGAGGCTTAAGTCAAAATAAAAAGGTAAGAAAAAACAATTCACTTGGGTGAATGTAGACTTTATTGATTGAAAAAATACTGAAATAGAGCTTACCAGCTTTTTATAGCATGGTAGCAGAAAATAATATAGGAAAAGGAGGTTAGGAAAGTTGGAGATAAAATGTGGATATTTGGCAGTTAGGATCTTCAAACTGGGGAAGGTAAATCATTTCCTTGTGTTTAAAATTCTTCTTAGCAAAGTTAAAATATTTTTCTTATCTATTCCTCTCATTCTCTGGCATGGCTTGGAATGTCTTTACTTAACCCCACAGAAGGTGGGGACCAGGAGGTGGCCTTGGCACCAACACAAGAAGGAACGGCACACAACGGACCCAAAACCAGACAGAGAAGCTTACCTGCTTCCCCAGAGCTGCCAATGTCACTAAGTGTATTACCGAGATGATTCAAATAGTTATTGTCAAGATGTGATTGGCTGAAGCCTGGAGCAAAAGGTAATGATTGGCTCAAAGTTGTTTTAACACTTGTTTTGAATAGATTGGTTTTAAATGCCTCAGAAGAAAACCCAGGTTCAAAACCTGTAGATGAAAACAATGACTCATAAGCCATTTCCAGGCATGAAAACAAAGGTAATTCTGAACAGATACTACATATTAACACATTCCCTTTAGGAGATTCCAAAGAAGATGAAGGGGAAAGTAAATTCCCCTTTTTGACTAAAGATAAGTTGTTATCAGGAAGTATATTCATTACAGAGATCACAATCAATGATAGATGCCCTATTCCTTCTGCTGAGGCTTTGACTAATTGCCTCACTGGTAGCTCTGTATACACTAAGATTGACCTCCAAAGCGCTTTCAACCAGGTCAGAGTCTCCCCTGGCCATGAATAAAAGACTGTGTTCTGTACCCCATTTGGGTTTTATGAGTACAATGTAATACCTGTTGGATTATGTAACGCTCCATCAACCTTTCAATCCTTAATGAATGAGGAACTTCTTCCCTTCCTTAATGAGTTTGTTGTTGTTTATCTTGACAATATTCTCATATACTCCTTGTCTCTCTCTGATCATGTTACCCACTTCAGCCAGGTCCTCCAGAGACTTTGAGGATACAACCTATTTGCAAAAATTTTAAAGTACTTATTCTTCTGCACTGAGGTCAATTTCTTCAGATATTTTGTCACTCAAAATGGTTTCACTGTCTCTCCTAGCAAGGTGGATGCTATCCAGAACTGGCCTGTTCCCAAGACTTGCTCACAACTTTAAGGTTCCCTTGGATTGGCAAACTATTGCCGTAAGTTTATAGAAAATTTTTCTTCTTTAGCTTTCCCTCTCACTACCCTTACTTCTCCTTCTGTTTCTTTTGTCTAGACACCTGAGGCCCAGCTTGCTTTTGATGCTACTAAGGCCGTCTTTGTCTCCACTCCCATTCTCCTAATGCTGGATCCTTCCAAACCCTTCTTGGTTGAGACTTATGCCAGCAACTATGATTTTGGCAGTGTTCTCCTTCAGCTTGGGGGGATGGGATGCAACACCCTGTTGCATACTTCTCTCAAAAACACCTTCCAGCTGAACAAAACTACCCTGTACACAATAAGGAACTTCTTGCCATCATCAAAGCACTCAATCATTATCATTGCTACCTTGAGGGACTCAACAACCCATTTATCATTTACACAGCCCACAAGAACTTGCTTTACTTTACAGAGTGACATTGCATCTCCCAAAGACACGCTAGATGGGTATTGGAATTATCAAATTTCCATTTCAAACTCATATATAAGAAGGGTATACTTAATAACCTCCTTAACACACTTAGTTGCCACCCGCTACTGTCCAATGTTGACAAAGACTACAAAATCCTCAACACCAAAATTGTTCTTCCTCCTGATAGTTTCCTCAAACTTGACGTTATCAGCACCACAACTCCCAACACACTGAAGCAGATCCACAAATCCCAGCTTTCTGACAAGGCCTTGTCCCAGATTATTGACGCTCTTACAAAAAATGAGACAGTCACAAAACCTGCCTTCTCTCTTCTAGATGGTGTGATATACTTCAACAACCTTTTGGTAGTCTCCTCCTTGGACCTTCAGCAGCTTCTAACTATCACGTTCCATGATTTCCTTTCTGAAGGCCACTCTGGATATAAGAAAACCCTTTCTAAACTCTGCAATCACTTCTGGCAGCCAAAGATGTCCACTTTTGTCAAGTCATAGGTCAGTAGTTGCCTAGTTTGCCAGAGAAACAAACACTCCACCCAGAAACCTGTAGGTCTTCTATGCCCCCTCCCAGTCCTGGAAGTTCCTTGGCAGTCTTTCTCCTTGGATTATATTGTCCAGCTTCCTAAGTCTGAAGGTTTTGACGCCATACTGGTCATTGTAGACAGATTCTCAAAGCAGGCTATTTTTGATCCCTGTAATTCTAACATTTCTGCAAAGCAGACTGCTTCCCTTTTGTTAAACATGTCTTTATCCACCACGGCACTCCAAGAGATATTGTTTCTGACTGTGGACCACAATTCCTTTCCCTGTTCTGGAAGGAGTTTATGACCCAGCTAGGTGTTCACCTCTCCCTTAGCACGTCCTATTATCCCCAGTCTAATGGGCAGACCAAACGTATAAACCAGACACTAGAATGCTTCCTGTGCTGTTTTTCTAACAAACAACAAGACAATTGGGCTTCTCACTTACCTTTAGCCCAGTATTCTTACAATGCTACTCCCCATTCCTCTACCAGGATGACTTTGTTCATGGAAAATTTAGGCTATACTCCTGCCTTTATTCTGTCAAAACAGCAGGCTCAACCCGCCAGCAAGGTTCCAAGTAAGCAGGTTTGCAACCTGCAATCCAATTATCTGGTCACTTGAAGCCAGACTAGGAAGTCAATTTAAATTTCCAAATCCAACAACATGAACAAATGATGGTCCCTTACAGTGGATACCTTGTTTTGGCGCTTGACTCATTACCAGGATCAAGCCACCCCCTTCATCATCCCACTGTGTGATCAACGCTATCATGTTCCCCTTATTCTTGACTCATAATGGCTATATAATCACTATCTCCCAATAAAGATTATTATCTTGTTTCCAAATATTTTCCCCTTGTAACTCTGCTAAAACAGCACAGTTACAATAGTTCCTTTGTTTATCTCCTCTGTCTGCTCTCTGTCAGCCAAGGAGTTCCTGTTCCAGCTACAACTCATCCAGGATTTGTCAGGGATCCAGTCTCGGGTAGCCGGCTTGTTGTTTTTGGGTATAACTTGGGCTGGGTTTCTTGCAGGCAGGGCCCACCACAAGAGAGGAGCTAACTTGAGAAGGTAGGACACGGACTTCCCCACCCAAGACCACGGGCTGGCGGCCGGTATAATGGTGTCCACCACCCCTGTGAGGGTGATGTACACTATACCAAAAATCTTGCCGGTATGGTCAGTTGGTAAGTCTGGCAAAGAAGCAGGCATTGGTTTGGGTGTTACTGGTGGTTCCATGTAGATATTGTAGGCTGGGAGATAGTTGAACTTTCCTCTAAACAGTTTGGGTGTAGAGAATATCCACAGGCCTTGGCGGTTGTATCTGATGGCGGATTGGATGCGGGCTAATGGATCTAGTTCAATGATTTTCTCTGGCGTGTAGTCCTTGCACTCGGGTTTTAAAGGATACTCGGTGAAATGGACAGGCCCAAAGGGTACACCAAATGGACAGAATACTGTGGGCGGTGGGGCAGGCTGGCCAGAAGATCTTGAGCTGAACTGATAGATGGCAAACACAAAATACGGTGATAGCTGTATAAGCCAAAGTAACATAACCTTTATTTCAAAATGGCAATAAGTTTGGAGGGCAGGGTCCTTGGGTCTATATAGCACCCCACCTCCAAACTTAACATTTTTTGTGGGGGTCATCAGGGCATTTGTGAAGGGCAGGGCTGGGGAACTGGGGACTTGAGTCTAAAGGCAGCAAAATGGCACTTGGCACGGGATTTCTTTCATTGGTTGCAGCTCCCAATTTAGCTACCTGATTATCTTGCTTTAGCATTGAGGTCATGGGGCCAAGTTGTGGGCCGGTGCCTCTTCCTTGGGTTGGCTCTTGATTGGTTGCTGGTGAAGACTTCAAACTCATAAGGCCAATAGTTACCGGGTCACCTCCATTAGGTATTGTGATTGGCACTTCACTTAGTGCGGTACTTTCCTTGGCTCAATCTACTTTTCTGGGCGGGTTGTCTTCTTCAACATCAGCTTGCGGGGGCTCAATCCCAGAAAAATGCAGGTGGTTGGTCTCGCGGCCCTCTGGCCCAACAGCCCGGGGGAATCCAGGTTCCAGGTTTGATTCCCGCTCCTGGGCCTGAGGTTCCAGAGGGGGAAAATTGTCAATCCTGACAGGATTCCTTAAAAGAGAATCTCTCTAAGGCCATTGGGGTTCATAAGGTCCAGGCCAACTGTCAGGAAGAAAAGAGCATCCAAGTCAACAATCCTGTATATCTTAATACAAAGAATCTTCCTATCAGATGGCCCTCCAATAAGCTTGGTCCCTGATTCATAGGACCTTTTCTTGTAACCAAAAGGGTTGGAAAGGTAGCATGCCGCATTCAACTTCTTCCATGGTATCACATCCATGACTTCTTCCATGCTTCCCTTATCAAACTTCAGACTGTTCCTCCTCCTTCTCATCAGAACAATGAAGCACCTCCTCCTCACATGGTCCAAGGAACCCCTGAGTATGAGGTTGACTCCATTATCAACCATTGTTATCACTATGGTATACTCTAATACTTGGTTCTTTGGAAGGGATATTCCGTTGAGGAGAGTTCTTGGGAGCCACTGTCCAACCTTGGAAACTGTCCTGATGCCATCAACTCTTATATCCAAGCGCATCATGAGCTTGTATCTGGAGGGGGTAATGGCATGCCCTGCCCCAAAGGGCAGGCTCTTTAAATTTATTATATTTGTTTGTTTTTGATCAATTTAAAATCTGGTATTTTTTAATATTTAGAGTTTTGAATTGAGAGTTAATATATAAGTATTTTAAAATTAATTACCTTGTTTTCTTTTGCCATTTACGTTTGAATTGTTGTTGTTGTTGTTGCTGTCTTCATTATATTCTTTTATATATTTTTACTTTTAAAAAGAATATTTTCACCTGTTCTTACCTTTTGAAACCCTTGCTTACGTGGTTGCCACTCCCCAGTTAATGTTGCTGATCTGCAACTACTGTTGGGCTTTGAAGCTCTCCTTTTCCTCCAGATTTTTGCCCAACTTCCTCCAGTTGCTCCTGTTCTTGGCTGCTTTCCCCATGACTATCATTATGCAACTGTCAAAGACTTTTTTTATAAATAAAGAGCTTATGAAGAGTAGGCTTTAAGCCAAAATTCTAAGTGATTTCTTCCCTTCAATCTTTTATCCAATTTAAACTTGAGATCTTGATTTTTAGAAATTTATACATTTTTATTAAATTCATTTTAACGTTTAGCCTTTTCTTTCCTTAAAACAAATGGAACTTGTAAAACAACAAGCCTTAGGCTTATTGTATCCATTTTTATCCCTTAAGGAATCTTTCAATAGTTATATGTACCAATTTGCTTATAGAGAATATTCTAATATTGACATTCCCTTAGTTACAAATTGCTCACTATTAAACACTTTATTTTATCTTCTTTGCTTAGGGTTCTTAAACTCAATCACTCCTTTTGTAAATCAGTATAGGTTTTTAGCAGGGTTCTGTAAGATTATTTTTCAGACAGTTCCCACCTTTTTATACCTTTAAATCTGAATCCTAATGCTTTGCACACACTAGTTTATAACCTTGCACCAATATGGGCAAGATCTTACAATAGCTATGGCACTTTGGAATACTGCAGTTAAACCAAGGTTTATGATATACCAGTCAATGTCCTTCCACCCTCAGGTCCCAGTGTGCAATTTCCATGCCAATCCACAAGTATAACTGAAAATGATACCACCAGGCCTGTGGTGGCACAAAAAGCTAAGTATTCCTCAGTAAGTATAAGTAGTGAGGAGGAGAAGCCTTACTCACTGTTGATATCTTAAAATAAATGACTTTATGCACAAGACCTATTATTTTCTTGCAGGAATTATCTATATTTGCACCAATATAATCATTATGTTTGCATCTATCTTCAAATGCATTACACAATACAACTGTGCCTATCTTTTCCCTCCTGGTTCTGCTCCTGTCCATTTGATTTAGCCATATTATGCCATTGACTTGGAGTTCTTCCACCCTCACCACCTGGATCTTCCTCTTGGTCACTCTAGAGGCCCAATTCCGTCCATCATTAAGGAGAACACCTCCACACCCCCTTGCCCAATGTGCCTCCTGCCCAAGACTTTAGTAAGTTGGGGGTTATCTATGTTACAGTATTGGGGTAGGCCAATCAGGTTGTGCCCCATACTGGAAGTGGCGTCCCCTAGCTACTGCTATGAATTACATTTTCAGGACTGCACTAATTGTGTACATGGCTTTTCAGGCCCGGCCTGCCAATCTTGTGGGATTCCAGCCAGACTCTGTTATGGGCCATGACAGTATGTCAACCATATCTAAATTAGTAACCCTGGGTCCCTATTCTTTTTTGATTTTAGGGGCATCTTGTATGCTTTTATTTTTGACCTCATCTTATTACCTAGGACAGCATATGACCAATAAACAAGAAATAAACAAAAGCCAAGAAGGAGTTTTTGCCTATTCATCCCAGGATCAGACTATGACAATCTCCACCTCAAACTAAAACACTGCTTCCCCTACAAACTTTCCTGACCTACCAAAAATGGACTTGGCTGGTTTCAGAAAAGGAATGATAATGATAAATGCTTTTTTTGCGCCCATCCCAAGAGTTTCAGGGAGAATGCTCAGAAGATTATGATGGTGGCTTCCCAAATAAAAGATGACACTAGAGAGACCTTCCTGACCAGCCTAGAGTAAGACCCAGACTACATACTCTCCTACAACTAATTATTGGAGAGAACAAACTCTGCCATCACCCCTGCTGGGGCCAAGATCCAGGCCTAAATGGGGCTCATCTTCTTGAACCAGGGAAGGGATGACCTGGAGACCTACATACAACAATTCATACTCCTGGCAGAGGCTGCTAAGATCCCTGAAAACATATCTGACTTGCACTTCAGAAACAGATTGAACCCACACCACACCAGCCTAATGAGACACCACTGTTGTGACCTCCCCAAAGACAAGCTCCTGGCAATTGCCAGAGGCATGGATTTCAGCCAAGCACAAGGATACATCACTGGAAAGCCCCAGAACAATCAGCCCCCTGGGGCTAGTAGGTCTTTCTTGAACATGACCCCAGAAGAGTGTCAACACCATGTCAGAAGTGTGTTATGCTTCTATTGCCACCAGAGCAGCTACTTATTGAAAGACTGCACTAGCTTCTCTAATGGAACCCAAGGAGCCATCATTTCAACAATAAGCAACGCTTCCCAGTCTTATCCTATCATTGACACTATTTTATGTTACTGTGGCCTTGAGATGAACACTGTAGCTCTATTAGATATTGGGGCAACCCTCAACTACATGGAACATAGCCTAGCCAAGAAACTGGGTGTACCAGTCTAAGAAAACTCCCAACTGGTAACCTTGGGCAACAAGACAACAGAATTATCACATGAATGCAAAGAGTCTGTCTCCCTGAAGCTAAATGGGAAACTCTTTCCTACCAGATTCTACGTCATGGTGACACTTCCCAAACCTGTAGTGATAGGCTTTGAATGATGGGTTGATCACCAACTGAACTTAGACTATAATAATCATCAGGTGGCTATCACTCATGAGATCCAAGCCTTAGAGTTCCCATTCTTGAGCCCTCAGCAAACCCCAGAGCTAAACAACATCAATATAGAATCTTGAAAATCTTAGATCCCAAAATGTTTGAAGCCTTGGGAGTCCATCTTCTCAGAAGAAGAAGCACTGCCTTTCCCAAACACAGTCATTTTGACCACACCATTAATCTCCTCCCATAAAACCACCCTAAAAATAGACCTTTCTACAGTTGCAACACAAAAGAACAAATTGCTTTAAGAGAGTATCTGTACAAGATGTTAAATAAGTGATACATACATGTCTAAAAATCTCCCTGTTTGTCTCCTTTACTGTTTGTTAAGAAGAAGGGCAGTGCCCTACGTCCTTGCAGGAACTACCAGGTCCCAAACAGCATCACTGTGAAAAACAGATATCCTGTACCTAATGCTGAAGACCTGTAAAACCAGCTTTCTGGAGCCAATGTCTTCTCAAAGGTTGATCTGAGGGATGCCTTTAACCAGATCTGTATCAGGCCTGGTGATGAATGGAAGACCGCCTTCAAGACTAGGCAAGCCCTTTACAAATACCTGATATGCTGTTTGGTTTGTGCAATGCACCCAGCACTTTATAAAATACGGTGGACGTGGTATTAGGAGGACTCAAGGACCAGTGTTGTGTAGCCTACTTAGACAACATCCTCATATACAGTTGCACCCCAGAAGAACATGTTAAACACCTTCAAGCTGTTCTACAATACTTCAAGGAACATGTATTGTTTTTTAATCTCCAGAAATGCAAGTTCTTCTATGAAGAGAGAGAGTTCTTGGGATATAATGTGTGAAAGGATGTTTTGCTATGGCACCTGACAAAATAGAGGCTGTGAAGTCATAGCCTGAGCCTAAGAACTGCAAGGAAGTAAGAAGCCTCTTGGATCTAGCAAGCTTCTTCTGGGAATAATTTAAACCTTTTCTTCTATTTGCTTGCTTTGACCCACCTCACTTCCAAGAAACACCTGTTTGTGTGGGATGACACCGCCAGATCTGCCTTTGAGTTGCTAAAGAACGCCTTTGTGTCTGCCCCCGTCTTGGAAATTCCAGTTTACAATAAGCCCTTAATTGTGGAGACATATGCTTTCATGTTTTCATTGGGGGTGTTGCTTCAGAAGGGGCAGGATAGTAAGCTGCACCCTGTAGCTTACTACTCAAGGAAGTTCACTCCACCTGAGTTGAACTACTCCATCTACAATAAAGAGATGCTTGCTATCATCCAGTCCTTGAAACATTGTAGAAGATACTTGTGTGATGCTAACCATCCAGTAAAAATCATGACTGATCACAAGAACCTGAAATACTTATATAAGCTGCAAAAACTAAACCAGCGCCAAGCTAGATGGGCCCTATTCCTAGAAGATTATTACTTATCAATCAGCTACAAACCTGGCAAGACAACATTGTACCTGAGGCCCTGAGCCAAAGATCAGAACTTTTTCCTAGTTTCAAAGTGATTGAAGAATTCAATACTAAATCCTTACTGTCTCCCAACATGATTTAACCAATGCTCCTGTTCCTATGTCTAGCCAATAGAAGAGAAGAAATCCAATCAACTCAGACCTTAGAAAAGCACTGCATCTCTATCATGGAAGACTTAAGGAAATATATCAACAGCCAGTACTAACAAACAGGCTACTCCTTACATGGAAGCATCCTACAACTACACAAATGCACCTACATACCAGAAGGCCCACTGCACTTAGAGATATTGAAGGAATACCACAACTATCCCATGTCAGGACACCCTGGAAGTACAAAGACACTCAAAGGAACCCAGAGAACCTAAATGTGGCCCAGGATAAAGCCAGAGATTGAATGATACCTCAGCAGTTACAAGACATTTGGATGCACCAAACCCAAGCAAGAAAATCCAGAAGGCTTACTATAACCTATTCAGTTTGCAGAAGGCCCTTGGAAGTCAGTATTTATGGACTACATTGTGGAGCTGTCTAATTCAAAGGGATTTAATGCCATCTTCTTAATTGTCAACTGTTTCACCAAAAATGCTCATTTATCTCAACAATAACCAAAGTAACTGCAGAATAAAAATTTACCCTATTAAGGAACCACAGACTCCCACAAGAAGTGGTCTCAGATAGAGGCCCACAATTCACCTCCAAGTTTTAGACCCAAATCCTAAAAGACTTGGGAATAAAAAGATTGTTGTCAATTGCATATCACCCTCAGAGCAGCAGGTAGACCAAGAGAGTGAACCAGGTCCTTGAACAGTACTTAAGATAATATATAAACCCAGAACAGAACAACTGGGTAACTCACCTACCAATAGCTCAGAAGCGTATAAGAACCAAGACCAGAGCTCCACCAACATTTCCCCCTTCAAGGCCAACTACATATTAAACCCCACATTAGACCCCCCCCCCACAGAGGAAGCCAACAACCCAGAAGGACAAGATTGGGTCAGCAACATCCACTGTGAGAATTGGGGGCAGATTAGGAAGAAACAAAACCATGCTCTCAACTGTAATAAAAATCATGGTTTCAACAACAACAAAAAGGTTGTCACTAAAAATTCTTGGGAGGCCAAAGGGGGAGAAGAAATCAACTGAACACCAAAAGCAACAGTCAAAACCAAATGACCAGAGTAAACTAACAAATTTTGAACGTTATTAGAGTAGATAATGATAAAACAAGGTCTTTTACAGCTATTGCATTCATTTAAGGGATGTGATAGGATTGGGGTGATAGATTGAATGTCACAAACCAGTCAACCAATGATATAAGCAAATATGAGTGCATTTCTTAAGGCAGTAAAATGTTTAAAAATTTTAAATGAACAAAATCAAAAGGAAAACCAACTCAACTAAAAATTGAGGAACTTGCTTTGGGCGCAATTACTGTTACTGTAGAAAGACAAATGGAAGGAATAGTACACCCTTGTAAAACCAAAAAACCAGCAAAGAACCACCGCAAAACCCTTGAAAGAAATAGACAACTTAAACACAGTCATGGACAGAAAATGGGTCAAAGCAGGGGTTGTACAAATAGCCCTAGAAAATTTGGACTTGCTGTATTTTCCCCAATTGATTACAACAAGAAAATTACGCACTATACCCTGGCAGGAGATGGTAGTGCTCAAGTCACTAGTCAACTATACTCTTCAAACTATGACATCATTGATTCAAAGTTGACAGAAAGACCCCAAACTGCTGAAAATATTCTTAACAACCAATCAGATGCTGTTGAAGCTCCTCCTCTCCCATACTAAGCTGCCTTAAAACTTTCCCCATTCCCCTCTAGAAACTTGTTTCTAGATAATTTACTCACAGCAAATAATAAAGGAAGTTTCAAAAAATTCTTGAATACTTGGGCCTTCTGGCTCCTGCGTTTGATAATTGGGCATCAGCGGCAGTCCAATTGGCTGGTGACTTCCTGGCTGTACCCTGACCTGCCCTTTATATTTCTTCTTCATCTAATTTCTATTCTGATTTCCCTCTTGGAATTATTTTGTTGGCCTCTATTTTGACAGCCTTGTTTTGCTACACCTCTAGAGGATCTCAAATTCTTCCCCGCTCCTCTCAATTTGGCTTCATGCTTCTTAAACAACTGATGAATTTTTTGCTGTATCCTCATTGGTTCTCCTTGAATAGTGCTGCTTGCCACTTGACCATAGAAATTACCACTACTCCCAGCTGATATTGCACATGATATTTAACCAGTGGTGTCTCTTGGGTGGGTTAGGTGGGGCATCTTTGGAATAATTTCATAAGTATTAATTCAAGGGCTTTTCTTGAACTTTTTCAGTAGCTTTTATATAATTGTTCAAGCACAATTTTGTGGAGGTGTCTGAGCATTTGATGAGACTTGAAGTGGAGGTGTAAATACCCAACAATTGAGGAAGTATTTTAGCAAAATAGGGTACCAAGTTAGCCACTTGGAACCCAGTGAGTGCGGTCACAATAAGATAGACCATCATCATCCATCAAAAGACCTTTGTGTGTAGATTATATTGTCCAAAATTACTGGCAAAATACATGAGTACATAGTATATAAAGGTGTATATAGCTACAGAGTGAATGGAGTGGGGAAAAATCAAGGTGGTCCAGAAATACTGATCAGATGAGTTGAGCTGTGTAGGCTCCTCATAAAAGTACTCACCAGTTGGGTTATTGAATAACCCATGCAGTTGATAGTGTTGGTGGCCCCCAATCCCAAGGCAGGCTGTAAGGACAGCTAAGAAGATAATATGGTTCATCTTCTAGTCCTGGGGAAGGCCAGACAAAGCTTAGTGTCTTTAACTTTCTGAGAGGTAAAAGTCTTGGTTGATTTATGTGATAACAATTGAGGGGTAATTTGCTCAATGATAGCACAAACTATCATCAAGTGGTTGGGCTTTATTATATACTATCATCCTTGATGGGGCATGAATAGTGCAAAACATTGAACATGGAACCCTAAACACTTTGTGTTGTCTGGAATTCCCTTTTGGGATTGGGATTGGAGGGGTTTGGCAAGCAATGAATTGTTAATCTCTGACTTGCATTGCTTTGGAGCTTTTTTAGGTACTTTCATGCACCCAAATTCTACTTCTGTAATTTCTGCATTAAATGGTTTACAGGGTAGCCTGTCAACCCTGTCCAAATTTGGTAGATTCCAAATTTGGGCAGCACTTTCCTCCTTTTTTAGGATTGGGGAAATTACCTTTTTGGGTTTCCCAATTCAGAAATTTTCTCATATGGCAGGGGTAGATAGTCCTGTTGTGGGGGTGCGCCGTCCCCTGCCAGCTGGCTGACAGGCAGGCGTAGGTGGGCAAGCTTCCAGGCTGGCAGCCGGCTGCACAGCCCGCGGCGGGGGTATAAAACCCAAATTTTAAATTTTTGGAATCATTAAATTTTTTTCACCTATCAGCTGTGTTGTGGCAGTTTCCCCAATAAGGGGGAGCTGCTGCAATTTTTTGTTTTGACTTGTGATATCAAAAGTGCACAAACTTTTGTCTTGAAAAAGTTTGTTGCCAGGAATATTCCTGACAGGAGGCCTAAGCGGAGGCTAACTTTACATCCACACATGCCAAGAAGAATGTTCCCAGAACCTGAGAAGAGCAGTACAAGTATACAAGGACTTTGCCAACAAGAAAAAAGTCTTGGCCCATCAATTGAATTATGAGACCTTGTGTACATCAGCACCAAGAACATCAAGACCACTGCCCCATGCACTAGCTTGAGCTCCCAACAAACAGGTCCCTACAAGGTTATACAACACATTAGTGCCATAGCATACTGGTTAGAACTACCCCCAGATAGAAGATTAATGATGTATTCCACTGCTCTTTGCTATCAAAAAAAGGATCTTCTCTCCTGCACCTGGTAGTAAGAATTGCTTCCCACCTATCAAAGTAGGAAACTTCACAATACAAAAAGTTGAAGCCATCTTAGGACACAAACTCCAATATCAAGAACCACATTTCCTGATCAAATGGAAAAGGTATCCAAATGAAGAGAATACTTGGGATCCAGAATCCAACCTGGAGTATGCTGCTACTTTGATGAAAGAATACAAGTCTCAGTATAAAGAGTTTTTCTCTGCAAGCTCAACTATGATAGGGAATGATATCAGGGCCCAAAATGTCCTAGACAATCAGCTAGCCTTCCTGGAGATAAAACAACCAAAAGTGTGGAAAGCATTGCCAACTGCTTTTTTAGAAGGAAAAACCCCATTTCTGACGTAAATGGCCAGGGGTTTGCAAGACCCATGTACCGCAAAACCCTGGCATTGGAGCTAAACACAAAATTGGGTCTCTTTACTATTGGGAAATGGTAAATCAGGAAGTGATTGTTTAATTGTGCAATTGGGCGATTGATTGATTGATTGATTGATTGCAGGTTCTAATAATAGCTGTGGCACCTTAGCATGCTGCAGCCAACCCCATGAACATGAAGAAACAGCCAATGTCTTTCCCTCCCCAGGCCCCAGTACGCAATTTACAAGCCATTTTGCAAGTATCACTGAAAATGATGCCACCAGGCCTCTGGTGGCAAAAAAGGCTAAGTATTCCTCAGTAAGTATAAGTAGTGAGGATGAGAAGCCTTACTCACTGTTGATATCTTAAAATAAATGACTTTATGCTCAGGACCCACTATTTTCTTGCAGGAATTATCTATTTTTGCACAAATATAACCTTTCTGTTTGCATCTATTTGCAAATACATTACACAACACAACTGCGTCTATCTGTTCCCTCCTGATTCTGCTCCTGTCCATTTGGTTAAGCCATATTGTGCCATTGACTTGGAGTTCTTCCACCCTTATCACCTGGATCTTCCTCCTGTCCAAGACTTCAGTAAGTTGGAGTTTGTCTATATCACAGTATAGGGTATGGCCAATCAGGTTGTGCCCCATACTGAAAGCTGATGTCCCCTGGCTACTGTGTTGATTAGATTGTCAGGATTGCACTAGTTGTGTACATGGCCTTTCAGACCTGGCCTGTCAGCCCTGTGTGTCACAGTAAGTTCCATAATGCCAGGTATTGTCCGTCCAAGTAAGAAGGCACAGAAGGCCGGGAAACCTATATCAAAATTGACCAAGTTAACAGATTTCAACCAAACAGTCAATCAAAAATGGGTCACAGCTGCTCCAGTATGCCAGCTGAAACCAGCTCCCCCTTGTAAACTGACGTTGATAAATTGACGTAATATGAGGGTCACCCAATATAAGCTCATTAATCAGCATGGTTATCAGAAACTGGTCACACAAGGGTTCTTTGCAACCTGGACTAGATACTTACTTGAAGATGCCAAAGGAATAGGAGATCAAGACTCAGGTGGTATTGCTTAGTCAATTTTTCTGATATATATTGAATAATTTTCCCTGTTTCAACTCTAAGAGTTGAGTCCTTCTAAATTTACTCAATAAAAATCAATAATCCCAAGTTCCAATTTTAAATTTTAAAAATGCATCCTGTGCTTGGGTTGTTGCGGTATATCCTGTACAATCTGATTCTGAACAGAATCATTTCAGGAAGATGGGGCCCAGCATCTGGAACTTTGTTGTTGGCGCCGCAAAATGTTAATTTCATGTCAGCCAATTTTGTAGCTCCTCCCCCCATTCTGGAAAATGAAAATTGTGTCACTTCTCAATGCCCAGAATTCTACGCTGTAGATGCATTGATGCTTTCCAAGGTCATTTATCTTGGTTTACTCTAGTTAGGATTGATTGTTCTACTTAATTCTGGAGTTTTAATTGGAAATTTCACAAAAAGATATTTAAAGCCGCGTTGGTGGTTAATCATCAATTATATGTGGATTTGGGTGGTAATTTCCCATCATTTAGAAATGGCTTCATATTATCCAGTGATTTCCATCACATTACTCAACTCTTCTACGTCTGAGTTTTTAGAAGCAGTTCATCATGAATTTGTGTTTCTTTTCTCCTGCTCCGTTGAGATATCTGTGTTTACCATGTTTATTTGCATCAGTTCATTTCTGAGTTTTCAGTTTGGACTTTTCTTTAATTTTTGGTTTCCATCTCCAGTTGCAGTTGTAAAAACTGGATCCTCTGTTTCCTATTTCTGTTGTGTCATGTCATTTTGGCGCCTGGATTATTTTCCTGCCCCACCCACTGATGAAATTTCGCGTGAAGTTTTGTCAGCATTATCATTTCATTCCGGCTCTAGCCTTAGTCACAAATCCCAAGTTTACCATGTTATGACAAAGGTTTCCAAAGATGCTTGAGAATGGTTGTTGTCCGCGGTGGAGCGCAATCCACGTGTTTTAACTGAGAGTGCATCTCTATACCCTTTGTTAAAAAAATTGTGTGTATCTATTGAGGAGCTCAAAGTATATTGTAAGCTGTACGCCTTCTGTCAGGGTACAACTCCGCTTTTGGTATTCCTTCCTCAGTTTCTTACCTATTGCTGTATGATTGATGTTCCCAAGGTGAACAAACTCTCAGCGTTGTGGTTAGCAGTTGACCAGACTGCCCAGGATTTGGCAGTTTAGGATTCCCTGTTAACCACAACTGAGGCTCTGGTAAGCCAAGTTCTTTCTCTGGTCTCAAATCTGTCCACTTCCAAACAAGGTACGTTGGTAATTGAAGATAAACCTGCTGCGCGCTCTTGGTTTTCTGGTCCTTGCTCCTCGGTAGTTTCTTCCATCCAAAGCCAAGATTGTTCTCCCCCTAGCTTGTCTCAACTACAATTGGCAGTGGTGAACAGACCTGGTGATGTAAAGGAGGCCCCTGTAGTGTCTGTTCCTGATAGTTCCTTGGCAATGCTTCAGCATGTTGTACCTGCAAAATCTTCTGTTATTACGTCCAAAGAGTTACCCCTTGTTCCCATTGATTGTGATAACCCTGTTATTTCAGCTGCTGTCCAAGAAATGATTGGGTGTTACTTCCAGGAGCATCCTGCTTCCTTAGCTGCCGTCCGTACTGCCAATGAAAAACAAGACCCTGCCAAGAATGCTACCTTTGCTGCAAATAAATCCACTTCTGGTTACTTCTTGTTTCATGGTAGTGTCAATAATGGTCAGAATATCTATCAGCCAGCCATCTTATGAGATACAGGTGCTTCCAAAAATTTTATGAGCGAGGAGACTGCTGACTTGCTACAACTCAAGTACCATCCAGAAATGATTGTTAGGGGTGGAAATTGTCAAACGTTTTCCTCTTTCCAGCTGAAGAAGCCAGTTACTTTTGTAGTAGCAGGCCAGTCTTTTACTGCAAGGTTTTCTGTTTGCCCTACCCTTATGTATCCTATCATTTTGGGAGTGAGTTGGTGGAGAGATTGTAATGTATCAACCTTACTGGAGAAAAATGAGCTACAGGTGGAACACTCCTTGGGTATAACTATTCGCATTCTGCTGTTGGATATGTCTGAATTGGAGCAATCATCACAGACCATACAATTGTTTCCTGTCCCTGTCCCCGTAAGTTTGGATTTACCAGCATGTTTGCAACCCTGGTCTGCGGCATTTGACGCCACCAGAGGCAAAGTCCTTCCCAAGCACACTCAGTTTGACTTTGACTTTAAGGTCACTGTTGATCTGATCAGAATTGTGTCTCCTATTTACCCTTTAACCTTGAAGGAAGATGCATGTTTGTAAGAGTGGACTTGTGACATGTTGGCAAAAGACTACATTTTTAAGAAGGCTTTGTCAATTTGCTCTCCGTTATTGTTCTTTCAGAAGTCTGATGGGTCCCTTTGTCCTTGTGTCAACTACAGGAATTTGAATAACATTATGATTCCGGATCCTTATCCTTTACCCCTCAAAGCACAGATCTCTAGATGTGTTGAGAAGGACAAGGTAATCTCAAAACTTGATCTGTTGAATGCTTTCAATCAAATCAGGATTGCAGAAGGAATGGAATGGTTAACAGCATTCAGAACCAAGAAGGGTATCTTCCAGTTCCGCGTAATGCCTTTTGGATTGAAAAATGCCCCGGCTTGCTTTCAGCAGTTGATTGATTCAGTCCTGGGAGATCTTCTAGGTGTTTGTGCCATTGCATATATGGATGACATCTTGGTGTTTTCTCCAGATGAGGAGTCCCATAAGGCCCACTTGTTGGTAGTTGTAGAGCGCATTCTCCAAGCAAACATGATCATCAAAAGGAGTAAGTGTGAATTCTTTAAACGTAAGGTTACCTTTCTGGGTAATATTATCTTTGAGGATGGCCACACCATTGCCCCTGACAAGGAAGCTACGGTTTAAGAGTATGCTACGCCTGTGACGGTATCCCAACTTTGTAGTTTCCTGGGTACATGTACGTTCTTGAAGAAATTCACTCCCCACTTGTCTGAGGTGGCCGCCTCTTTATATTTGACTAGTAGAAAGACAACTTTAGTCTGGACGCCTGAGTGTGCAAGTGCCTTCTCAGAAGTCAAGGCTCTTTTGTTGTTCTCCCCAGTGTTAAGACATGTGGATCCTGAGCTTCCTTTCATTGTTTCCACTGATGCATCTAAATACTCTGTGGCTGGTGTGCTGTTGCAAACGGCTAGTGACGGGATTGAGAGACCTGTAGGGTATTTCTCCCGGAAGATGGAGGCTCAAGAACACAACTACATGATTTACGACAAGGAATTGTTGGCTGTAGTGGAATTGTTAAAGCATTGGCACCACTATCTCATGTTGGCACGCCATTCATTTGTAGTAAGAACTGACCACAAAGCTCTTCTATATTATTGACAACCCAGGGTTTTGTTGGGTTGCCAATCCAGATGGCATGGTGATCTGACAAGATACAAGTTCTGCTACAAGTTTATTAATGGATCTGACAATCACTTGGCTGATGCTCTAAGCAGGAATCCCTCACATCTCCCAGATGCTAGTATGGATGCCAAGTTTAACACACATACTATGATTCCAGACAAAGCCGTGGTGCCTTTTGTATTACCTCCACCAGCTATGTTGGCCACCATGTTCTTAGCTGAGGGTGCAGACCTGGACTTGTATTCCAAGGTTAAGTTTCTGCAACCTTTGTCCAAAGGTTATGATAGGTTATTGGAGCTAGCATGTGCAAACCCAGTAGGTCAGCCTCAGGGTTATCATAAGATTGGTCCAGTCCTATATCATCAAGGTTGCTTGTGGGTCCCTGAAGGCACTATTTGGGATGAAATCATGGAGGCTAATCATACCTGTCCAACAGCTGGTCATCCAGGGAAAAACAAAACAGTGGAACTTATCCGCCGCCAGTTTTCCTGGAAAGATTTGACTGTGCAGGTAGCCAATTTTGTTTGAGATTGCCTGATATTTGTTTGATCCAAGGCCAGTTGGAATAAGACTACTGGTTTACTGGTTCTACTTCAGCCTGCTGTGGGTCCCTGGATGTCTGTGTTGGTGGATTTCATTGGTGAGCTTCCCAATTCCAATGGGTTTAACACAATCATGGTAATAGTTGATTGTTTCACAAAGATGGCACACTTTGTATCCTGCTCAACCATGATTACTTCAGTGGAAACTGCTAGGTTATTTGTGAACAGAATCTTCTCTCTACATGGCATCCTAATGGAGATTGTAAGTGACCGTGATCCTTAATTTATTGCTCAGTTCTGGGAAGCTTTTACTGTAATCCTTGGTATCAAATTGTGCCGCTCTACTGCTTTCCACCCCCAGTCTGATGGACAAAAAGAGAGGGTAAACCAAAGTTTGGAAGTCTACCTAGGTTGCTACACCAATGTGCAACAAGATGACTGGTGTGATAATCTACCCATGGCAGAGTTCACATATAATAACGCCCCGCACACGTCAACTCAAGTATTGCCATTTTATGCCAATGTGGGTTACAATCCTTCTTCCAACATGGGTCCTTGTTTGGTTAGCAACGTGGAAGCTGCAACTGATCAAGCCGCTGAATTGAAGCAGGTCCATCAGGAGCTCCAATTTACTCTTGCCGCTGCCGTGACAACTTACAAGGAATACGCAGATTGCAAGCGCCAGGATGGTCCAACTTACAGGCCAGGTGATCTAGTCATAGTCAATGCTTGCAATATGAAACTTAAAGTTCCATGTCATAAATTGGGTCCCAAGCAAGTTGGTCCCTTCAAGATAGAACATCAGATTGGTCCCTCTGCCTCTTGGCTGGATTTACCTCCTGCTTTCAAGATTTTCCACACCTTCCATGAATGTCTCCTTACTCCCTTCAAAGGAACAGAGATCCCCTCTTCCCAACCCATTCTTGTGGAAGGAGAACCTGAGTACAAGTTAAATTTTATTCTAGCTTCCTGCAAGAATTGTTGCCGTTTGGAATATTTGGTATCTTGGAAAGGTTATCCTGATTCTGAAAACTCCTGGGTTCCCCACTATGATTGTTCAAATTCCTCTGATCTGATCCACGAGTTCTACAAGCGCAATCCCACTGCTATGGGACACCCTGAACTTACCCTTGCCGCAATGAAACTCCCACCTGCCCATAAGAATTTCTCTTTATCCCATCTCCCATATGGTGGTATTGTGCCCAGGGCTAAAGCAGAGGGTAATGTCACAGTAAGTTCCATAATGCCGGGTATTGTCTGTCCAAGTAAGAAGGCACGGAAGGCCGGGAAACCTATATCAAAATTGACCAAGTTAACAGATTTCAACCAAACAGTCAATCAAAAATGAGTCACAGCTGCTCCAGTATGCCAGCTGAAACCAGCTCCCCCTTGTAAACTGACGTTGATAAATTGACGTAATATGAGGGTCACCCAATATAAGCTCATTAATCAGCATGGTTGTCAGAAACTGGTCACACAAGGGTTCTTTGCAACCTGGACTAGATACTTACTTGAAGATGCCAAAGGAATAGGATATCAAGACTCAGGTGGTATTGCTTAATCAATTTTTCTGATATATATTGAATAATTTTCCCTGTTTCAACTCTAAGAGTTGAGTCCTTCTAAATTTACTCAATAAAAATCAATTATCCCAAGTTCTAATTTTAAATTTTAAAAATGCATCCTGTGCTTGGGTTGTTGCGGTATATCCTGTACAATCTGATTCTGAACAGAATCATTTCAGGAAGATGGGGCCCAGCATCTGGAACTTTGTCGTTGGCGCTGTAAAATGTTAATTTCATGCCAGCCGATTTTGTAGCTCCTCCCCCCATTCTGGAAAATGAAAATTGTGTCACTTCTCAATGCCCAGAATTCTATGCTGAAAATGCATTGATGCTTTCCCAGGTCATTTATCTTGGTTTTCTCTACTTAGGATTGATTGTTCTACTTAATCCTGGAGTTTCAATTGGAAATTTCACAAAAAGATATTTAAAGCTGCATTGGTGGTTAATCATCAATTCTATGTGGATTTGGGTGGTAATTCCCCATCATTTAGAAACGGCTTCATATTATCCAGTGATTTCCGTCACACTGTGGGAGTCCAGCCAGACTCTGGTATGGGCTGTGACAATAATACTCTAAATTCATATCAATAAAGTATTATTATCTTCTTAATTCTCCCCTTTATATTGTTTATTATACTTATCAGAAGTATATTCACAACAGGTATTAAAAAATCTATATGAGGGGGTTTCAAAAGCTTTATTTATTTGTTAAAATTTTAAATCTTATAAAAGTGTAACTAAATCTAAAAGGATACTTTTTTAATTAATTGTTTTTGTTTGGAAGAACTTAACAAAACTTAAATAAATATCAGTTTTTAGTGAATTTTTATTATCAAGTGGACCTAGCTTTTTGGAAAATTATTGAATTTTGATTTGGTTACTTTTCTATTTTTGCACCCATTAAGAAACTTTATGTAAATATTTATAGAAATTTATTAAAACTGGCTGTTTTGGCAGAGGCACAAGAGGAAAAAATGATTGGAAACTGGATAATTATCTTTATTGAGATACAGAAATTATATAGTTGAGAATGAATCATGATAACAGAAAAATGATTGTGACAATCAACTAATCCAATTAGATGGGGGTAATGTGATCCTTGTAATGAATGAAGCGCCAAATTTAGCCATCTACTGTACTGGGATTGTCACTGGTTCTTGTTGCTGAATTTAGTAATTCAATTCAACTTCTCCATTTGGCTTTAGGCCATGATGAAGTTGGGTTGTGGATCACAGAACTGTTTGGGTGAAACCTTGTTGTTTTTGGCTCCTGGGGACAACATCCAGGAGAACACAGCAGTAAATCTTTAAAACAAAAGATTTGAGGTTCAAAGCTAGCCTTGGGTTAGCCTTCAGGGCAAAATTAAGGGCACATACCTTAATTTCCTGGAATAAAAGATGTGAAAGTCCTTTTGGCAAAAAGGACAGGAAAAGGCTTGAAGATTATTAAAGCCAACACAAATGTGGATAAACTTGTCTTTATTAGGAGAAATGATTCTACTTAAATAGCAGACAAGGGTCAATGATCACCCATCAGGTAGACAGGATGGCAGAAGGGGTCATGTTGGGATGAGGTCATACCAGGATCAGTCAAGGACAGGTATGATATTCTGGAAGGGGTGGATATTGAACCAGACCCATTTGTGAAAGGTGGGGAATTCCCAAAATCAAAAGAAAAACCAACTAAATCTTTGCACATATCAATATTTGAAGGCCATATCAAAATGGTATTAATGGCACAATTCACAACACTGTTTACTCAGGTTTGATTCAATGAGGAGACTTTTATCAGATCAGGATCAATCTTTGGAGTAATAATAAGAGTACTGATTATCCAAGGCCAGGAACAAGACCAGCTGATACTTCTTTAAGTTATCCAGCTTCATGGTGATTGGTTGTATTAGCTAATCAGTCAGGGAAATAATGGTCAAGTCTATCATATTATTCCAGAGTTCTGACACCTGGTTTAGATATTTCTCAAAAAAGCATCTTTTATAGTTATGAAAGAAAAGTTAGGCCTATAAAAAGAGAGCTTGAAGTTAAATATCTGTGCATCAATCCTTCATATTTGATAAAAGATGGCAAGTTATATTCCTCACCTTTAACATTTGAAAGTTTCTCAGAATATCCAGAGGTAACTTGTGACTGATCCAGGAAATTCATGCTTGATTTTTCATTGTCCCAGTCTGACTCTTTTACAATTTGACGGGGAATCCTTTATGTAAGCTTTGATAAGCTTGGATTCTGGGCAAGCAATCTTGGCGTTAAACTTGTTGCCACCTGGTGATCACTTCCATGTTTTTTGCTTCCCATAATCTTAGCTGCAGACCATCTCTTTCATTATATGGTAGTCTTATTTCAGTTAAAAGCCAAAAACACAAAGCATAAAAAGATTGAGGAGAAAGCAACCATTGTCACACAAAAGTATCATTTTTTATTAATTATTATCATGTTTCCACTATATACCAATTAGGGTACATTTAGCTGAAAACCCTTCCGGTTCCAGAATCACACCTGGATTTCTATCACATGGTTTATTATATAACAGTGTCATCCAATCCAGATCTTTACCAAAAAGATCTTCACACTCTTAACCTATAAGAATGTGCCATAATACATTCCAGAATCACCTGATTCTTTCCGTGGAAATGTATTGCTTTGGCTTGAAGCATTTCAGACTTCTAGCGCCAAAACCCTGTGGAATATATGTATTCCTGATCCAAGCTATCCTTGTTCCAACTGGGAACCAGCTGATCAATCCTGAATGCATAGACATCATTATCTACATTTAGTTATTTCCTGTCAGGAATATTCCTGACAACACTGGCGTTCAGAAGGATGTTTTGTGCACACTTCAGTGTAAAAAACAAGATAAAAAAGGCAGCAGTTCCCCCTTATTGGGGAAACTGCTGCGGGAAGCCGTAATTTTGAAAACAAAATTAAAAATAAAAATTTTAATTTGGATGGGTTTTATTTCCCGTCCGCGGGCCGCACGCTGAGCCCACCAAATGGGGAAATTGCCAAAAGGGGAAACCCAAAAAGAAAATTTCCCCAAACCCAAATGGAGGGAGAACTGCTGCCCAAATTTGGAATCTACCAAATTTGGAGGGGGTTGACAAGCAGTCTAGCATTACAAATAATGCATCAACTGCAAAAGTTGAATTGAAATGCATTACTGTGCCTGAAGATGCTCCAATTCCATGCCATGCCAAGGATAACAATTCATTGCTTGCCAAACCACTTCCAATTCCCCTCCCAAAAGGGAATCCCAGACAACACCAAGTGTTTGGGGTCCCCTATCCAATGTTTTGTACTATTCATGCCCCACTAAGGATGACAGTATATAATAAATCTCAATCACTTGATGGTAGTTTGTGCTATCATTGAGTGAAATTACCCCTCAATAGTATCACATAAATCAAAACCAGAACTTTTACTCTACAGAAAGTTAAGACACTAAGCTTTGTCTGCCCTTTCCCAGGAACTGAAGATGAACCACTTAAGCTTCTCTGCTGTTCTCACAGTCTGCCTCGGGATTAGGGGCCACCAATACTCTCACCAGCATGGGCCTTACAAAAAACTGCCCAACAAGTACTTTTACGAGGAGCCAGCGCAGCTCAACTCCTCCAAGACGTACTCCTGACCCACGCTGGTGTTGCCCTGCTCCACCCAGCACGTAGCAATATATTCATTTGTATTCTACGTGCTTACGTACTTCACCAGTAATTTTGGACGTTTTAACGTACATGCCAAGGTCTTTAGATGGATGATGACGGTCTATCCCATCTTGACGGCACTCATGGGATTCCAAGTCACCAACTTGGTGCATTACCTAGCTAGAATACTCCCTCATTTTATGGGGTTTTACATTTCTGCATTTAATGGTTTTCCGCGTTAAAAACCCATTAAAACACTTTGAAACTTGAACCAGGTGTCACCGCGGCGCCCAGAAATTTTCCCAGGCGGCGCCTCGCAAATTCATTGGGTAGCGCAGCGGCGCTTTTAACCCAATGAATTTGCCGACGCGGCGCTTGTAACCCACAATTTGGGGGTTTACTTTTGGCTAACCTTAACCAAACTCCTTGACACAGTCAAGGCAATTAAACAATATAATTAAATCCTCATTAATTATATTCTCAGCATATATAATTAACTTTTCCAGTTAATTAGACAGTTTGAAAATGTTGTGACTGTGCTGTTTTAGCAGAGTTACAAGGGGAAAACTATTTAGAAACTAGATGATAATCTTTATTGAGAGATAGTGATTACATAGTCATTGTGAATCAAGGATAACAGGAACATGATTGTGTTGATCACACAATTGGATGATGAAAGGGGTGGCTTGATCCTGGTAATAAGTCAAGCGCCAAAACAAGGTATCCACCATAAGAGATCATCATTTGTTCATGTTGTTGGATTTGGCAATTTGAGTTGACTTCCTAGTCTGGCTTTGAGTGGCCGGGTAATCGGATTGCAGGTCACAAACCTGCTTGCTCAGAACCTTGCTGGCGGGCCGAGCCTGCTGTTTTGAAAAAGACAACAAGCCTTTACTTGGCACAGTCAAGTCTATTTTGGCCCTATGATTAAATTCCCATTAATCATATTCCAGGGTATATATATTAATTAACCTTCCCAGTTAATCAATCAGTTTGAGACACCTAGTCTCATAATCTGAACTGTTCAGATTATTCAGTACGGCCCTTGATTAGTACAGCCTAATTGATTCCTGGGTATCAATTAACCTCCATGGTTAATTAGACGGTTTGAGACACCTAGTCTCATAATATGAGTTGTTCAGATTATTCATTTCAGCCCTCAATTAGTACAGCCTAAATGATTCCTGGGTAATCTATTACTACGCTGGAAAGTCTCTCCAAGGCCAATCCTATTGTTTTGAATTTCAACCTATGAAATTCATCACAATTCAACCTCTTTGTGAAACCACAGCCCAATGTGACTGTAGTACAGTCACATAACTTAGCACCTGAAATCATGTGATGATACCAGAGAAGCAAAAATACCAGAAGATGCTAGTGGTGTATTAGGACAAGTTCATGAAGTAGGACAGCTTACTAGAAAGTGTATTTCAAATAGAATTATCAGTCTCTCAAAAACAACAACCTTTTTTCTGAAATAAACTAAGAATATTTATGATGAACCAAAGATAGGGTAATAGCATTTATAGCTTTGGGGCTGCTATTACTCTCCCATACAACCCACCATAGTTAATTTTAGTTTGATGGTTGTGCTTAAGATATCCTTGGTGATGCTATAAGTAGCGATTTCAAATCCTATGGAGTTGTGCTTTTTTTAAATTTTCATCTAAACCAAAATCAATTAAAGGTTTGGGATTGATTGCATTTTAAAAATTCCGAGCAATTTGAAGATAAATAATGGAATCAAGTCATAAATATTCAATCTGGCACCTAGAAATAACAAAAACAATGGCCCATGTTTTATGCTGCTTTACATAGGATTCTCCTTGGTAACAGATTTGATGATATTTACGTTACGTTTAAAGTATTTGGAAAATATAAAATAAACCAAAAACTTCAAGTATTTTTAATTCATCTATGGGTTCAGGAAAAGCAAGTAGGGCTACTTTTGGGTTCAAGGCCAGCTACGTGGAAAGCGGGTGGGCAGAGCTTTAGAACACTGAGTAGAATGATATTTTTAATGGTGTCGGATGACTTTTATGAACAAAAATGTAGTTTAGATCGTGGCTTCAGGCTGGGAGGGGACACAATCAGGACCATCAATGTGACGATTAAGGGCGTCAGAACGAGTGAATGTTTTAGAACATTTCTTGCAGGTATGAGTCCGTTCCTTGCGATGAACAGTCATGAGATGGCGACCAAGGTCGTGCTTTCTATCAAACCTTCGTGAGCACTCGGTGCAGGGATGGGCTTTAATTCTGTTAGGGTAATGGGTTTCCTGGTGAGTCTTCTTGTTATATAGCCTTGTAAAAGCAAGGCCACATCCCTCAAACTCGCAAACAAACCTACGCTTCTCTTTCTCGGAAGAGGAACTCTTGCTTGTCCTAGCAAAGTTGGCACCCAGGGGAGAAGAGACATATGTGGAGCAGCCAGGGGAACCAGAGGTAGCACCCGAAGGATATGCTTGTTGTGGAGACTTGGAGTTGTTACCTGAGCTTGAGCTGTAGAATGGTTTGGGTTTGATGTAAGCAAGGTGAGGACGCCTCGTTAAAAGGGGGTTTCTATTTTGAGAGGCACCGAAATTCAAATCCTGGTATTGGGGCATGAAATAACCGGAATTGTAGCTTGTAAAATCTGTGAGGTCCCCATGATTCAAAGCAGACAAGAGTGGCGTGTTAGCAGATGTCTGGATCAAACTTTCAATGCTCTGCTGGGGCTCCGTATTAAGGCTGACTAGAGGTGAGCCCATGCAGTTTTGGAAGCTTGGCTGTGTCGGTGCAAACAGTGAGCTTGAGGCATCAACGGCCCTTTCATCCCACCCGGGAACATAGAATTGTGGGGAATTTAATGTAGCGTTCAGGAGATCGGCCGGGGAGTAGAAAACCTGATCTGCATCCGTAATTAATGGTATCGAAGCATCATATGCTGAGTCTTCGATCAGCGGAGTAAATAAGGCATTTTCATACTGTCTATTCGGATTCATGCTAGGCGTTTCTGCGGGAGTATTCCAGTGCTTTGTTTGAAAAGGGTTTATAAAGCCCAGGGCAGGAGAGATAAGAGGCCCATATTGCAAATTTGGCATTGCAGGCGATTGCCTTGCGATCCAGCTTGCAACATTATCTGCATGCTGCATTAGAGCAGGTGAGGGCTGGGCCGAGCTAAGCATCTCAAAGGCAGGAGAGCAAACACCACCAAGAAAACCCATGTTGCCCGAGATAAGTGGGGTCGAGTCATTGGCAGTATCGCCGGCAAGGTTGGTACCAGGGTGCTGCATGTCTAGATCTGTATACAAGTAGGCAAGCGGCAAGTAATCCATATCAAAGGTTAGTAATTTGAACAGGATTATAAAAGGCAAAGAAAGACCAAGGGATACTGGGGGTAAAAAAGAGTATTGGTTTGAACTGTTTCCACAATTAGACTAATGTGTACTTACCGCAGTAGCTGCGCTTGCTCGTATAAACTAACAAGTAAAGGGGGTGGAGAAGGTCAACTTTAAGCTCAACTGCGGCCGGATGTGATACTGGCCAGAATGCCTCGCCCCCTCTTGAAATTTCGATATTGATTGGTAGGTTTCTATTCGAATAGTCTCCCTGATGGGTCCTTACAAGATCCCTACAAAGTCATTAATGGATCAGAAATCGAAATTGGTGGCTAACTTTTAATCCAGCCAATCATATCCATTGCAACCTCGGTAAATAGAGTCCCCTGCAAAATAAAAACTCACAACTAACTCTGCCAAGGTGTTGCATGAAAATATTCCCTGAGGGTTTCGAGTTGAGCTTCGAAATTTGATTAAATTATACTTTGTGGATCGCATCAACAGGGGCTCAGATGTTCCTTGGCAAATGGTATGCTAAACTGGATCTGTCATGGGCAGTTTATCTCAGCCCTCAAGTGGCTTAAGCAAACTCAGACCACAACTATACATTGCTTGGATGCTTTTCGGATTGGGCTCGTACATGACGATGAAATCAGATCTAATGCCACCCAAAAAAATTTTATGTCTGGAGTTGTGGATCCATAAAAGGAGCGACACCCAAAAATGACGTCACTATATATATATATATATATATATATATATTTATGGAAAAGAAAAATGACGTCACTATATATTGACTACAGCATTAAATATATTTTTCAGGTATCATCGTCAAATGATGAAATCAATCTCCCTTTTTGAAGAGATTTTATCGAGCCCTCTTTGCTGGGTAAAGTAGTATTCAGTTGATTTGGCCGAGTGAGAATCATATTCGGAAGTGGCTCCAGCTGGGGATAAGTAGCTCTAGAACATCAATCAACTTCTATTCTAACCGCTCTGATTGGCTAATAAACTCAACCACTGTGGCCCAATTCTTCCAAAAGCTTCGCACTCCACTTTGGACCAATGAAATTGCAATGCCACTGATTAATAGATGGGAGGCTTGCCAATATTAAGGCGAACTGTTTCCCCTTGCGCGGTCAAATTGTTCAAGGGTAAACCCAAGCAGTGGGTAATTATTGTACCGATACGATAAACACCCTCCCTAAAACAAATATAAAAAGTGGATATACATAGTAGATTATGAGTAAAATGAAACAGCTTGAAATATGTTTGCAACTTAAATGGAAACAATTGAAATAACTTTTTACTTTAAGCTTATTACTTGAATACTAACGCCTTAGAACCAACTATTCAAAGTAATGTTCTGCCACACATACGACATTTGGTTGACAATTACTCCAGCGTACAAATAGCCCAACCTCACAAAAGTATTGATCCACCAACTTAAATGTTTCAACCCGCTATTCGACTCTATATAATTGGCAAAGTCAATATTAAGATCTTTCTTCCTCTAGTTATTGAAGTACAATATATATCAAATATACTGTAGATTTAGAACCTGCTGGGCAAGATGTGGGATTGCAAGTCCAACAACCAAATTCAAATCGTAAATGTGAGCAACTCAGCTGAGTTGAAAATAAACTAATTATAGTAGTTTTCGCATCTATGGCGCTAAGCAAGAATAACTCATATTTAAACAAAATCCAAGTATCAGTGTCAAATGTACACTCTGCAACAGGGATTTTAGGCGTTGATGGGCAAAATAGCTCAACATAGCAACAAACAACCCAAACAACAAGCAAAGAGAATCAAGATACAGTATGGAATGCATGGAATCACAAAAAAGGGGTTGAGCCGACCTTCAGTGTACATAGGGGGCATTATTTTTTGTTATGTCTAGGCACCAGATTAAATATTTATAACTTAATTACATTATTTTCTCTTCAGATTATTCAAAATATATCAAATATTGTCATGATACCAAGTGTACTACACTGCTCCTTTAGATGAGAGAGGGGCAAAGGTAGGTACAGGCATGGCCCACCAGATGATGGAACCTAACTTTACCAGGTAGGAAAGGGCCTTTCCAGCCACAGCCCATGGTTTAGCTGATGGCAAGACAGAAGGGTTGTTGTATTTCCTGTTGAATATCAGGGGATATATAGTGATTTCCTTGCTGTCACAGACAATGTGGTAGGGATCTTTGGGAGTGTCTGGGTGGATTTACCACTGCAAATCTTCCAAAGTGAATGGTTCTTGATCCGGGTTTGAGAGATACTCAGTGAAGTGCATAGGGTCAAACAAAGCATCAGGGGGTGGTAGTAATAAGGCACTTCTGGGTCTCCAGATGGGACTTGATATTCAACTTCTGGGGACGAGCTGGGGTTTCTGTTCAATTGCAGGTGGAAGAGTATTAGAAATATGTATATAAATAGGTTGGTAAACCAAGGGTTCATAATAAACTTCATTGGTGCCGCAACATCTTTGATTACTTCCTCTTAGGAAATTAATTCCCTGAGTTATTCCTGGACTAATCACTAAGTCAGTGCCACTCTCATCAATTGCCCATATAATACAGTAGTTTTAAAAGCTACTGTAAATTCAGAACCTGAACGTAAAAATGCGGGATTGTCAAATCCTTGGTCCAAATTTCAAATCACTTTTGTGGGATGGCCTTTTTTAATTAAATTGATTTTTTTGTATATTTATTTGAATCTTTAAAAATGCGGGAACTCATAGACACTTTGCAAAGTTCAAGTTGAACTGCATATTTCCAATGGACAAAATTAATTAACTGGAATCAGTTTTAAAGCGTTCAAATCCATCAGCCATTTTCATTAAGTTTACTATGTTTTTTGAAATTGCAGGATTGTCAAATCCAAGAACCAACTTTCAAATCAATTTTGAATACCACTAGTAAACTCAGATATTAATTGCAGGAACTGGAATCCAAATTTAATGTACAGTAAGCACACCAGGAAACACCAACCCAAATCAAGAAGCTCCACCACAACTAAAATCAAACTAAAAATTCAATCTCAATAACCATGTTTAGACAAAAAAAGTGATTAAACTTTAAGATCATCCAAAACTGGAAAGGATACAATATTATACACTTCAAATTACGGAGATATAAATTCTGTTACTATTCAAGGCTAATTCAAGAGAAAATAACTACCCATAACTAAACCAATAAATCCAAATAAATACATATTTAATCTAAAATATATTTTTTATTTTATTTTTATGGACCGTCAATCACATTCCCAACCAGCTCCTGCACCAGCCTGTGGGGCAGCCCGTCCACGAGGGCGTCCCAGAGGGTCCAAGAACAGACCCAGAACCCAACTTGAGGGGAGTCATGCCAATACACAGGCCTCCCAAGATGTCAGCACCAGCCAATCACCTCCTGCATCCCAAGCCAGAACTACCAGCTTGAATCCTAGGCAGAAGCCACTCTCAAGGCCTGCTACCAAAGTCTTCTACACCAGGGTCACCAGGAACACTGAGGTTACTTACACCTCCACCGTTTACCCAGTTGTCACCCGGCCCCACACTCTTGACCCAAGAGTTGCCACTTCCTGCCCCCGCGTCTTTGACACCACCTATGAGCCATTGGCCACAACTGATGAGCCACCTGTGCTTGTGTCATATGTCACCATTGACGGCGCCACTGCAAGCAAGCGCAATCCCACCTTCTACACAAAGGTACCTGTCCCCTGTGTTGAGCCTGGTAGCCAGGATTCTGTGGTACCTGCCAAGGGCTGGCATCAGTTGACGGATAGTGAGTGTGAAGCTCTCCTCAACTTCTTGAACGGGGGAATGACGGTTTGGGATATTGCATCCCAATTTGGTGTCACAGCCAGATACATTGCCAACATCAACACCAAGTATGGCAATACCGGGCAAATTGCCAAATCCACCAAAGCAAAAAGACAGCCCAAACTCCTTCAGCCCGTTCATATTGATGCAATCAAGCAGTGGGTAGCCAAGGATTGCTACCTGAACACACTTGCTGTCCAATCAATGCTCACCACAGAGTTTGGGCTTTCTGTTTCCAAAACCCTTGTCTACAAAACTATGGTTGATTCAGGCTTCTTGTGGAAGGTGCTCGGAGTTTCCCCATACAATAGGAACAGTGAAAAGACCATCAAGGATTGACACATTTATGCCGGGACATATCTGGCACTAAAGGAGACTGGGAATGTCTAGTTCTTCTATATCAACAAATTGACGTTTTCCTCCTCACTCAGGTCTAGGCATGGGTGGGTTGAGAAGGGGTCCAAGGACGGCGTAGCCCATTGTGAAGCTGTCTGTTTCCAGACCTATTCCATGGTTGCGCTTCTTGGACCTCACAGGTTGGACCAGTATCAGATGATTAAAGGCTTCTATAACAGCGGGACCTTTCTTGATTTTCTCCAAGCTGTCAAGGAGTACCTGCGGATAAATTATAGCGGCACAACCAACGTTGTTGTGCTTGATAATGTTGGGCTCCACAAAGTGGATCTGGTTGTGTCCAAATTCCCCCCATTGACAAAAACAACCACACCTCCAGCCACCAACTTACTGTAAATTCAGAACCTGAACGTAAAAATGTGGGATTGTCAAATCCTTGGTCCAAATTTTGAATCACTTTTGCAGGATAGCCTTTTTTAATTAAATTGATTTTTTTGAGTATTTATTTGAATTTTTAAAAATGTGGGAACTCATAGACACTTTGCAAAGTTCAAGTCAAACTGCATATTTCCAATGGACGAAATGAATTAACTGGAATCAGATTTGAAGTGTTCAAATCCATCAACCATTTTCATTAAGTTTACTATGTTTTTTGGAATTGCGGGATTGTCAAATCCAAGAACCAAATTTCAAATCACTTTTGAATGCCACTAGTAAACTCAAATAATAATTGCGGAAACTGGAATCCAAATTTAATGTACAGTAAGTAACTAGGAAAAATCAACCCAAATCAAGAAGCTCCACTCTGGATAAAATCAAATGAAAAATCCAATCTCAACAGCCATGTTTAGACATGAAATTAAGTGAAATGAAAAATTGTCTAAACTGGAAATGATGCAATATTCTGCACTTTAAATCATTAATATAGCAACCATAAAACCATATAATTGTGAGAGAGAGAGGCTAAACTAACTAAGTTTGGCTCCCATCCCGGTGCAACAAACCACCAGGACGCCATCCAGTGTGCAACTGGGATGGCCGCTTGGAGAGGGGACCACAGGGAGGACACTGGGGACAACTGGGGGAAGTAGGCGTTCAAACCCATTAGAATCAGGCCGGTGAGCAACCAGGGAGTGCAAGTAGGAGTGGGGAAGGCCACCTTGGAGGACCCGGGGGGTACCACATTCTTCTGAACCATGGAGGGGAGAGGAGGTGTGGGGGGCACTACCTCTTCAGAACTAGGCAAAGCAAGCTCCACAATGTCCAGGTCAAGATTGTCACACGTCAGGCTCTTAACCACAGCCTCTCTGGAAAAGAGAAGACTGCTGGGGAGGTCCCAGAGACTGGCAGGGTCGCTACCTACCAGACAGGCCAATGAGGAGATTTTCCCCCACAGGTCAGGGGAGGTGGACCACAGAAGCAAGAGAAACGGAGCCAAGGAAAGGGACGACAAATTTAAGAGCCAGCAGTATCATAGAAAGAACCAGCACAAAATTTGGGGTAGGATGGTATAATTTCTGGAGAAAAAGGAGAGAAAAATGGCAAGACTAGGGTAGTCTTTGGCAAATCCTTGGGAAAACAGCAGAACGGGTTCTGGTAGCCTCGCTGTTGTCTTGGGGCCCTTGGATTATAACTGCAAGCAAAAGCAGGTTCAAAAACAATGATTTTTAAAGGAAAATTCAAGATAATAATAGAAATTATAGGAAAATTAAATTGAAATTTTGAGCTTCAAACTCTGATTTTGAAAGCGAGAGAGAAAGAGACAACAACTAAGTGAAAGAACACTTGTACAAGGAGCCAGAAGAGAAGCCGGGTTCAAAACCGGCTGGCTAAAGGTAAGCTTAGGGCAGGGGCTACACTCTAATATTTTGAGCTTTAGGGATACAACTGGTTCCAGGCAACTCAAAAATTAAGAAAATTAAGGTGCAGGTGACTCCAAACTTTAATGTAAGTGGAAAATAGACAAGCAGCGGACTGAAAGTCCCCTTGCTTGGTTAAAAGGAATGGATTGCAAAAAACTGATCACATGACAGTTGGGGGTGAGCCTGATTGGCTAGGTAAAAAACTTTGCTGGATGGGCTCAGGGGGACTGGAGAGTTTTACTCCAATTTCCAAAATCAAATCTGATTGGCTGGAAGAGATGCCAGACAATTGGGGGTCAACTGGGTTATCAAGCGTTGATGTGGCGACACCTGATTGGGTGGCTCTGATAGTTTTTAAAAACAGACAACACTAGGCTAATAGGTAGTCCAAATTAACCAGGGTTTCTTCCCAGGAAGGAGCAACCAAAGGAAGGGATTCCACAGGATAAGCCAGCACAAACCTCTCATCAACTGTGTGAGCTAAATAATTCAACAAATGGAGGGGTTTGGCAGGCGTTTTGGGAACTTTCTTGGTACAACGGGGAAAGATTGAGCGATCCAAAGCCAGAGGTGGCAGTGAATTTACAATAATGATATATGAGCTACCCTCCTTCTTCCTTGAAATTTTTAAAAGTTTTTTGGCCCCTGGCTACGCCGGGGGCCAAAAACTTTGTTTCAAGGAAGAAGGAGAGGGGAAAAAGATAAACCATTAGTTTACTAACTATGTATTCATGTATTGCTACTAAGATTACTTGATTACAGTAGATTTTAAAAGGCGCTAATAATAAAATAGCATTATATATTACAATCTATCTTATCACATTGTCTTTCCTTTGGTGTGTTGATAATGTGCTTGCAATTAACTGGAGGTGAAACTGTCCAATTAATTGCAAGCACATTATCAACACACCAAAGGAAAGACATTGTGATAAGATAGATTGTAATGTATAATTCTACTTTATTATTAGTGTTTTTTAAAATCTACTGTAATCAAGCATCTAAATTTTAGCCTTCCTAAAATGAAATAGGGTGATTTTTGAGAATGCCTATGATTCCTAAAAGAATCAGCACAAATTCACTCTAGATCCTTTAGCATCCTTTTTGAGACACCAATAAACTATATTTATTTCAAATTCACCACAATTATGATTTGAAACTTGGTTCTTGGATTTGACAATCCCACAATTTCAGATTTGTTAATTTTTACATGATGTCTATGATTCAATTGAAATACAGGAAATCTCAAATTGTACATTAGAATCCCGCATTTTTGATTCATGTATCCCACATTTGTTTGCTGAGTTTTGTCTTTTGTTAGTTGAGTTATCTGCTCAAGAGATTCAAAATTTGCCAATTTAAATAAACCAAAAAATCAAGATAAATTGTTGATTTTATTAAATATTTTATTTTTCACTCAGCTGAGTTGCCCGCAAAAGTGATTTGAAATTTGGACCAAGGATTTGACAATCCCGCATTTTTACGTTCAGGTTCTGAATTTACAGTACCAATTGTCCAATGAGACTTCTCTTCCTCCTGCCATATTCCCCATTCCTGAATCCAATAAATGAGGTGTTTGGTTGGATAAAGAATAAGGTGAAACAAGGCCTTCCTCAGGACACTGAGGATCTATTCAATATTCTCAAGATCAGCCAAGTTGCAATGCCATCCAATGTGGTGGCAGCTTTCTATGAGCACTCAGAATCCTTCCTTCCAAAAGCCCTGACCTCCGAGCCAATCAGATAAATGGGCGCTCCAGGTTTTATTTATTTTTATTTTTATTTATTTTGTTTTTATTAGGACTCAAAAATTATTATTTATATATAATAATGTGACGTTTGATTGTATTATAGACATTTAAGAATACATAGAAAAGGTAAGTAAAATTAATTATACAGTAGTTTTAAAAGCTATGGCAACAACCAAAATGAACTCAGATTTAAACAAAATCATTTCAGATTTAAACAAAATCCAACTAGCAGGTTAAAATATACACTCTGTTAACAGGGATTTTTGGCGCTAATAGGCAAAATGGGTCAACACAGCAACAAAGTACTCACGCGCAAAGCAAAACCATTCAAAATGAAATCTGAAATACATGGATTCACAAACAAAATGGTGTGAGTTGGCTTTTGGTGTACATATGTTTACTATGTGAATTGGTGACAAAATACACCCACACATGGTGCGTCAAAACTCAATCCAAAAACAAAACACAATAGGAACTCAAACCACAAACAAAATCACTCACACAGTTTGTGCAATAGATTGTAATCAAGAATGATACCAAGGCATCTAAAATAAGACACAAGATCTGAAACATAAATTTTAAAAATATTGTGTTGGGTGCTTATATTTGGCATAAAATCCGGGAAAAAGGGTGGGAATTATTTTGGGTATTCAAAAATGGGCGTTGTAAACCAGAAACAACTAATTAAGAAATAAAAAATCTATAATTGGGATATTGGGTGGGAAAACCTCTAATTAAATATCCATATTCAGATAAAAGCAAAAATTAAAATTAGGGAGTAACTTAATTAAAATTTATTTAGTATTTTATTAAATTGTAAAATGGAAGGAACACAACACCAGAGTACCAATGCACCCGTTGTGCGCCGCGGTTGCGGTTGCCCCCGCGGGTCAAAGAATAGACTTAGTACAACACAAGTGCCTACTCAAGGAGGAGACAGGAGAGGAGAGTTCCATAGTGACGCTGCACTGACACAGCCGGTTCAAGGAGCACAAGCTGCTAGGGTGCGGAGCATAAACCCTCGGGTCCCAAAGCTGACCCAGAAGCCAACCAAGGTCACCACTACCAAAATGGTTAGAAACAAGGAGGTAGAACTTACTTTGTATGTGTTTGACGCTGTGTACCGGCAAGAGTTGGTCCCGTCAGCCATGCTGGAGAAGGTGAAGCCTGTACTTGATACTAGCTATGAGCCATACATAAGCAATGGCAATCAGGAGGACAACAAGGAGCCCGAGTTCTTTCAAACTGATGAGGGACAACTGGTGCGCAAGAAAGTTGCAGCCTTCTACAACAAGGTGCCTATGCCCTGTGCCTTGCCCAATGCCAATGAGTCAATCCCCACCGCTAAAAAGCCCGCTCAGAAGCGCATCCCTGACACCAAACGCATCATCCTGCTTAATCTAATGCGTGAATCAGGCAATTACAAGGCGGCTGCAGCCATTGTTGGGGTGGATCCCAAGTACGCCTCAAAGACCTTCAACAAGTTCCTCAACACGGGTCGAGTCCTTGCCGCGGAGAAATCCTTGCGCGTGTTGACCATGCTCACAAAGGAGCACAAATGGGCAATCTGCCAGTGGATAACCCAAGATTGCCATCTTGAACTGGCAAATATACAGGCCATGGTCAAGTCTGCTTTTGGGGTTGAGGCCTCAATTTCCTTCTATTATCATTTGGTCAAGGGAATGCGATTTTCCTGGAAAAAACTCGGGGTATCCCCATACAATTGGAACAGCCCAGCCAATATTGAGACCCGGAGAAAATACGCAGGGGCGTATACTGCCCTAAAAGCCAAGGGGACGGTCAAATTTTACTACATCAACAAATCAGCATTTGCCTCGTCAATGCGCAATGAGTATGGGTATGTCCCCAGAGGCTCCAATGACGGGATGGCTTGGCGTGCTGCAGTCCGCGCCACAGCCTATTTGATGGTGGCTCTCCTTGGTCCAAAGGGGGTTGAGCTCTACCAAATGATATTGGGATCTCACAATAGCCGGACCTTCCTATCATTCCTCCAATTGGTCCAGGAGCACCTGAGGCGCACAAGCCTGGGCTTCACCAACGTAATTGTGCTGGACAACGTTGGTCTCCACAAGGTGGCGGATATTCTTGAAGAATTTCCATCAATTGACACGAGCATTGCAGTGGGCCCCCAGCAATTGGCCACGGCAAATATGCGCCTTCTCTTCCTCCCCGCCTATTTGCCCTTCCTAAATCCCATTGAGGAAGTCTTTGGGTGGCTCAAGCAAGTTGTCAAGCAAGGAACCCCAACTGGGACAGAGGACCTTTTTGATTTGCTGCAGGCCAGGATCCATACCCTCCCAGCTGAGACCGTGGCCAAATTCTATGGCCACGCTGATTTGTTTATCCCCGCGTGCCTTGCAAATCAGCCAATCAATTAAAGGCTTAGCTTATCCCACTTTTTTATATATCCTCTAATTTACTAATCAAGATTCATTAACTAACATTTTATATTTAGATGTTTCCAAGCCCGCAATCACATTCAGCAGCACCATCAATGAAGGTTAGTAATTTATTTATTCATAATCATTTTTATTATTGCATCCAAGGGTATCCCAAACGCTTGATAATGGATTAAGCAAACACATCAATATCATTTTTGGCAAATAAATATAAAAAGCAAACTAAAAAAAATAAATGTAAATCATACAAATTAGAAGTAGATTTTATTGACATATATTATATGCTTTTATTAAAACCTTCCCTGGAATTTATTTTGTAAGTAATGTTTGCTAAAATATTATTTTATAAAATTATTAATTATAATAAAAATAATCTAAAGGGTAAATATATTTATTGGTATAGAGAATATTTTAGGAGCGCCTATAATGGGTTTGGCGGTATGTACCCACCCCACAATGGAGGTGGCGCACAACCTCCACCGCCACACCGTGGACGGTGGATACACCCTGGTTAAAATACTCCCGCCTGCTGGTGAAAGGGAGGATGGTGAGGTGTGAGTGAAGCAGCAGCTTCTCAGGCGGGGCCGCAAACCCGTAGATTCCAGCCAGGACCAGGGCGTCCTGGATAACATGGTCAACTGAGTCATATCCGTGGGGGACCTTCTTCCCGTTGAGAGCAAGTTGGGCCTTGTCAATCCCCAGAAGGACCCCGTCCAGGTCCTCCACGCTGGCGCTCATTCCAAAGTAAAACAGGAACCCCAGGTAAACCACCAAGTGAAGCCTTTGCCCCGCAAAGGCTTCTGTGAACTCACACATCTTATTGTAGACCGCGCTGATCTTCTTCTTGTGCTTGGTTTTTCCAAAGGTAAGATCCATAGCTTCTGGGACCCCTGTCTTGTTGGCACTCCAGGCCAGCCTGAAGTCTGCCAGGAGGATTTTAGTCTTCTTCACGGCTGTTGCATCCGCAACAGCCAGTTTTTCTACCGCGCGCCTGAAGTTCTCCAGCAAGTAGGACAGGGTGTGCTCCACCAGGAAGCAGAAGCAAGCAGCCGCATGGGCCCGGCCCATCTCCGGTATATTCTTGAATGGGAGCGTTGCCAGGACGTCCCAAACAAGCTCAATGGAGTTTACACAGTAAACTCCACTGAGGGACACTGGGTCCAGGCGGACCAGTTGAGCATCCTTGTAGGCAGTAACTGCCCACTTGGATGCCCCCTCTTCATGCGTTAGCCCAGCCAATGCCTCCCTGGACATTGGGAATGCACTGTGAATCCTATCTTTGAGCTCCTGCAAGACAGGGGGGGACAGGAAAAGCTGCTTTGCCACGTGAGTGGCAAAATTTGAGTAGAAGGTGGGGGGGACAAAAGGAACCAGGACCCGGCGGAGTTTGCCACCAACATCTTCTAAAAAAAAGGTAAGTATTTATGAATTTTTATTAAATTTATTTTCTTAGGTTACCTTCTTGGGTTTCTTCTTTGCCGGCGGCTTTGGCAGGCTTTGCCATCCTTGGCGCAAGCAGCTGTGCGGGCGTCTCAGTGTCCTCCTTGCGGGCCCTCTTGGCGGGTTTGAGATGTGCATACATCTCAGGGTTGTCTGTCCAGACAGACAGCGCAGAAAGGGCGTAGGACTTGAATTGTAAGCCATCCACAACTGTCTTCTGGATGTTGAGTAGGCGCTCTATTGTCTTCTCAGGTGTGTCCGGTATTTTGGTCATGAGTGACTTGGCGGACACCTTTTCAATTTTGTCCCCTTCAAGGACGGCAGACTTCACCTTTTCCTTGACCTTGCGGTCAATTTCTTTGATTTTGGCAATTGCCAAGTCAAGGTCTTTTAGAAGTTTTTCCAATTTGCTCATTGATTTTTTACTAACCTTTTCATATGTTTTTATAGCTTTCACCCCAATAAACTATATGTTATTTTGATACAATTGCCTCTTTGTTTATTCCTTTTTGTTTTCCCATTTACTACATTATCCCATCTTTTTACCCATTTTGTATATGTTTTACATACATCTCAATATGTGTTGTTTGCTTTGTGTGGCATTGTTTCCCTGGTTACCATATTATTTTTGGCGCTTGACACAGCCCCTTGTGAAAACATTAACAACAATTTGGTGATCAGCTAAAATTGAATTAGAAAATTATAGTGTTAACTGTTTTTAGATAAAGTTGTTACTGATCCAAATTCAAAACCTTAATGATAAACTTTAAGCCAATCAGGAGCCGAGTGATAAAGTGATTGTTGTGACATAAAGGGTCATTCAATAATTCTTTGATGCATGTGCGCTAATGAATATGATTGGCTGGATGTTTTGCCATTGTACGCCATTGCTGCTGTGGCAAGTTGTTGATGGACTAGTGTTAACTCAGCGGCTGATTGGGCACTAGTCCATCAGCAACTTGCCAAAGCGGCAATGGCAAAACATCCAGCCAATCATATTCATTAGCGCACATGCATCAAAGAATTATTGAATGACCCTTTATGTCACAACAATCACTTTATCACTTGGCTCCTGATTGGCTTAAAGTTTATCATTAAGGTTTGGAATTTGGATCAGTAACAACTTTATCTAAAAACAGTTAACACTATAATTTTCTAATTCAATTTTAGCTGATCACCAAATTGTTGTTAATGTTTTCACAAGGGGCTATGTTTGGGTGCTAAAAATAACTGTGTTCTGGATCTAGATACACACCATAGTAAATATATGATTTTATAGAAATAAGCTGAACATAAAGAATAAAACCAACTATAAACAAAGAGAACATGAACAATTGAAATTCAAAATAAAGATAATATAAATATAAAATGTTTGGTGACAGGGGGTTTATTGAGGCGGGGGGAGTGATGCCTAGGAGGCAGAATAACGCGGGAAGGAAGACGTAGAGGCAGTGCTGGCCTGGGGGGTCTGGGATTGGGTGGGTTGGGCTTGCGGGTTAGGGGTGTTGGTGGTGGGGGTGGAGGCAGGAGGATTTTGCGTGATGGCTGCCATATACCGCTTGTTGTACTCCTCATTGGTCATTGGCTGGATGGGCTGGTAAGTGGCAGTGGCCCGAGGTGGAAGGCGCTTATCCTTACGTGATTGGCTGCCCATGTTCACATGGAAAACCATTTGCACAAACAAGTCAGCCACCATTTGGCAACCAAAGAGAAAATTGTGATCAAGGACCCCAAGATAGAGGCCGTTGAAAGCCTGAGGGCGGTGCTCCTGTAATGTGGATCCCATGTTAAAGAAGACAACATCTCCCAGATGGACGTTGGCATGACCAGCAGGGTAGACTGAGGCCTGGTGCCCGCGTCCCTGGATGGCCTCAAGGGCAGTGGAGCTTCCCTCCATCTGGTGGCTCAAGAAAACCCAGTATTTGGAATTTGAGCCATCCCAGGAGTCGAGCAATCCACCAAGGATGTGGCCGTACAAGTACCCATCAATTAAATCAGGGTTTGTCCGATAATAGACAAAACCCTTGGCTGACACAGCCAGAAATGCACCAATAAATGTCCCCTTCTTGACCTTCTTCCTTCCTTTTTGAGTGGCGGCTCTTCCTTGCTCACCAAAGTCATCAAAAGCTAACAATAGCTTGTAGTAGGAGATGGAAATGACATCATCTGATGGCAACTGTGATAAGTTCAACTCCCTTAAAGTCAACTCCCTGGTACTTGACTCCCTTGAAATTGACTCCCTTGAACTTGACACTATAGTAAAGTGAGAATTCAGCTTTTGCCCTGATTGACTCCCTGGTACTCAACACTTTTTTAATTAACAGATCTTGATGTACTGAAAACTTTTAATATAAAAAATTAAGCTATACAGGTATGTTATACTAAAGTGATTCCAGAAAAAAATGCAATAAAAACAGTACTTTGATTAATAAAAATAAGGAGAAATAAGCAATTATTTCTCATTTTACTATGTAATTTACACTCTTCATTATAAAAATATTTTTTATTACCATAAAAATTAAAATTCCAATGAGACAAAAATAAACACAAACACAAAAAATAAAGTTATGTAAACTATAAAGAAATATTAATATTTATGTGATATAGTTCATATAAGCACAACTGTGAATATCATATGTTTTATTTGGAAATTAACAAAAATTAAGATATTTCACTTACTTCCAACTATAAATATTCATCTCAAACTTACCATGTATACATAAAACAATTACTGCTATCTAATTAAGTTAAAGAACTTAAAATTAAAGCCAAAAACTAAATGATCAAAGCTAATAAGTAAAAATTAAAGTTAAAAAGTTAAAAGTTAAAAGTAAAAATCATATAGCTGAGCAAGCAAGTTTATTCCTCCTCTTTCTTTTCCCGTTTCATTTTGGCCCCTTCCAGGAGGGCAGTGGCAATAAGCTCAAGCTGCTGCTTAAGCTCAGAGGCCTTGTATTTGTGCTTAGCCACACCCTGGATTGCCTTGGTGAAGAGGGTACAGCAGGTGGTTGGCTTAGTGGGGGGGGGGGGACGCGGTTGGCCAAGTCACACAGCTTGGAGATGGTCTTCTCCTGCTTGTGCTGAAAGAGGGAAAAGAACTTATTGAATTTGGGGTGGAGCCCAAATTTGGCTTTGAGGTGTTTGTGGTAAGCCTCTAGCGCTGAGGTGGTCTTGAGCTCACCATTCACTGCCGCCCAGTACACATTCCAGCTGGCCTTGGCATGGGTCTTGCCTTGCCTCTGCGTGAAGACCTTCCCAATCCACTGGGGCTCAAAGTACTCAAGGAAAGGCTTGAACTCCGGGTGCTTCACTATGTAGGGATCCTTTGAGAGCACCTCAAACCCCATTACAGTGTGCTCTGGCTTTAAAAAAGCCAAGGCACTAAATTATGCCAGCACAAATCTGCAGGTGTCCAAAGTATCCCTCTGGCTCAACCTACTAAGCTCCGCATGGGCCTGCACGTTACAAGCAACTGCTTGGCAGAAGTGGAAGCGGCACCCCTGCACCTCCCTGCTAAACAGCTGCTCAAATGCATTGAACTGAGCAGGCTCAAAGTCCATAATGCATATGCAAGGCCCAAGAGCTCTTAGCCTCGCCTTTCCCTCCGAGTCAAGGGTGGCCTGGTCCTTGTCAGAGGCAGGTGGGTTGGCGCGGGTGTGGGGGGAGTCTTCTTGGATTCATCATCATCAGCAGGAGGAAGGAGGGCAATTTCTTGGCAGAGGATGGAGAACACGCGGGTATAGATGGCCTCAGTGGCCCTAGGAAGAAGGAAGAGCGCAAGTGGAATCACCTGGATGTCAATCTGGGCATGAACCATCCAGAGCTGCTTGAACATCTGGGGGCAAGTGGCAAAGGTACCATCAACTAGCCAGATTGACGCCCTTTTCAACTCCATCAGGTTCTGCTGAGTTGAGTAGCAGATTATACGGTCCTTGGCTGCAGGCCTGTCATCATGAAGCAGGAAGCGCTCCCCACTAGGAAGCTGCTTAAGCTCATGAGTGAGTGTGAGCTCAGAGAGGACGTCAGAAGCCTTGGTGGAGGGGGATTGGCAGCAATTCTCTTATCACTGATGTACTTAACAAGTTGCTCCTGAGTGGGCACCAACTTAAGATTGTTGGGCTTCAGGTGCTGGAGGGCCTTGATGGCCAGATCTGATGCGCAAAGATGGGAGGATGTGGGTATTACTTGCACAAGGTACCACTTTAACATCCAAGTGATCAGGTGATCAGGGGGCTCACAAGTGTGCTCCCCTTTCTCCAAAGTAACCCGCTCCCAGCCCTTGGTGTTCAACCGGGCCCCGCAAGTCTTATCCTTGCAGACAAAGTGCTTGCTTTTGGTCTGCCGCTTTTGGTTGTTGCAATTAAAGATATAATTGTCAGCAACGTAACCAGGGGCCGCCCTTTACAGACATGATCAGAAAGTACCGGGGGAAGCGCTTGGGAACTTTAAACTCTCTGTCCACGTTGCAAATGTTGTGGATGGCCAGTGGATCCCAAGCCACATGACCAGAAGCTTTAAACTTCTTGGAGTAATCCTCCGGCTCATCTTTGGGGTCAGATGAAGAAGGAGGGGAAGAGCCATTGGGAGGGGGAGTGGGAGGATTCTTTGAGGCCTGCTTGGATGCCTTCTTTTTCTTACCAGAAGAAGAGGTGGGCTCCTTGGCAGCCTTTGCCTTCTTGGTCTGGCGCTCCTTGGTAGGCTTGGAGTCAGCCTCTGAGTGATAAAATGAGTGGTTGATAAGATCACCATCTGATTTATTGGGGGAGGATTTTTGGGGGGAAGGTGAAGGAGATGTAGAAGATGAGGGTGGAGAGGGGGAGGAGTGGGAGGAGATGGGGTTGGGGACTTTGCCTTTGCAGACTTCTTGGCACGCTTGGGGGTGGAGGCAGTTTCTTTGGAGCCTTTGGAGGCTTGGCGCTTAGGCTGCTGGCTGTTCTTGCTTGATTTAGTCTAAAGAAAGATTTAGCATTGTAAATAAAATGATTGAGAAGATATTGCAAACACAAAGAGGTAAAGCAAAGCAAAAGTTGAATGAAAAGTATGCAAATAAAGTTTTATTTATAAAAAAACATAAAAAAGTAAATAGAAGAAAAATAGAAACTCAACATGTAGATATAAAGGTTAAAACATAGAAAATAAGTGAATTTATGATAAAGCATCAAAGATGTTAGGTTCAGCATAACATCTTAGTGTTAAATCAATGTAAAAGTTTAATTGAAAATCAAAAAATATATGAAAATTATATGGAGAGCAGCAGAAAAATTAGTAGATTATAATAGCAAAAAAATATTATGTGGATTTTTTTATTGAGAGTTGAAAATTCAAAACATAGTAAAGTGTCAAGTTTGGCACTGTCAAACAGCCGGAAAAAGCTGAATTCTCACTGTTGAGTATGCCGGAGTCAAGCAGAAACATCAAATTTACTATGTTTTTTACATATAAAAATTGCTTAAATTTAAACTGGGTTCAAAAGTTAACCCAAAAGCAAGGCAGTTTTGTATGCTCAAAAATAAAAAAATACAACATAAGTTAAAAAAGTAAATGAGTAGGAAGGTGTTTATTAGTGATTAGGGCATGCTGTGAGGAGCTGGGAGTGAATTATTTACCATAGTGTTGGTTAAAATGTTAAGAAGCTCTCTGTACTAATCCCCAAGTTAAAGTGTCGAGTGGATGAGTGTCAAGTGGTGCTCATAGTGCGTCACATATTAATTTAGCCTTAATTCCGAGCCTTTGATTAGTTAAATCCGAAACTGATCAGGTGTCAAGTTGATAGAGTCAAACAAAGAAAGTGTTGAGTTTCAGTTTTTTATAAATTACATATGAAATCTCTTAATAAATTGGGCTTAATTTATGTGGCACCACTTAATCCAAAAACCTGGGAATGACATAATGTAAAACAAGTGGGGCATTTGATTAATGACTATACCACTAAATCCAGTATAGTGGTGCTTGGGAGCCTAATCAAGGACTATGGACACTAATAATAAAAATATAATAGTAAATAATAAATTTTATATAAGCGCATATGTATTTTATTAATAAAATTAAAATTTGGCTTAAAAAGTGTCAAATTGGTCACTTTTGGGTTTAGAGTGTCGAACACAGGTTTTTTCATTTCTATTAGTAAATTTACTTATAAATTGCCCCTTAAATTGGTATTTTAGCTAACCAATTTATTAAACAGAGTTGAGTTTGAGTAAATTTAACCTTGGTTTTTGTTTTTGAACCCCTAAATTACTAGTAAAAATTAGCTTAAAATTGGTTAAGCCAAAAATACTAATAGATTCACATATGCGGCACTCAACTCCCTGGTACTTGACACTTTGTCAAGTACCAGGGAGTTGAGTTTAAGGGAGTCAAACTTACCACAGTTGCCATCTGACAGACTAGTCAAGCAACAGACCAGGGTTGATTTGATTGCATTGTCATATGGGGAATCCTCAGCGCCATCTCATTGACTGCCAGCAAAATTTGTAAGAACCCTAATTGAAGCCACCTTTCCGTGCATCCAGAGCTGCACCATGCGCTCAGACACCCAAATGCCATGGTGAGCAAGTTGCTTCCGGACCTGGGTCAAGGGAAGCTTGGGGTCCCGCTGGAGGAGGTCAAGCATGATTGGGTATGCCTCAGTTATCTGGGACTCTTGGGCCTTCTTGGGCTTCTTGGCCGCCCTGATCCGATTCCCTTTGTTCATCATGCTGTTGAATTCCCGCATGACAGTAGCTCAGGTAAATTGCAATTGGTCAGCAATCTGATCCCAGGACAGACCCTGCAGGTTGAGAGCCACAATTTCCTGAAGAATTTGGGCGGTGATGATTCATTGCTTGGGGCGCTGGGCGGGGGGAGCTGAAGCCTGATTGGCTGAGGGAGGGGCAGGTTGGGCAATGGCAGGAAGTTGTTCCAAATCAAGGTTGCCATCCTGATTGGTTGGTTGGTGGGCAGCTTGTGCAGGGGTGGGTGTGGGAGCGGGGGCAGCACTAGACGCAAAGTGACTCTCAAACAAGTCAAAGCCATATGGGTTGGGGGACAGTAACAGGTCAGCTTCCTTGTTACCCGCCTCAAAGGCTTGGGTGTAAATGGGTGCCTCCACGTTCTGAGCCTTGCCTCCATTGAAGCTGGCTTGACTGCTGCTGGCTTGGCTGCTGGCGCGGTTGAAAATGTTGCTGTTGAAAACCATCTTGAACTAAAACCTAGGATGAAATCACTAAAAGTAGAAATTTTAAAAATTAATGATTTATTTTTATTGTAATCTCAAGTCCATATTTGGAAGGTTCTCAAAACCATTCCATACAAATCTGGAGTCATGAAAATGAATAAAATGCCTCTGTTTCTAAATTAGATAGCTGTTGATTGGCTGTTAAACTGTTATTTTTCTATTTTAGGCTGCTCATACTACACATCTTGTGTGAGTTCATTTTGTTTTGTGTTTGTGTAATCTTGCTTCTAGAGTACTCAGATTTTGTTTCATTTTGGTCCTTCTGTTGGTGTCTCATATGAATCCTGATTGGATTATAATATACTCTGGAATAGCATCCATCCATTTCACTTGTTGTGTCAGTTCATTTTGTTTGTAGTTTGAATTACACCACTTGATGTTTGACTAATTTTGTATAATGGGCAAGTGAAATTTTGTTTTTGGTTTGACATTTCATTTATTAACTGACACTATTTAAATTATTTGAATCCTGAATCTCGCGCGACTTGGATTTTGTTTAAATCTGAGTTCATTTCAGTTGTTGCCATAGCTTTTAAAACTACTGTACTAGGTATGAAGAATATATTTTTATTATAATGCATTGAATATTATATTGACTGTTGCGCTAACAAATGAATAAATTAAAAAAAGATAGAAATATAATTATTTTATTTAAATAATTGTTAATTGTTGATGGTACTTTGGCTTTTTTAAGCCACAAATTGGAACTTGCATGTCATCATCTGATCCTTGTTATTTCAGTGCCACTATAGCCACATGACACAGAAACCAATGATTTTCATGTATTGCTTACTAGTTAGTACGTAGGACACGGGTCAAGCATATCAAATATGTTTAACAAATCACATTACAAGGGAAAGGTAATTTGAGTTCTAAACAATCATTTGTTTAGAACAATAGTAGAGCGGGCCGCATGGTGCAGATAAATTCAATTCTTGATGTTTATCTATGTGATAAATAAACCTGTATTCAACAAGCTAATAAATAAAAACATTTTTAACTTATTTTTAATATTTGACGTGGTTGCAACTTTAACTAATGGCTTGTAATATATTTAGATATATTAATATTATAATTTACATACTATAAGTTAAAATAAAAATTAAAATATTAAAAGTAAAATTATAATTATAAATCATAAAAGTTAAATATTAAAGTTTAAATATTTGAAATTTAACTATTTTTATTAAATTGGGATTTATTCTAATATCAAAATATTTGATATTAAAAATTTTAATATTGTAATATGTATTATTAAAATTTTAATATTAAATTTTAGATAATAAATATTTTTAATATTTAAATATGTAATATTAAAATTTTTATAGTAAAATGTTAATAGTACATATTTCAGTATTAAAAAACTTAGTATTAAAATATAAAAAATTAAATAAAAATAATTTGCAAGGGGAAAATATTTACTGGGGGGATGCTGATTACAAAGGGAATGTGATTATTCCGGGGAATTATACCCCAAAATTAAATTCTCAGCTAATGCATCTAATTGAATCCACATACTCTTCTGTACATGGTGGACAACCCTGGATGTGATTGCTAGAGGGGTGGCGCCCTGTACCCCGGTGGTTGATGATTGTTTGATAAAAGGCAAGCAGGTGAGCAAATTGACCTGTAGGTTTTTTTGGGGGGGCACATAGTACCTGTATAGTGTTGCCAATGCAAATGAATCATAGAGGACATGCTTGACTGTCCTGTATCCCCGTGGTGTTTTCTGGCGGTTGAGGGCTACACGGCAAATGTCCATTTGAATAGGTACATCCTCCAACTTTTTGACGTTGGTTTTTAATATGCAGTGGAGGAGGGTTCCCAGGTATACCGCAACATGGATCCTTTGCAAGGTATACTTTTCTGAGAACATGCATAATTTTTTGAATGTTTGTACTAACCTATTAATATAGGACGTTTGGTTGAACTTGAAGAGGGTTCCGGGGGGGGGCGCTTGACTTGAATCAGCCCCCCAGGCCTCTGCAAATGAAATAAATAAAGGTTTAAAATTATTCACAAGGACTGCATCCCCAACTTTATTTGATAGTGTGTTGAGGGTCTGGATGTACGAGTATTCTGGCTATTGCCATCACACCTAACATCCAGTCATTGCCCAATTTTGTGCCTTTCCAATATACCATTTGACATACCAGAAATGGCAACAAACCAATATCACATGACTGTCCAGGTATCCAACAACTCAAACCCATCCAGCACATGACCAGCCCCTGGGTTTGGTCCAACTAATATCCCAGCCACAGCTAATTCTATATAAGTCTAAAGTATCACCTAATAAAAGATACTTCTTCTCTTCCTACTTTTATATTTGAAGCTTCCCCAAATAGGCGCTCCTTATCACTGGTAGCACTACAGGTTTTGACCACACCAATGAAAGAGAAAATGACTGAACGGAAACCGCCCACCTTTGCACACATACTCAACCAGGCCACATCCCAGGAGACCTGGAAAACATACTTCTGCGCCCACAACATTGACGAAGATATTCCTAGTGGATGCACCATATTTAAAGGTCTGGTCATGCCCAAAGCATGCACCAAGATAATTCAATACAGTCACTCTCTTCAACCACAAACAAACGCACAACCACCTATCACAGGTGAAGTTGCAAACACCAAATACATTGGTATTGACAAGTTCTTTGGTAAAAACAAAGAAAACTTCATAAACTGGCTAGACCACACAGCTGCTGAACTCCACGCCAGCCGCATCCCTCATGAGAAATGGGTCCAGGAAGCCAGCAAGCGCCTATACAAGGCCACAGCTAACTGGTTTGCCACCTGGGTTGGCTCACAAACCAACAACCAGCTTGACAACTAGGAAGAGTTCAAAGCCAACATCACCCACAATTTACGCGTCACTGAATCTCTCCAAGATATTGCAATACAGCTCAGTGATCTTCCTCAGAAGACCACTAGCACAGCCTACGCCAATGAATTTGAGGAAATACATTGCAAAGTCCAAAACCCAGCACAAGATGATAACGTACACACCAGAGCATCATTCACCAACAGAATAAAACCCTCTGTTGCCGCCCTCATCTGCCCAGAAGCAAATACCTCCATGCCCGCGCTCATTGCTGAAGCCAAGCGTGCTGAAAAACGCGCCAACATGGAATATGCTGCACGCAACGGCAACCACTCCTCAAACAGCAATGGCAGAGAAAATGTCAATGTCAATAAACGCCAAAATATCAACCATAACAACGGCAACTCCAATCATAACAATGGCAATTGTAGCCAAAGCACAAACCGCTCCTGTCCCAAGAAAGAGGACACCGCCAAAGTTAACAACGCTGAAGTAGCAACCCACTAGAAATCTGACCCCACATTCTCTGACCTCAAAGGTCTCAAAACAGAGGAACAGGGAAAAGAGGAGGGGGAACAGGCTTAAGTGCCCCTGTCTCCCCCCAACTTGACAAGAAGAAGTAACAAGGCACAAACTTTGCTGCTTGCATCCCCCGTGTCCCACAATCCTCCATTTTTATGAACGTAAAAATTAAAGATCACTCACAACTTCTTGTCTATCCATGAACTTACAAATCACATACACATAAAATTTTATTCAACTCTGGTGCACAACACACTATGGTTAGCAAACCTTTTGTAACCAAGTACAAAATACCAGTTGTCAAATCCAACTTCAAATACACCAGAATGGCAGACAAATCAAAAGTTCTACTTGAAGGTGAAACAACTCCCTTCAGAATTGACCTCCAAGGCATACAAACGTCCATCAAAGGACTTTTAATGAACAACATAAACTACAACATTGTAGCAGGCATGGACTGGTTCACCCAAATGAATCCCAGCGTATGTTGGAAAACAAAAACTATGACAATAAAACACAATGGAGTCAATTTCAACATTCTCAAAGAACCCAATGACCTAATTCTAAGAGATACAGTATTTTTACAAGTCATAAATCAAGATGACTCTGAACACATAACCAAGGACAGTACCCTCCACATAATAAGGTACTCCAAATTTAATAATATATAAACACAAAAGATCCAATGCCCAGAACTTGCAGCACTCCTAAATGAATATGCTCACATATTCAAGGAAGAACTCACAGAGTTACCCCCAAACAAGAGGTCAAATATGGCATTGACTTATGCAAAGCCATGCCCAAACCTTCACCCCTCTACAGACTCTCCCTCACGGAGACCCAAACTCTTAAAGCCCACATCAAGGAAAATCTAGCCAAAGGATTCATTTGCCTGTATGAATCCCTGTGGGGGGCAGCAGTTTTCTTTGTAAAGAAGAAAGAAGGATCCCTTTGCTTAGTTACTGACTACAGAGCACTAAACACAAGTACAGTAAAGAATAAATACTCACTTCCCCTCATAGAAGACCTATTCACAAGGCTCTCTGGAGCAAAAATTTTCTCAAAAATTGACCTCACATCTGGTTATAACCAAGTTGAAGTCAAAGAGAAGGACATACCAAAGACTGCGTTCTGCACACAATTTGGGTTGTTTGAATGTAAAGTAATGAACTTTGGGATGACCAACACTCCCGCAACGTTTGTCACCATCATGAACCAAGCACTAAACGGTCTCTCAAACACATTATGTTACCTTGACAACATCATCATATTTTCAAAAAAAAAGAGGAACACCTCACGCATGTCTGCAAGACACTTGATTGACTTGCAAAGCACAAACTATACACTAAGTCTAGTAAGTGCCAATTTATGGAAAAAGAACTCCTGTTCTTGGGCCACATTGTCTCTGACAGTGGCATCAAAGCAGACTCAGATAAAATAAAAGCCATAAATAACATGCAACGCCCCACCTCCGTGAAACAAGTTAGATGCTTTCTTGGTATGGTAGCTTACCTAAGGAAATACATTAAAGACTGCAGAAAGCTCACCACACCAATCAATGACCTAACCAAAGGTAATGCCAAAAAGAAATTCATCTGGACTCCAGAATGTGACAAGAATTTCCAACTATTAAAGCAAGCTTTGATTGAAGCACCAATCTTGCAATACCCCAATAACAACAGGTGCTACAAGCTTGAGTCAGACGCTAGTGACACTGCCATTGGCGCAGTCCTACGCATCTGCCAGCCAGGGCAGCAAGATTTCCTGCCAGTATGTTACAAAAGCAGAAAACTAACAAACACTGAGCAAAGGTACCCAATACACAATAAAGAATTGCTAGCAATATATCACACATGCAAGAAATGGAGATGTTATCTTGAAGGACACTTAAACGTCCAAGTGCTAACTGACCACAAATCCTTAATCTATTTCAAAACTCAGAACGCACTTGTGCGGCAACAAGCCAAATGGATGTCCTTGCTGGAACAGCTTAACCTGGACATCCAATACAAAAAGGGGCAGAGCTGGTCACAGCTGATGCTCTCTCTAGGCTATTCCAGCCAAGAGAGGATCACTCTGACCACCTGGACCCTGACTGGCCCAACCTATACAACACTGAGTACAAGACAAAAGGAAAGGATCCCTCCACACATCAACTAACCCATGATACACTAGTAAGGAATGAAAAACATTTCCACATATCAAATGGCACGGTATACCAAATCATCAAAGATAAACACATTTCATACATCCCACTTGCACAAAGAGTCAACACTATACTAAGATACCTTTGTCTGCTAGGACACACAAAGGCTAACAACCTATATCTCACATTAAAAGAGATAGTATGGTGGCCCAACCTGAAGCAAGACATAAGCAATGTTCTAAAAAAAGTGTACAGTATGTGAAAAATACGCCAGCACCAAGGCGCCACAGCCAACAGTTAACCCAGTACCTGACCCCAAACCATTTAAGGTTTGGGGACTGGACGTAGTGGGACCCTTCCCAGAAACTAAAACAAATCAACGTTTCCTAATTGTAGCCATCAACTTTGCCACACGTTGGCCCATCTGCTGGGCAACAAAAGATCACAAGGCGGAAACAATAAATTTATTCATCAATAAAGCAATCATAGCGGACTACGGCACTCCAGACTACATCATAACAGATGGAGAAAAAGAGCTAACAGGCCACGTAGTAAATGACAATCTAAAAACAAAGAACATCAAACACTCCACAACCTCTCCCTACAGGCTACAGGCCAACAGCAGAGTTGAACGCCTGAACAGCAGCCTTATCAGAACCCTGGAGAAAATAATGGATGGCAAAGCCAAAGACACATGGCCGCTCTATGTGAAACATGCATTACTAGTATCCTGGGTTTGTACCAATCAAGGGACAGGCTACTCACTGTTTGAACTAACATACAGGTACAAGCCAGAAATAGTCACCTGCAATAACCAACCATATGTGAAGATCCCCCCAGGGAAACCTCCCACAATAGAACAGAAACCAGCTCTATAACACATACGCCTCAAAGCCAAACTGGCTGAAATAAAGAGACTCAAAACTCAAAAGGTAACCTCAACAGAGGACCCACTCCCCATCAACTCCCCCATCTGGGTCCTAGCTGGGAACAGAAAGAAGCTAGACTCAGTACACAGGGGACCAGGAAGAATCATCAGATACCAACCAGACAGGAACACCTACCTGGTTAAGTTCCAGGGTGCCAAAGAGCCCATCACCAAAAAGTACCACAGATCTTGCCTCCGCCCTAGCAAAGGAGAACACTTAACCCAGTTGGTGCCCACTAGTAAACAACTCCAGGAACATCAGGCAGCAGCCGTCAAGACAAAGCCCCCTCCTGATGTACCTGAGTAACCTCTTAAGGGAGGGGTGTGTTGAGGGTCTGGATGTACAAGTATTCTGGCTATTGCCATCACACCTAAAATCCAGTCATTGCCCAATTTGATGCCTTTCCAATATACCATTTGACATACTAGAAATGGCAACAAACCAATATCACATGACTGTCCAGGTATCCAACAACTTGAACCCATCCAGCACATGACCAGCCCCTGGGTTTGGTCCAACTAATATCCCCACCACAGCTAAATATATATAAGTCTAAAGTATCACCCAATAAAAGATACTTCTTCTCTTCCTACTTTTATATTCAAAGCTTCCCCAAAAGGTGCTCCTTATCAAGTGCCTTAAATACTTCATTAAAAATTGCAGTTTTCAAATATTCAGTTCCAATTTGAAATTCAGTTTTTATTAAAAACTTTTCATATTAATTGATGTTTGTGAAGGGAAATCTTTGGATGCTTTTGTATATGTATTCATCAAAGTTTAATTTGATATCCCCACAAATTTCATTCATTTCTTTAAAGTTGATACTTGATCCAATTCATATGCTTCCCTCAATCACAGCAAGCACCCCACGGGTGGTAAATATTCCCTATTTTTAGCTTCACTACTTGAAAAATTAAACATATTCTGTTGAATTATTTTATTTATTTGTTTTACAGGGGCTACCAGTGACTGATAACCCCTGTAAAACCAACTTGGTGTATAAGCCGCCACTTCCGCGACCTCATCCCCATTCCTGGTGATGACTAAAATAAATATAAGTAAAACATAAAAAGACTTAATAGTTGTTTCCCCTGTGGCCCCCTCAGCCACAGGCACCACTTCAGTGAACTTCATGAGTGTTGACTGCTCTTTATTAATTTTCCTGGGCTTAATTTTTATTATTTTTCTTGCAACTTGTGTTTCTTCTTGATTTTCATTTGGTAAAGTTTCTTTATTTTGTGAAGCGCTACTGCTTCTTGCTTGTGTTTTGTTTTTGTCTGTTTCCATTTGGTTGGTTTCCTCTTCATTTGTGTTGATTTCCTTTGGAACTTTGTTTTCTTTGATTAGTTTGATCTTATTATTTTCTTTGGCCCCCTGCCAGAACTCCCACAAATTTTAGGCTGCATCATTGAAATTCAGACTTGATAGAATTGTTCCCTGGAGATTTAGTAATGCTTCTTTATTCTTTTTGTCTATAATATTGCCTAGTTTGTTCATAGCATTTTCTTTTGACTGGATTAGTGGCTGGCCCTTGTCACCCAGCTTTCCTGTCACTATTTCCCTGATATTTTTTTGTTTTCAACAACCTTTTGCAGGTGTACTTCTAATTTGTTAACCAAGTTATAGATAGTTGACATTTTGTTTGAATTACATCAAAAAACTGGTTTTTATAGTACTATCTTCAACGCATAAATATTTTTCATCATCATTAATAAATTAAAGACAATAAACGTAAATATTGCATTAAGATATTGCAATTAGACATCAACTCTTGATATTTTGATATTATGTGCATAACTCAGTGCATTTTTTTAATAAAATCCATTGTAAACGTGGCTTTTTTATTTTAAATTATAATAAAAAAGCCACATTTACAATGGATTTTATTAAACAGAATGCACTGAGTTATGCACATAATATCAAAATATCAAGAGTTGACGTCTAATTGCAATATTTTAATGCAATATTTACGTTTATTGTCTTTAATTTATTAATGATGATGAAAAATATTTATGCTCATAATTTTAAGCTATTTGTAAAATGTACAACATTGTATTAATTATGGGAAATGTTGATAATGTAAAAAGAAAATATTACTAATTATGAATTGAAAGAGAGATATCAATTTTAACAAGTTGTTGCAAAGAAAATATTAATTTACTAATCAAAGGACGGGAAGGGGAGGGAATGGGCGTAATCAACATTGCCTTCATCTGCGCCTGTGAAAGGGGCAGAATCAGAGATAGTGGTGAGTGAATGGGTGGTGGTTTGGGAGTCAGGGTTGGAAGGCAGGTGGCTTAATGGGGGAGTTGGGGAGGCAGGGTTTGTTGACTGGGAAGAGGCAGCAAGAGCTGATTGCTTCAATTGCTTGAATTCTTCTTCTGTCACATATACTGGCTTGACAAAACAGATGGACTAGCGTGGGGGGAGGCAGGGGTCCTTTCTGGACTTATCACTATCACTTGCATAGAAGATGATGAGATCAAATAAGTCCTGGACGGACGCGGAAGAAAAAAGCTCATACCCCTTATCAATTTTGGTGCATAGTTTGTTGTAGGTGGCAGGCTTTAAGCGCCTGAGGGCGGAACCAAAATTGTAGAGACATATATATGCAAGATGCATGTTGGCATAGTTGATGGGGTAGGACCAGCAGGTATGTCCCGCAGCCCTATTTCTTGAGTAGCTCATTCCTGCTGCTCCATCTCAGCACTCAGTACAACTGTGTGCACATTGTTTTGTGTGGCCCACTCCTCCAGCATGGCCTTGAGCTCTGTCTGGTAGGCATACTCATCTGCGGTGTTCAATATTGCCAAGTAATAATTGACACCCAATGGGGAAACTACCAATAAAACTCCAACAAAACAATACAAGATTGGGCCGCGCTTGTACACGTCAGACTAAATACACTTTTCTCCATAGTCTTGAATACTTGCAGATATCTTAGCAAATGACAGAAAGATGAAATCATTAGGGGCCCTCATTGCCTTTCCTTTGATAAAATTAATAATAGTTGAATTGTAGGGGTTGGTATCCACCAAAATGGGGCCACTGAGAACTTGATTGGACAAGATTCTAGCAGCAACCGCAACTCTGTGCATCCACAAATTCACCATTTTTTTGTTGGTGAAGATGCCGCGGAGTCCCAAATGGAGACGTACCTGGACCAGGGGCATCCACAGGTCACGTTCCATAATGGCCATCATAAGGGGATGGGCAGTGTCACCTTTGGTTGAAGTACAGGCGCCAGTTGGGGTCTTCTTGGTAGGGGGCCACAGTTGGCTAGGGCTTGCAGGGTTGCAGCCACAGTGGACTTTGCAAACCCCATTGTGGCTGCAATTTCCCCAAGAGACATAAGCTTCCCTCAATTTTCAACCATTTTGAGAACAATCTCCAGAGTGATTAATTTTCTTCTGCGTCTTGCAGGCTGATTGGCTGGGGGAGGGATGTGTCTGTCTTGGGAACCTGACAGTGCCATCTTATTGGCTGTTTCAGGGTTCTGGGCTCTCTGAGTGACCCCATGGCTCAAATGGCTGGTTCCAGATGCCATTGTTGATACAGGATTTGGGTTGGCAGCTGCCTGTGCGTGATGGGCAAACAGGGCCATGCTGGAAGTTGCAGGAGAAAGAACACACTCCTGGGTAGTGCTTGCAGAGGGGCCTTTGTGTTGGGAGTGGCCATAGAGGGAGGCTTCACTGTTAAGAAACCCAGTGTAGCCCTGCATGATTTTTTCAAGGCCAGGGAACAGCTTGTTGACTTAGTTGTTGTTGAAAGAAGACATAATAAATTTTTATTAAAAAATTTTAAACCCAAAAAGAGACGTATATATTTTAGTCAATTTTATTGTTAAGTATGTTAAGTTGGTGAATAGTAGGATCTAAATTTTAGCCATCCTAAATTGGAATAGGGTGATTTTTGGGAATTTATATGATTCCTAAAAGAATTAGCACAAATCCATTCTATATTCTTTAGAATCCTTTTTGAGACACCAATAAATTATATTTATTTCAAATTTCTTGCAATTATGATTTGAAACTTGGTTCTTGGATTTGACAATCCCACAATTTCAGATTTGTTAAGTTTTCCATGATGTCTATGATTTGTTTGAAATACAGGAAATCTCAGATTGTACATTAGAATCCTGCATTTCTGATTCATGTATCTCACATTTGTTTGCTGAGTTTTGTCTTTTGCTAGTTGAGTTATCTTCTCAAGAGATTAGAAATTTGCCAATTTACATAAACCAAAAAAAGTCAAATTAAATTGTTAATTTTATTGTTGAAACCACAGGCTTGACCTGCCAGCAAGGTTCCAACCAAGCGGGTTTGTGACCCGCAATCCAATTATCCAGTCACCCAAAGCCAGACTAGGAAGTCAACTCAAATTACCAAATCCATCAATATGAACAGATAATGATCCTTCACAGTGGATACCTTGATTTGGCGCTTGACTCATTATCAGGATCAAGCCACCCCCTTCTTTCATCCAGCCATGTGATCACCAATCATGTTCCTGATATCCATTGATTCACATGAACTATATAATCATTATCTCTCAATAAAGAGAATTATCTATCTTCTAAATATTTTTCCCCATGTAACTCTGCTAAAACAGCACAGTTACAACAATGGTAGCACAGGTAGGTTCTCCATCCTACCTTATCTTGAAAAATTCCGCCTGTTGCCTGCACACGCCGCAGCCAACAAATCCTTGACAGAATTATGTCTGACCTCCCGCCCAACTGGACTCTGTATACTCCTGGTACCAAGATACCTGATTGTTTTGTCCTCTACCAAAACACGGTGATCCCACTACCCGCCTTCAACGCCCTGTCCACCCAAGGGTTCTTTCAGGCACCTTCCTCAATGCTGCAACCAGCTGACAAAACCACCATGCCTGTCTATGTTGCACAAAGACTTTGCAGTGCCGCCTTAGAGCCCTTTGCTGGGGCCAACAACGACAACACTGCCGCATGGATCCAGTCCACTCAAAGCAACCTGGCTCAGATGGAATTCCCACAGCAATTTTGGATTGCAGAGATTTTCATTTGCCTGACCCATGACACTGGCACCTGGTGTGACAAGTGGCACAAAGAGCACACTGACAAGAACTGGAATACCTTTAAGCAAGACTTCTTGGCGAGGTTTGTGCTTAAGGATACAGCGCTCATGATCATACGTCAAGTAAAGAACCTGACCCAGACAGGCACTGTTAAACAACTCACCTGCGCCTACAAGGAACTCTGTCTCTGTGCCCCATCTGACATGGCCTTTGATACCCCAGCAACACACCTCATGTACTACAACGCCCTCAAGTTGCACGTGATGAGACATGTGAACCTGGACCAAGTAACCAACCTGCAAAGCCTGTACCATGAAGCAGAAAAAGGGAACAAACATCAAATGCTCTACACAAGGCACAGACTGGGAAACAAGAAAGGCCCAAGGACTCCCATCTAAGCGGGCGCTCCTCTCAACCACCTCCTGGAGGCAACAGCAACAAAAACAACCACAAACCCACGGGTTTGAACGGGAATGGGAATGGAAATAACGGCCAGTCAAATTGTACCCATTTCCGTGTCACTGCCACCCAAGGCAACCAGGATGAGGGAAAAGCCTGGGGAGAGCACTAAGCAAGCCAAGCTCTTCCCACGCAACTCCTGACTTGCCCAACAATGAATACCAACCCAAGGATGTGGACCAATGCCCAATGATCCAAGTGCCCTCGGAAGACCCGGTACTATACACCATCACCAGACATCCCAATAAATTGATGTCCTATCCTTTCTGCTTTTGCAGTTACACAGGCTCAGCACTTCTGGACTTGGGCGCAGATCAAACCTTAGTCAATAGTAGCTTTGTGGATAAATTCAAGCTGGCCACTAATCCTTTGCAGATTAAAAACGTGGTCCTGGCTGATGAACACCACATTGCTGTGACAAAGGAAACTGCCCCCTTCTCTGTCATGCTTGAGAACCTCCACTCCAACATCCAAGGTCCCGTCATTGACTTCCCTAAGTTTGACATTGTACTGGGACTAGACTGGTTACAGAAAAACAACCCCCACATGGACTGGGCAACCTCAGTGGTGACCATCAAGTGTGAAGGTGTCAACCACCAGATCTACCCGGACTCTGTAGACCAACTCCTACGCAACCACGTCTTTGTACACATCACAGAGACTTTGGACAAGAAGGGAAACCTGAAAGCAATTGACTGGAATTCCTGCCAGTATGAAATCATACACTTCAAGGACCACCAGGACACCTCCATGCCTCAAGATTGCAACATTGTGGCCCATCACCCAGAAATCTTTAAGGAAGCGTTACCTGGGCTACCCCCTGAGAAACACATCCAACACTCTATCCAACTAAAGGGGGCTGTACCCAAGGCACATCCCATCTATCAACTGACCCCAAAAAAGGACAACACCCTGCGCGCCTATTGCAAGGAGGCACAGGAAAAAGGACTTATCCTCCCCTCACAGTCTCCCTTTGGGGCCACCGTATTTTTTGTGGCTAAAAAGGACGGTACCTTACGCCTGGTCACAGACTACCACGCCTTGAACAAAGTCACCATTAAGAAGTGTTACCCATTGCCACTGATTGACAATCTCTTTAACGCCTTGGGAGGAGCCACCGTCTTCTCCAAGATTGATTTAACTGCAGGCTACAATCAGATTTGTATTAAGGATGAAGACATCCCCAAGACAGCCTTCCGCACCAAGTACAGTTCCTACAAATGCGTGGTACTCAGCTTTGGCATGACCAATGCCCCGTCCACCTTTGTAACCTTCATGAACAAAGTGTTTGCGCCACACATAGGCAAAAACGCCCTAGTGTACCTGGACAATATTATTGTCTACAGCCCCTTGGTGGAACAGCACCACAAAGACCTGGAGGAAGTCTTTGCAACCTTGGTACAGCACAAACTGTTGGCCAAGCCCTCCAAATGTCAGTTCTTCTGTTAGAACTAGATGACAAGCTGCACTATTCAAAGAAAAATTATGTGGATATAGTAAGCACAGAGTTAATTGTTTGAGTAACAGTAAGCCAAATTGGGAAGGTGTGATCATTCTGGAGCCGCAACCTGTGGAGCACAACATGGTGATTAAAATTGAGGTCAAGAAGATCATTTTCAGAGGAAAATTAGAATAATGATGAGAAGGCGCGGTGAAGTAAAAGGCAGGCCAGGTGACAGCAAAGGAGTCCGAAGCCATCTGAATCATGGTCCCAGCCATATTGTCAAAGACAGGGGCCAATAGGCCCAAATACACAACCATGAGGTTTATTTTCTGTTTTATTCCAAGGTGAATAAGATATCTAGAAACAAGTTTCTAGAGGGGAAATGGGAAAGTCTTAAGGGAGTTCAGGATGGGGGTGGTGGGGTTTGTCAACATCTGATTGGTTATCAAGAATATTTTCAGCAGTGGGAGGTCCTGCATTAGAAGTTATGTTGATGTTGTCATAATTCAAAAAATTCCGGCGACCAGTGGGTCAAGCGCTTCCATCACCAAATAACGTGTAACAGGTGATTTTCTTGTCATAGTTATTTGGATAAAAATATGATAGATCCAGATTTTCCAGGGCTATTTGAGTGCTCCCAGCTTTGACCCATTTTTTTGTCAATTACAGCATTTAAGTTGTCAATTTCTCTTAAGGGTTTGGCAGCGGTTCTTTGTTGGTTTCTGGTCTTACGGGGGCATGTTATTCCTTTCATTTGGTTTTCTACCGTAACATCTTCTGGGAGCAACTACCCTGCTTGGGACACATAGTCTCAAAAGACGGCATCAAACCCAACAGTCAGAAGATAAAAGCCATCTGCAAGATGCCACCTCCCAAAGACAAATCAGAACTCTGCATCTTCTTGGGAATTGTGGCCTATGTACAACGCTTCATACCAAACTGTGGCATCTTGACTGCCCCCTTGTCCACCATAACAGGCGCCAAGTCCAAGTTTGTATGGACCCCCCAATGTGACCTCTGTTTTAGACGTCTCAAGGAAAAGCTCACAACAGCGCCCATCTTACAATACCCCAAACAAGACAGAGAGTACCAGATAGAAACCAAAGCCTCAGATGCATCCATTGGGGGAGTACTGCAAATTAAGAATAGTGATGGTGACTTCCTGCCTGTAGCCTACAAATTGCGCAAACTGACAGATGGCAAGTCTTGATACCCAATCCACAACAAAGAACTGCTGGCCATTGTACACTGCCTAGTCAAATGGCGCTGTTACCTGGAACGGCAGGAAGAATTCACAGCACTAACCAATCATAAGTTGCTCATCTACTTCAAGACACAAGCAAACCTGTCACGCCGCCAAGCGCAGTGGATGGAAATCTTAGAAAGCTTTAACATGCTCATCCAATATAAGCCTGGGGCCAAGCTTGCCATGGCAGACGCCCTGTCCTGTCTGTATGTCCGCGCTTCTAGGGGAGAGAATGGGCTCAACCCAGACTGGCCTCTCCTAGTGCTATGTACAAAAGACAAAGGGTTCCCTTCAGGTACAACCAATATCACAAAAGAAACAGACATCAAGAATGAACACCTCTTTGCTGACGTATACAGGACTCTTCACAGAAAAATGTTGGATGGCACAACCATTCCCTACATTCCCACACATCAACAAGTTGATACCATTCTTTGCTATCACAGAGATTTTGGACACACTAAGAGCCAAAATCTATACAAATTCCTAAAGCATAAAGCCTGGTGGCCAACCTTATATTGCAATGTCCAGAAAGTGTTAGAACAGTGCGAGGTCTGCAAAAAGTTTGCCAAAAGCAAAACCCTGCCTAAGTCTGTACTTCCCATTCAAACCAAACTACTGTTCAAAGTATGGACTCTTGACATTGTGGGCCCCATGCCAGGAAAGCACAAGAACAAAAAAATACATCATCACAGCCATTGATTTTTCAACAAGATGGCCAGTAGCCCAAGCAGTGAAGGCACACCCTGGTAACAACGTCTGACAATTCATTGGCAAGGAAAAAATCAGCAGGTTCAGAAAGCCAGAACTCCTGATAACCAATGGAGGCAAAGAATTGACCTCTGAAGACACCAATGTGTACCTCACCAAGAATGGGGTCAAACACACTATCACAACACCGTACCATCCACAGGCCAATGGACGCTTAGAGCGGCTTAATGGTAGCCTCATGCAAGCCCTAGCCAAACTCACTGCCGGAAGACCTGAAGACTGGTATAAGCAGCTACTGACTGCATTACTTGTGTGCCAAACCCAAGTGAACAGATCCACCAGAAAAAGCCTGTTTGAACTGGTATACAGAGCACAGCCAAATATCATTCAAGCATTGACAGGACCCAAACAGGAAATTCCAAGTCAAGTCCCCCCTTGCTCATATCCTCAAGTAGTAGAGGCCAACAGCAAACAAGCAGCCAAAGAAAAGGAACACTTACAAAAGACCTTCATTCCTATCTGCAATAGACATGAAGTTGGGGACAAATTCTGGGTTATGAATGTTGACAAAAGCAAACTACAACCCAAGAAAGTAGGGCCAGTGATAATCCTAAAGGTAAACAACAATAACACTTACCTTGTGCAAGGGCTTGGGAAACGCAAGCAAGACAAGACCTTACACCACAACCGCCTATAACTCTGCAAAGCAAGACAGAAACAACAAGAAACCGTCCTGCCTGCCACCAAACAGCAACTGATTCAATATGATGCCCGGGCTCCTGACAACCTCCCTGACAACCTGCCCCCAGAGGAGGCCAACCTTCAGCCAGGGTGTGTGTGTCAAAAACGCAGGCTCAACCCGCCAGCAAGGTTCCAACCAAGCGGGTTTGTGACCTGCAATCCAATTATCCAGTCACCCAAAGCCAGACTAGGAAGTCAACTCAAATTACCAAATCCATCAACATGAACAGATGATGATCCTTCATGGTGGATACCTTGATTTGGCGCTTGACTCATTATCAGGATCAAGCCACCCCCTTCTTCCATCCAGCTGTGTGATCACCAATCATGTTCCTGCTATCCATTGCTTCACATGAACTATATAATCATTATCTCTCAATAAAGATTATTATCTGTCTTCTAAATTTCCCCCGTGTAAATCTGCTAAAACAGCACAGTTACAACATTGTTTAATATTTTAATTTTCACTTAGCTGAGTTGCCTGCAAAAGTGATTCAAAATTTGGATCAAGGATTTGAAAATCCCACATTTTTACGTCCAGGTTCTGAATTTACAGTATGGCGACAACCAAAAATACCTCAGATTAAAACAAAAATGATTTCAGATTTAATCAAAATCCAACTATCAGGTTAAAATATACACTCTGTTAACAGGGATTTTTGGCATTAATGGACAAAATGGGCCAACACAGCAAAGAAGTGCTCACAGACAAAGCAAAAACATTCAAAATATAATCTGAAATACATGGATTCACAAACAAAATGGTGTGAGTTGACTTTTGGTGTACATATGTTTACTTTTTGAATTGGTGATGAAATACACCCAAGCACAGTGAGTCAAAACTCAATCAAAAAATGAAACACAATAGAACTCACTATGTAAACAAAATCACTCAATCATTTTGTGCAATGTATTGTAATCAAGAATGATACCAAGGTATCTAAAATAAGACACAAGATCTGAAACATAAATTTTAAAAATATTGTGTTGGGTGCTTAATTTGGCGTAAAATCTGGGGAAATGGGTGGAAATTATTTCAGGTATTCAAAAATGGGTGTTGTAAAACCAGAAACAACTAATTAAGAAATAAAATATTTATAATTGGGATATTGGGTGGGGAAAGCTCTAATTAAGTATTCATATTCAAATAAAAGAAAAAGTTAAAACCAGGGAGTCACTTAATTAAAAGTTATTTAGTATTTTATTAAACTATAAAAATTTAAGGAACACAACCACAGAGTACCAATGCACCCATTGTGCGCTGCAGTTGCGGTTGCCCCCACGGGTCAAAGAATAGAGTTAGTGCAACACAAATGCCTACTCATGAAGGAGACAGGAGAGGAGAGTTCAATAGTGACGCTGCACTGACACAGCCGTTTTGAGGAGCACAAGCTGCTAGGGTGAGGAGCATAAACCCTCAGGTCCCCAAGCTGACCTGGAAGCCCACCAAGGTTACCTTAACCAAGAAATTTAGAAACAAGAGGTAGAACTTACTTCATATGTGTTTGGCGTTGTGTACCGGCAAGAGTTGGACCTGTCAGCCATGCTGGAGAAGGTGAAGCCTGTACTTGCTACTAGCTACAAGCCCTACATCAGTGATGGCAATCAGGAAGATGACAAGGAGCCTGAGTTCTTCAGAACTGATGAGGGACAGTTGGTGCTAAAGAAAGTTGCAGCCTTCTACAACAAGTTACCCATGCCTTGCAAGCCAGTCTCTGAACAGGATCCCAATTCAACTACTCTCACTAAGCCCGCTCAGAAGCGCATCCCAGATATCAAACACATCATCCTGCTTAAGCTAATGCGTGAATCTGGTGACTACAAGGCGGCCACGGTCATTGTTGGAGTGGATCCAAAGTACGCCAGCAAGACCTTCAACAAGTTCATCAATACAGGCCAAGTCCTTGCTGCAGAGAAATCCTTGCATGTGCCAACCATGCTCACCAAAGAGCACAAATGGGCAATCTGCCAGTAAATAACCTGAGATTGCCATCTTGAACTAGCAAATATACAGGCCATGGTCAAATCTACTTTTGGGGTTGAGGCCTCAATTTCTTTTTACTACCATCTACTCAAGGGAATGCGCTTTTCCTGCAAAAAGCTTGGAGTATCTTCCTATAATAGAAACAGCCCAACCAGCATCAAGACTTGGAAAAAATACGCTGAGGCATACACTGCCCTCAACGCCAAGGTGACAGTCAAATTCTACTAAATTAATAAATCAGCATTTGCCTTGTCAATGCGCAATGGGTATGGGTATGTCCCCTGAGGCTCCAATGACAGGATGGCTTGGCGTGCTACAGTCCACGCCACAGCCTATTTGATGGTGGCTCTCCTTGGTCCAAAGGGGGTCAAGCTCTATCAAATGATACTAGGCTCCCACAACAGCTGTACCTTTCTAGCATTTCTCTGATTGGTCCAGGAGCACCTGAGGCGCACAAGCCCGGGCTACACCAATGTAATTGTGCTGGACAATGTTGGTCTCCATAAGGTGGCTGATATTCTTGAGGAATTCCCAATGATTGACATTAGCATTGCAGTGGGCCCCCAGCAATTGGCCACGGCAAATTTGCGCCTTCTCTTCCTCCCTGCCTATTTGCCCTTCCTAAATCCCATCAAGGAAGTCTTTGGGTGACTCAAGAAGTTTTCAAGCAAGGAACCCCAATTGGGACCAAGGATCTGTTTAATTTGCTGCAGGCCAAGATTCACACCCTCCCAGCTGAGACTGTGGCCAAATTCTATGGCCACACTGATTTGTTATCCCTGTGTGCCTTGCCAAACAATCAATCAATTAAAGGCTTAGCTTGTCAGACTTTTTATATTCTCTAATTTACTAGTCAAGATTTATTAATTATAATTTTATATTTAGATGATTCCAAGCCTGCAATCACATTCAGCAGGACCATCAATGAAGGTGAGTAATTTATTTATTTGTAATCATTTTTTATTATGGCATCTAAGGGTATCCCAAACGCTTGATACTAGATTACGCAAATATATTTATATCACTTTTGTTGAATAAATATAAAAATAAGATTAAAAAAGTTAAATGTAAAGTGTACAAATTTGAAGTAGATTTTATTGAAATATATTATTATGCTTTTATTAAGACCTTTCCTGGGATATATTTGCAAATCTTGCTTGCTAAAATAAGATTTTTTAAAAAATTATTATAATAAAAATAATCTATAGTATATAAGATGTTTATTGATATATAGAAAAAATCAAGCACACCTATAATGAGTTTGGCAGTATGTACCCACCTCACAATGGAGCTGGCACACAACCTCCACTGCCACACTGTGGATGGTGGATACACCCTGGTTAAAATACTCCCGCCTGCTGGTGAAAGGGAGTATAGTCAGGTGGGAGTGAAGCAGCAGCTTCTCTGGCAGGGCTGCAAACCCGTAAATTCCAGCCAGGACCAGGGCATTGTGGATGACGTGGTCCACCAAGTCATATCTGGGGGGGGGACCTTCTTCCCATCCAAGGTGAGCTGGGCCTTGTCAATCCCAAGGAGGACCCTGTCCAGGTCCTCTACAGACGCGGCCATCCCAAAGTAAAAGAGGAACCCCAGGTAAACAACAAGGTGAAGCCTTTTCCCAGAAAAGGCTTCTGTAAACTCACAGAGATTATTATACACAGTACTAATATTCTTCTTGTGCTTTGTCTTGGCAAACATGAGCTCCATTGCTAGAGGGACCCCTATCTCATTGGCACTCCAGGCCATCCTGAAGTCAGCAAGGAGGATTTTGGTCTTCATTACGGCTGTTGCATCTGCAACAGCCAGTTTTCCTACCACACACCCAAAGTTCTCCAGCAGGTAAGAGAGCATATGCTCTACAGAAAAGCAGAAGCAAGCAGCCACATGAGCCCGGCCCATCTCTGGTACATTCCTGAATGGGAGCGTCTCCAGAATGTCCCAAACAAGCTCAATGGAGTTTACACAGTAAACTCCACTGAGGACCACCAGGTCAAGGCAGACCAGTTGTGCATCCTTGTAGGCAGTAACTGCCCACTCAGATGCCCCCTCAGAATGCGTCAGCCCGGCTAGTGCGTCCCTTGTCATTGGGAAGGACCTGTGAATTCTTTCTTTGAGCTCCCACAAGACAGGGGGGACAGATAGAGCTGCCTTGCCACATGATTGGCGTAGTTGGCATATAATGTGGTGGGGACAAAGGGGACCAGGACACGGCAGAGTTCACTGTCAATGTTTTCTAAAAAAAGGTAAGTATTTTGAAAATTTTATTAATTTTATTTTTTAGGTACCTTCTTGTGTTTCCTCTTTGCCAGCGGCTTCAGCAGGCTTAGCCATTCTTGGTGCAAGCAGTTTGGCAGGCAATTCTGTATTCTCAGTTCTTGCTTGCTTGGCTGGCTTAAGATGTGCATACATCTCAGGATTGTTAACCCAGACAGATGGCACAGAGAGGGCAAACAACTTGAACTGGAGGCCCCCAACTACAGTTTTTTGAACGTTAAGAAGACGCTCAATTGTTATTTTGGGGGTGTCTGGCATCTTGGCTATAAGTGACTTGGTGGACACCTTTTCAATTTTGTCCCCTGTAAGAACGGCAGCCTTGACTTTTGCCTTGACCTTGCAGTCAATGTCTTTGATTTTGGCAATTGCCAAGTTGAGGTCTTTGAGTAGTTTTTCAAGTTCTACCATTTGATTTTTTTACAAACCTTTCCATATTTTTTATAGCTTTACCCCCAATAAACTCTGTTTTATTCTGATACTATTGCCTCTTTGTTTATCCCTGTTTGTTTTCCCATTACTACATTATCCCATTTTTTTACCCCTTGTGTATATGTTTTACGCTCAACTCAATATATGTTGTTTGCTTTGTATTGGCATTGTTTCCTTAATTGCCATATTATTTTTGGCGCTGTGCACAGCCCCTTGTGAAAATATTAACAACAATTTGGTGATCAGCTAAATTTGAATTAGAAAATTATAGGTTAACTTTTTTTAGATAAAGTTGTTACTGATCCAAATTCAAAACCTTAATGATAAACTTTAAGCCAATCAAGAGCCAAGTGATAAAGTAATTTTTGTGACATAAAGTGTCATTTAATAACTCTTTGATGCATGTGCGCTAATTAATATGATTGGCTGGATCTTTTGCTATTGTGCGCCATTGTTGCTGTGGCAAGTTGTTGGTGGACTAGTGCTAACCCAGAAGCTGATTGGGCACTAGTCCACCAACAACTTGCCACAGCAACAATGGTGCACATTAGCAAAAGATCCAGCCAATCATATTAATTAGCGCACATGGATCAAAGAATTATTAAATGATCCTTTATATCACAAAAATCACTTTATCACTTGGCTCCTGATTGGCTTAAAGTTTATCATTAAGGTTTTGAATTTGGATCAGTAACAACTTTATCTAAAAACAGTTAACCTGTGGGGTTCCTGTCCACTAGTCCCCAAAGTGTGTCCTGGATTGTAGCCAGGGACCGGCTGGAAGGGATTGTCATTCTCTAGTAAGGGAAAATGTTTTTTAGAAATATGTATAGGGGTTGAAATAGGCTTTTATTCACTCTAAGAAGGAAGATCCCCTTAGAAACCTTCTGGTATATGGCCCGGGGGTCAAGGAAACAATATGGATTTGCCATACTTGGAGTCCTCCAACAATATATTGGACTCCTTGTACTTGGTCTTGGACTCCTGCACCTTAGTCTTGGACGTCTTCACCTTAGACTTGGACGCCTGATCCTTAAACTTGGACTCAGGCGCTGCGCTTAGGATCCAGCTTCTTATTCATGGGCTCCTGCTCCGTTATATTGGGTTGTATAAGTCCAACTAAGCTCCTGCTGGTGATCAAAAGGCTTCCAAAACCTCTTGGCAAAAACTCAAAATGCCTCAGAAAGATCCCGTCAAAGACCCAGAAAGACCTCCAAAAGACCCCATAACGTTCCAGCTAGTCATCTTTTTATAGTGTCCTTTTCCCAACGGTTCCGCCTTCAAAATAGCTTTCTTCAGAAGCTTAAACTATTGCTGCTCACTTTTTTCCTATAATAACTTAAGCTTACATACTTACTTTCTCAAAAGCTTAAAGTATTAATTCACTATTTCCTTGCTTATACTTTAAGCTTTTGGCTTCCAACCAATCATATTCATCAGGAAATCTGCCAGAACTCAACCAATGAATGCAGAGCGCAGAAATAGATCATTTCTGAAGTTCCACTGCAATCCAACTAAGAAATCAATTTCCACCGCTCAAACCGTTCAAATTGACAACTCTTTGCGCACCAAAGTGTTAACCAGTCCATTATTCCGGCACCATTTCTTCCTGCATTCAACCCAAACCCATTTAAATAGTAGAATACTATTTAAAATGTTCTTTCTGGACCTCTTCAACGTTTTCCCCATATATTTACAAATATAGTAAAATCCAAGGAAAACGTCCCACCAAAACAACCTTGTATCCCGTGCTCATAGCAACATACCTTCATCTATCCTAGGAACTTAATAAATAAATATCTTACCCACACTTCTATCCACATTCATTCTTGATTTTAATAATAAACCAAGTCAAAACATTCCACATCTTCCCACTTTGGAAAATCAATTTGGCAAAATCTTGGCTCATTTCTCCGGACCACCAGTTCTTCATCATCATCTTCTGATCCTTCAGCCAGCTTCTGTATCATGATCAGCTAATCCTGCATCATGGTCTTCAACCACATCTTCCAGCTCTTAAGCTTAACTAGCAAACAGTTCATCTCAGTCAACAAACAGCCTATTCCAGGCTCCAAACAGCTCATTCCAGTCTTCTAACAGCTTATCAGTCCTCTGGCTAGTCCTTTATCATGACCAGCTACTCCTGCATCATGATCCCTGAGCCCTTCCACTTATCCTCACTAGAAACCATCTTTTTTCCACCTGCACAATGAACCATATTGGTTCCTACAATTCAATATGAATTAACCGTCCATCAACTAGCCTTCACTGTGACCAAACAGTCCCTCCTGCTAGTCTTTTCTGTTAATTCTGTGAACAACCTTGGTTCTTTATCTCAGTCCCCATTACCAGAACTTGTAGACCCAGGCATGAGTCTACATCAAACTGGCGTTTGACTGGGCCCTTGAAAGTGGTACTCCACTTAGGCCATTCAATCATAGATCAATGTCTATGTGTTGTCTTTACTCACCCAGGTGATTAAGTCTGAACTTTCAGTTGCAGAGTAATCAGCTCTACTTCCCAGAGGTCTGGTCACACCAAGTTCTGCAGCTTCTTCCCCAAGCAAACCGCCTTGGTGACACCTCCAAGCAAATCTATACCCTCCAATGCTCACTTTGGGTTCTCCCCCAAAGCTCTCACAGGGGCATAAACGAGGACACCCTACCAGTTTTTTAGGTAGGATGCTTGCTCACAGACCTCCTGTAAGCGTATCAGGGTACGTAGAGCCCTTAGAGCTCTTCTCCTCCCTGGCAGCCCGCGTTACCTGCCAGGGATCCAAAACCTTCCCCCCAGAAAGACAAAGTTCTCTGCTTTCTATCTCTTTCTTCACCCTTCTGCAGCCACAGTTCCCTGCTAGGTGAAGAACTATAGCCTAAAGCAGCCAATATCTTCTGCTTGGTGGAGGCAACATCTGCCTCTGGTAGTCCTTTATTACCTACCAGCCAGGCCTTACTTACCCTAGTAGTCCTATGTTACCTACTAGGCTCACCTTACTTACCCCTAGTAGTCCTATGTTACCTACTAGGCCTCTACCTGCAACAAACAACCAAACTTTTTCTTGGCCAACATTAACCCTGCCTGAAAACCACCAAACATGTGGACTGTCAGATAACCTATAATTTTCTAATTCAAATTTAGCTGATTACCAAATTGTTGTTAATGTTTTCACAAGGGGCTGTGTTTGGGTACTAAAAATAACTGTGTTCTGGATCTATATACACGACATAGTAAATATACAATTTTATAGAAATAAGCTGAACATAAAGAATAAAACCAACTATAAATGTCAGGGATCCAGTCTTGGGCAGCCGGCCTGTTGTTTCCAGGGGTGACCTGGGCCGGGTTTTTTGCGGGCAATACCCACCACAAGAGGGGAGCTAACTTAAAAAGGTAAGAGACTGTAAGGTCTCATAGTTTGGGGAAGATGGTTGTAAACCAAAGCTTTAATACTGTTTATATTTATGTTGGTCAAATACAAAAAAGTAGGTAAGGTTTGTAGTAACAACTGGACTAGGGCTCCTAGAAGCTTGTAGGAGGTAAAATAAGGGCTGAGGCAATTGATTAATCCTAAGAAAACAAAATAGAACCCAGTCTTAATGACTGAGGACTTGGTCAAAAAATCAATTTCTAAATCAGGGAATTGCTCACCACTAGTTGTAGGATTAAAACTATCAATAAGCAAATTGTGAGTATTATTATAGAAACTAACTAACTTATGAAATAGAAAGTCAAAAGGAATAATAAGATCAAAAATAAGGTTAAACTAAAATTAGAAAAGAAACACAAGCCACAAAACCTAAACAAGTACCTTTTTTGAGGTGCAAGTCAAACAATCTCAACTTACTGTTAAGATTGGAAGACCAAGCCTTTTTATTTAGCTTGGCAGTGAGGTGCAGAATTAAGGTGAATAATTTAAACCAAGATTGGTTAATGATATAGTGAGGAGAACAGAAAAACCAAAGCACATGTCTTTGTGGTTTAAACTTAATAAGTTAACACCAAGTAAAGGAGAAATAGCAGGGAACGGTGACTGTTTAGCAGGAGGTAGTAAAAGCAATGGCAAAAGGCAGGAGAGCGGGGAAAAACTGATCCAAAGATGCTGGCTAAAGCAGTAGATCAAAAAGGTAATTTAACTTTGTACTTGAGTTCTTAACTAATTGTTTTAAGGTCTGCGGTTTGAAAATTGTCCAGGACAAACAAGGTAAGCTTCAAACTTTAAATTAACTGTTAAAATAGAAGGAATATTGCCGGATTAAAAAGGATAATGATAGGGGATATGTCTGAAATAAAAGATGAGCCAAGAAATAACCCAATTATTTTCAGAATTAAATAATGAAATCCAAGTAGACACTAGCAGCTAAAATTAAAAAGGAAGATCCTGACAGAGACAGACTTTCCCACCCAGGACCTCAGGCCAGCAGCCAGGATTATAGTGTCAATCACCCCTGTGAGAGTGATGTACACAATCCCAAACAGCTTGCTAGTATGGCTGGTTGGAAGGTCATGTGAGGAAGCAGGCATAGGTTTTGGGGTCACGGGCTGTCCCGTGGGTAGGTTGTAAGAAGGGAGATAGTTGAATTTCCCTCTGAACAACTTAGGTGTTGAAAATATCCACATGCCTTGTCAGTTGTATCTAACTGCAGATTGTATGCAGGCCAAAGGGGTGAGTTTGAGTATCTTTTCCAGGGTGTAGTCCTTGTATTCAGATTTCAGAGGGTAGTTGGTAAAATGGACAGGTCCAAAGGGTACACCAGGAGGACAGAAAACTGCGGGCAGTGGGGCAGGAGGGCCAGGAGATCTCAAACTGAATTGGTAGATAGCAAATACAAAATAAGACAATAGCTGTGTGAGCCAAAATAACATAACCTTTATTCAAAAAAGCAATAAGGTTTGACCGCAGAATCTATAGGCATATATAGCATCCCACCTCCAAACTTAGTATTTTCCATAAGGGCTTCATCAAAATATTGGAAAAAATGCAGGCAGATGACCAGAAGGCCCAGGTGCAGGAGCAGCAAAATGGCACCTTGGCTGGATGTTCTCTCATTGGTCAGAACTTCCAAATTGATCACTTGATTTCCTTGATTTTTGGCTGTGGTCATGAGGTTGGGCCCAAAGCCCGTGTTTCTCCTTGGCAGTTGAGTTTGATTGGTTACTTGAGTGAGCGTCAAGCTAATGAAGTTCACGGGGGCACCTTCTCTTCCTCCATTAGGCAATTTGAGAAACTCCTCCTTGGGAACCATCATAATTGAACCTGTACTGGATTTCTGACTTCAGGACTTAGCTGGGGCTTCATCTTGCAGGGGCTTGATCTCAGAAAAATGTGGGCAGGCGGTCCCTCGGTCCATGGGGCCAGCAGCCCACAGGAATTTGGGTTCAGGGTTCAGATCCTGCCCTTGGGCCCAGGTTTTGAGGGGTAACAAATTGTCAATCCTGACAATAAACAAAGAGAACATGAACAATTGAAAATAAAAATAAAGTTTATATAAATAGAAAATGTTTGACAACAGGAGGTTTATTGGGCAGGGAATAGTGATGCCCAGTAGGCAGAATAGTGAGGGAAGGAAGATGTAGAGGCAGTGCTGGCCTGGGGGGTCTGGGATTGGGTAAATGGGGCTGGAAGGTGGGGGGTGGAGGGGGTAGGGGTAGGAGGATTGTGCGTGTTGACTGCCATATAGTGCTTGTTATATTCCTCATCTGTCATTAGCTGGATGGGCTGGTAGGTGGCTGTGGCACAGGATGGCAGGCACTTATCCTTACGTGATTAGTTTCCCATGTTCACATGGAAGACAACTTGGGCAAACAAGTCAGCCATCATTTGGTGCCCAAAGAGAGAATTGTGGTCAAGGACCCCAAGATAAAGATCATTAAAAGCCTGAGGGCGGCGCTCCTGTAGAGTGGATTTAATGTTAAAGAAGACAACATCAGCCAGATGGATGTCTGTGTGGCCGGCAGGGTATACTGAGGCCTGGTACCCACATCCCTGAATGGCCTTGAGGGCGGTAGAGCTACCCTCCATCTGATGGCTCAAGAAAACCCAATACTTTGAATTTGAGTCATCCCAGGAGTCAAGTAATCCACTGAGGATGTGGCTGTACTTGTAGCCATCAGTGAATCTGGATTTTTCCAATAGTAGACAAAATACTTGGCTGAAACAGCCAGAAATGCATCAATGAAAGTCCCCTTCTTGACCTTCTTCCTCCCTTTTTGTGTGGCAGCTCTTCCTTGGGCGCCAAAAATTGTCAAAAGCTATGGATAGCTTATAGTAAGAGATGAAAATAATGTCATCTGACAAACTTGTCAGGAATAGGACCAGGGTTGACTCAATGTCAATATCATACAGGGAATTCTCAGTACCATCCCATTGGTTGCCAGCAAAATTGGTAAGAATCCATATTAAAGCCACCTTTTGTGCATCTAGAGCTGCACCATGCGCTCAGAGACCCATATGTTATGGTGCACAAGCTGTTTGAAGACCTGGGTTAGGGGAAGCTTGGGGTCCTGCCAGAGGAGGTCAAGCATTATTGGGTAGGCCTTAGTTATCTGGACTTGGGAGCCTTCTTTGGCTTCTTGAATGTCCCAATCAGACCCCCCTGTTCATCAGGCTGTTAAATTCCCACATGATAGTAGCTTGGGTAAATTGCAACTGGACAGCAATCTGGTCCCATGAAAGACCCTGTAGATTTAGTGCCAGAATTCCGGGATAATTTGGGCAGTGATGATTTGTTACTTGGGGCGTTGGGCCACAGGAGCTGAAGCCTGATTGGCTATAAGGGGGCAGGTTGGCTGATGGCATAAGGTTTTTCCAAATCAAGGTTGTCATCCTGATTGGTTGGTTAACAGGCAGCTTGTGTGGGGATGGGTACGGGAGCAGGGGCAGAGCTAGACACTGCATGACTACTGAAAAAGTCAAAGCCATAGGGGTTGGTGGTCAGGTAAAGGTCAGTTTCCTTATTACCCGCCTCAAAGGCTTGGATATAAACAGGTGCCTCCACGCCCTGAGTCTTGCCTCCATTGAAGCTGGCTTGGCTGCTGCTGGTTTGGTCGCTGGCACCCTTGAAAATGTTACTAGTAAAAACCATTGTAAAACACCTAGGATAAAATCACTAAAACTAGAAATTTTAAAATAAAACAATTTATTTTTATTGTAGTCACCATTCCACATTTGCAAGGTTCTCAAAACCATTATACACAAATTAGGAGCCATGAAAATGAATAAAATGCCTCTTTCCCTAAATTAAATAGCTGTTGATTGGCTGTTAAATTGATAGTTTTCTATTTTAGGCGGCTCATACTACACATCTTGTGTGAGTTCATTTTGTTTTTTGATTGTGGAATCTTGCTTCTAGATTTCTCTAATTTTGTTTCTTTTTAGTCCTTCTGTCAGTGCCTCATATGAATCCTGATTGGATTATAATATACTCCAGAATAGCATCCATCCATCTCACTTGTTGTGTCAGTTCATTTTGTTTGTGGTTTGAACTACACCGCTTGATGTTTGATATAATTTTGTATAATGGGCTAGTGAAATTTTGTTTTTTGTTTTACAGTTCATTTATTAACTGAATTTTTTAAATCAATTGAATCCTGAATTTTGTGCAACTTGGATTTTGTTCAAACCTGAAATCATTTTGTTTAAATCTGAAGCATTTTTGGTTGTTGCCATAGCTTCTAAAACTACTGTACAGGATCAACCCTTTCAAGTCCTAAGTGGAACACTTACTCAGATAAGCCCCATGACTACCATGACATACATGGAAAGTATGTGGCTTCTCAAAATACTATATAATGCTCTAAACTCACATCAATAAAGTATCATTTTCTTCTTAAATTTTCCCTTTATCTCAATTATTATAGTTCTAAGAAGTATATACTTGACAGTGATAGCACAGGTAGGTTATCCACACCTACACAACTTAAAGGAAAAGCTCTTTCAAAGAGAAGAACCCAAAAAATGGCACTCCTCACTAGCTGTAGACAATATGAAAAAGGTCAGGACGTCCCTACAGGATTCACTCTCTTCAGCAATATCCTTATACCAATCAAACAGTACAACTTACTCAGCACACAAGGAGTCCTGAACCCGCCTCCAATTCCTGACACAGCCAAAATACTCAACATTGTATTTCAACGCCTACACTCAGCAGAAATTGGAACTTTCTCAGGACTAAGCTGTGAAAATGCCAGCTTCTGGATTCAAAGCACCCAAAATAGGTTCACACAAGTGGGCTACCCCTGAAAACTCTGGGTGAGTAAAATTGCCTTGTGTGTTATTGAGGCTGTCTCCTGATTTCTAAGAAAATGGTTTGACCAACACCCTGGTCACAAAAAAGGCTGGGAAATGTTCAAGAATGCCTTTCTGGAAAAGTTTGCCATAAAGGACTCTAATGTTATGATCATGACAGAACTCAGAGCCTTTAAAATGACAGGAATCATTGAGGAGTACATTGCAGCATATGAAGACATATGTGTTAAGCTCCTGAAACCATCAACTTTGATGAGAATGGACCACACCTGGGCTTCTGCAATGGCCTCCCCACACACATCAGACGTCAGTTTGACATGAGCTACTGCAAGAACCTCCAAGACATATTCTTAGAAGGAAAACGAGCTGCACAGAAATATGACAACCTGCATGTAGCCAACAAACAGAAAGATAGCCCCAAAACAAAGAAGGATATCCATCCCAACAAACAAATCAGCTGAGCCAACAACCCTCATCCTTGAGGCAGAAATTTTACAGCTCAGGTGAACCAGATGAGTACTGATAACACAACTAAAGAGGGAAAAGCTCAGGGGAATGCTTAGGTGAGCCACCCCCCCACTATACAAGACTTGTTCAGGGACCAAGATATGGACTCAATTACCATGATCCAACTACCCTTCAGAAATCCTATACTATTTGCTGCCCAAACTGGAAATAAACCCCTCACTTATCCTTTCTGCTTTCACAGATATCAGAGCACAGCACTATTTGAAACTAGAGCGGTCCAATCACTCATCAATTAAAAGTTCACAAGCCTCATGAAACTACTCACAGTTAAGAGAAATGTAAAGAGAGTTGTCATGACAGACAACAGAAGCACACCAGTCACTAAAGAAGCAAAACTTTTCTGCGCCCAAATAGGAGACATACAAACTACGCTTAGTAGCCCAATCATACCAATCCCCAAGTACAATGTTATACTTGGCCTGGATTGGATGAGGAAAACCAAACCTCATATCAACTGGGATAAGTTACCCTCATCATACAACAAGGAGAAGTACACCCTCATGTGTACCTAACTCACCTTGATGTGCTCATGAGAGACCATATGCTTGTAAAGATTACCAAAACAGAAGAGAAAAAGGGCCCTAGCAAAATCAACTAGAACACTTGCACATATGATATTATTTATTTTAAGAATATAGAGACTTCACTCAAACAAGACCCAGTTTGATAACAGCTAAAAAAGAATTCCCTTCAGTTTTTCAGGAAAGCTGCCAGGCCTACACCTGAAAGAGATATTCAACACAAGATCAACCTTAAAGGAATGTGCCAAAAGCACGCCCCATCTATTGCTTAACACCACAAGAAGACTATTGTGAATACTGCTATTCACCATGTTTTGATTTTGCCTTTGATGGGCCATTTTGAAGACAAATCTCTTGCTTTTGCTTTTGCCTCCCAAAATGAGTTGATGACTGAATCAGGAAGTACAATTGTTTGGTTTCTTGATCCTGTGCAACTCATTTGCCCCACTCATGCCTGTGGCAAGTGATCCTACCGTCCTGGTAGTGTTTTGTGGTATTCCTAACCACTATATAATCCATTTCCTAATTTACCAATAAAATTAAGTTCTATTCACATTTCTATCTTTGTGTCTGCTGTACTTCTGTGCCTCTCTCTAGCCACAACTAGTAGAGATTATTCTTCCAGGGCCGCAAGGTAAACACATAGCCTTCCCTGTCATCAAACTGAGACTTAAAACAAATCCAATCATAAGGTTAGAATTTCCTGTTGTGTGTCTGTGCCGTGCCTCAGAACACAACAAAAATGGTGCTCACTACAAGGGCTGTAAGCCCCTTGGTTGTCCCTTTTGCATCCCTGTTTTCAGGTCCTTTGCCTCCGCCTATACAAGAGCCAACTTCACCTGAAATTACTAGCCCTCCTATTGAGGAAAATATTGACAACCTGCCTATTGTCCCTACTGTACTGAACCTTGGGAATGGTCCCTGCCTAGTTACTTACCCCATGGGTACCCCTGACTTAGAACAAGTCATGTTGGTAGCCCATGGAATAGCCCGTGAAGGAGCCATCCCTTGCCTTCAGCTGCAGTTCAGTTGGGCTGAATACTACAAATTAATTGTGGCTCCTTAATTTCCACAACATCTCCTCTCAGTGGCTGGCTCTGCTGAGCACTTACTATTGTCCTTTATGCAGCCTGCTTGGCTCACCATCAAATGGTGCTGGGGCTCCACGTCCAAGAAATCTCATCTCTACAAGCAGCAGTTACTCATCACTGGCACCAGTTTGCTTCCTACCAACAGTGAATGCATTCCCTGTTTTCCTTTGTATCTGACAATCAACGCAACTCTGTTACCTCCCAGACCTGTTTGGTTAATTCTATTAAACAAATGTGCCAGTTCATCCCCAAATATGTGAGAGAGCGTCTAAACAAGTTTCACCAGCTAGAACAACCCTGGCAAACTCAAGTAGATTCCACCTTAAACGCTTATCTCATTGACTTCAAGAGGCTTGTGCAACAGCTCAATGCCTTCAGTACATATTCCTTTGAGCAGCTACAGCAGGTAGCAGAATTTGCTGCTAGCGGCCTTAATAAACTCAGTACCACATTTAGGCAAGAAAGAGCGGCCACCGCTGCTTCCATAGCCAAACTCCAGAGTCAAGTAAATGAGCTATCTACACCCAAGCCAGATGTTCCGCCCTCTCCCCCCTTCTGATGACTTGGTGGATTGGGAGCAGAGAATATGGGAAGCCATTTGAGAACTACGTTTGACTACTTGCAGTTAAGGACGTCCTGCTGAGGCTCCTCAACCTGACCCTCAGGTGCTTGAATTGACTGCTTGAGTTGCAGAGCTACAGTAAGAACTTGTTGCCCTACGTAAAATGATGGCAACTGCTGCTAGTCCAGTTGGGGTTGTCAACAAAGATGGTTGCTGTCCTGGCTTACCAGGAGCTCCTCAAATCCAATGCGCTAGGGAACTAATTGCCCTAGCTAACAAGGTGGATCAATTGAAGCGGGACCATACTGAACTGGATAGAGACGTACAGTAGATGAATGACATGATTGACTCTGTGAACAATAGGTTCGCCCCTTGCCTCTCAGTGGGGCCATCCCTTACTTCTCAGCTGGCTGAGCTCTCCACAATAGTGGCCACCCAAGGTCAACACTTAGATGCTACTGCACAACAGACCACTCAAGCTGTTGATACAGGTTCCCGCACTGTTGAGACCCTGACTACCCTTGAAGAGAGTGTTTGTCAGCTATGGGCTAGAAAGCCCCCCTCTGAATCTGAAGCAGAGTTTTCCCCGCGTATAAACATACTTGATAGCAACAACAGTGGTCCAACTCCTAAAGCACAATTCAAGCCTACCTTTAAGCAAGTCTTTGACCCCAGAACCTTGACCATTGCAGCTTTCCTAACTATCTACAAAACTGCCATGAGATGAGCATCAGACAAAGTTAAGAAAGAATATATTCTGACCTGTCTACATCTGACTTGCCAGGAGGCGGTGGTGCCTGAGCTTCCCACCATTGAGACGTGGGAAGATATGAAGCAGCTTCTGATTAACAAGTTTGGTGGTGACCTTAGCCTGGAAGTAAAGAAGGACGCCTTCATGCATATTGCTTTCAAGCCTAAAGAGACGCTAGCTGAGTTTTCAGACAGATTCTACATGGAAGGATAGCATTTGATAACGAGAAGACAGTTGACAGCCCATGAAGCCTACATGGCTTGCGCTCAAGCCATCAAAGTTAACCAGATTCTGTGTCTTCACTTCAAAGCCCATAAAGCTATGCTTTCCTCTATGAAGAGCATAAAGACGCTGTTGCATGATATGTACCTTACCCATTCTGGAGCAGTTGTTAGGGAAGAGTGAGATACTTCTAACTCTGGTTTGTTTTCCTGTGGTCCTTGCATTCTTACCATGAACTTGCAAAATCCTCCTAGACGTCAAGGTTGCCATAACTGTGATCAGATAGGTCACCATTCTTGAGTCTGCACCAACCCACAGGTAAAGGAGCTGATCCAAAAGAGCAGACGGGAAAATAGCAGTCAACCTAGAGGCAGAGACGCTCTCGGTTGATTTTTCTTCCCAGTCTCTTTCAATCCCTCCCTCTATATCTGACTCTGAGCCTACTGATAATGAGGCTCCTCCTATCTTCCTCTTGTTTCACAATATCTCTGACAACTCTGACCTGTATGACTCTGATATTGACAATGCCAACACATATGGGTACTCTGTCCTGGCTGTTCCTAAAACCATTACAGTCCCCTATAAGTTGCAGTCAGAAAAGACTACAACTACCTCTAAGACTTTTCCTGAAGCCAAAGAAGTTGTCTCTTGCCCTTACCTCACTCAGGCTAAGAGGTCCCCTGTGCTAGTGAAGTTGTCAGAAGAAGCTGCTGAGGTTGCTGACCCTGTCTTCAAGAATGTATCTGTTTTGCTCCCTCTCTAAACTGTTTATAAGAAGTTCCCAGGATTAAGATGCATGATTGAGAAGTGTGATAAGGAACTAGCAGAGGCTCAAGATATCCTGGCTGTCCTTCCTCCCTTTGGTTGCACTACCACTTGAGTAGAGATATCCATTCAAAAAGTGAAGATCAAGGCCGTTCTAGACACTGGCTTTTCAGTCAACTTTGTCTCCTCCAAGCTTGTGAAGAAACTCAAACTTGCCCCTGATCTTAATTATCACCAATTGTATGGCACAGCTGAACTGTCTATGACCTGAGCTATAGGGGTGTACTCCGCTTTACCCATGCAGTTTGGCAAGCTTCTCCTAGCTGCCCCAGCAGTTGTCTAGGAAAAAGAGTTACAATCTCTTAATTGGCACCCAGTTCCTTAGGGAATATAATAGATAATCAACTTAAAAGATGGTTACCTCTCTATTCTGGGATACAAAGTCCCTTTGATATTTGAAGAGCCAGTTAAAGTTCCCAGAAAACGGCTCAAGACATGTGCCTTGGAAAATCTCACTGGGGTTTTTAACCTCAAATATTGCACCCACTCTTCAAACATGAAATGTCCACCCATGGCTTGTCCTGCATCTGAAGGGATCCCTCTCCTAGCCACGTCTTCTGTCACCATTCTACTTGGCTCCCAGGCCATCCTAGACTCCCAGATATCATATAAACTACCTGAATAAACCTTCTTGGAGCTGTACTCTCCTCCTTTGCTAGGACGCAACAAACCCTATCTCTGCCCAGAAATCTTGGATGTCTCCCATAAGGACCCTGTTCAATTGTTGGTAGCCAACCTGACTGCTCTCCCCATGGTTGTGTCTAGGGGGCAGGTTGTTGGATATGGCAAGTTGTTGAGCGCTCCTGATGTCCTGTCTCTTCATCTCTTTGGCACATTCCAAGATTTTAACCTACCTGAAAATGAACCCCAAGTCCTATCCTTGTTCACTGGGCAAGACTTCCCACAGCTGTCCCCGGTTCAACAGAAAGAGGTGCTAGACTTGCTAGACCAATTTTCCAACATCTTTGCAAAGGACAGTACCAACTATGGGTTAGCAAAAGGCGCTATTCATCAGATTGACACTGGAAACGCTCCTCCCTTCTGTGCTAAACCATATTGCTGCAGCTGTGTAGAGGACGCCCAGGTATCTAAAGAGCTCAAATGACTGTTGTACGCTGGGCTGCTGGCACTTTCCCAAAGCCCTTGGGCATCCTGCTACTCATCTTAAAGAAGAAAGATGGGGTCATTGTATTGTGATGGACTACCGCCAATTGAATCCTTTGACCAAGAAGGACTCATACCCCTTGCCACATATTGATGATGCTCTCTGACGTCTTAGAGGCTGTAAGTTTTTCTCTGCAATAGATCTGGCATTGGGATACTGGCAAGTTGACCTATTGCCCAAGAATTGCCAAAAAGCCGCGCTCATTACGTCTGAAGGGCTTTCTGAGCCTACTTGCATGCTGCAGGGACTCTGCAACGCCCCGGCCACCTTCCAAAGGTCCATGGACTCCATCCTCTGTGACTTGAAGTTGTTGTGTGTCCTATTATACTTGGATGATATAACAGTTTTCAGCGCTACCTTCACCAATCACCTGGCTCATCTCAAAGAGGTGTTCATAAAGATCCAAGAAGCTGGCCTTAAACTAAAACCTTCCAAGTGCGCCTTCTTCAAAGAACGTCTGGAATTCTTGGGCCATGAAGTAACCCAGACTGGGATTTGCCCAATGACTAAGAAGGTTGAAGCCATCAACAAAATGCTTCCAACCACCAACTTGCAAGAGGTACAAGTATTTCTAGGGATGATGGGCTACTATAGCAGTTTATCCCTGACTTTGCTGATACTAGTGAACCTCTAGTCCAGCTGTTACATAATGTTCCTTTTGAATGGACCACCAGTCAGCAGCAAGCCATTGAAACCCTTAAGCAAAAACTCAAATAAGCGCCAATCCTAGTGTATCCTGACTATGATAAGGAGTTTGTCCTGTACACCAACACTAGCAATCTTGCTATTGGGGCTATTCTGGCCCAACTAGACAACGAGGGTGTAGACCACCCTGTGGCTTAAACTTCCCACGTGCTAAACAAGAACAAGAAGAATTATAGTGTCACAGAGAAGGAGTGTCTTGCCGTGTTGCATGCAGTCAAGCAGTTCTGCCACTACGTGTATGGTACCCATTTCACAGTTGTCACTGACCACGCTTTGCTTAAATGGTTACAACAGCTTAAGGAGCCAGAAGGGCGCCTAGCTAGATGGGCTCTACGTCTGCAAGGTTATGTCTTCACTTTGCTCCATTGCCCTGGGATTCTACATCAGAATGCTGATGGGCTATCCAGAATGCCCATTCTGGCTTTACATCCTGCGGAGGCTGACCAGTTGTACAAACTAATTGGATACCCTTCTTCTTGGGAAAGCAAGACAGAAGAGGTCCAACTGGCCTTGTCCAAGCTATTCAAAGATACCCTCATACGCAACAATCAGCTTTTTAAAAAATTACAAGATTAATATCTGCCTTATGCACGACCCAGTCTTTGCCTCTTGCTGGTGTTGCAAGCTCATAAAGAAACTGGCCATAGAGGCATTGCCAAGACCTTTGACTGGCTTCAAAAGAATTACTTCTGGGAGAACCTTTGCCTGCTGATCTTAGACGTCATAGATAGCTGCCACAACTGCCAGCTGCAGAGGCCTTGAGCTGCTACCCACAAGTTCACATTAGTTCCCCTGCAGCATGCCTTTCACACTATCAGCATTGACGCGGTAGGTACTCTCCCCCGCTCACATTCTGGGTGTTGCTTTATCCTGATTGCTGTTGACCACTTCAGCAAATGGATAGAGGCTTGCCCTACAAAGGACATCACAGCTAAGACAACTGCTGCCTTCTTGTTACAAGATTTTTTCTACCGCCATGGGTGTCCTAAAGTGTTGCTCTCAGATAATGGAACCAACTTCAATGCCAAGCTGGTAACCTCTGTTGTCAAAGCTTTGGGATCACACCAGTCTTTCTCTGCTCCCTACAACTCTTCTACTAATGGGGCAGTCAAGCGTTCAAATTCAACACTGGTCTCCATCATGAGAAAGCTCACCTACTCTGACACTGTCAATTGGTACCTATACTTACCTGCCACTCTCTTTGTGTACCGCCTTAGCAAACATTGTGTCACTGGATACTCCCCTTTTGCTATGCTGTATGGGCAAGAAGCTACTATCCCATTGCTCCTGGGGGGCCCCCTGCTTACCTCTGACAAGGCCATGAATCCTGACAACCACATCAAGGATCTAGTCAACTGCATAATTGATATACAGGCCACTGCCTACACTTCTGCATACAAGACTAAGATGCTTGAGCTTTCTCCTGATAATGCTGGATGCTCCCCCTGCCTGAATTTGATGTTGGGGACCATGTTCTTTACTACCAACACAGAGTAGGTGGTTGCGCACATAAGTTTGACTCTCTGTGGATTGGCCCTTTAGAAGTGATCTTTAAACAAGGGTCCAAATACACTGTGAAGCTCCTCTCCAGTGGCTGTCCTTTTGCTCAAGTGCACGCAAAGTTCCCTTGTAAATACCATCCCTCTAAGGCCAATCTAGGGGAGGACAATGTCGTGAATATTGCTATTCACCATGTTTTAATTTTGCCTTTGGTGGGCCATTTTGAAGACAAATCTCTTGCTTTTGCTTTTGCCTCCCAAAATGAGTTGATGACTGAATCAGGAAGTACAATTTTTTGGTTTCTTGATTCTGCGCAACTCACTTGCCCCACTCATGCTGGTGGCAAGTGATCCTACCGTCCTGATAGTGTTTTGTGGTATTCCTAACCACTATATAATCCATTTCCTAATTTACCAATAAAATTAAGTTCTATTCACATTTCTATCTTTGTGTCTTCTGTACTTCCGTGCCTCTCTCTAGCCACAACTATAGAGATTATTTTTCCAAGGCCGCAAGGTAAACACATAGCCTTCCCTGTCATCTAACTGAGATTTAGTACAAATCCAATCCTAAGGTTAGGATTTCCCATTGTGTGTCTGTGCCACGCCTCAGAACACAACAAAGACAAAACACTAAAAGCCTATCTGGACAAAGCCCTAGAAAAAGGACTCATCTAACCATCAAAATCTCTTTTTGGTGCAGCTGTTTTTTTAGTGAAGAAAGAAGAAGAATTGCACCTGGTCACTGATTAAAGAGTTCTCAACAAGGTCACAATTAAGAACAGGTATAACCTGTCCCTGATTGATAACCTTTTTGACGCCCTGGGGGGTCCCAGTTCTTCACAGAAATCAATTTAACAGCAGGATACCACCAAATCTGTGTTAATCCAGTAGACATCCCCAAAAAAGCGTTTCAAACTAAGTATGGATTGTTTGAATGTGTTGTTATCAATTTTGGGATGACAAATGCCCAAAGTACCTTTGTGACCTTTATGAATGAAGTATTTAAAGATTTTTTTGGAAAAAGGGCTATTGTCACAGTAGTAAATTTTTTGGCTGGGATTAATTGCCTTAAGAGGAAGTGCCACACAAAAAGAAAGGCTGCCAAACCCTTAAAATCAGAAGGGGATCTTAATCTGTTTATTGACAAAAAAATGGGTGGTAGCTGCCCCAGTGGAAGAGCTCATGGAGCCTGTGATAGTTGCCCCCAAGAATTATGATGCTTTGAAATTGAAATATTTCCACTCCTTATGCAAAGGTGGTCAACTAGCCAGTTGCCCAAAGGACCCAACTTATGACATCATAAATGAAGGCTTTAAAAAGTTGATAAAGGAGGTGGAAAAATTTCCTACCAACCAATCAGATGCTAGTGTAGATATGAAAGATCCCCTCAACACTCCCCCTCTTCCAAGCTGAAAACTTGTTTTCAGATATTGTTACCTACCTGCAATAAAGACTATCACTATTCTCAACAAACTCTTCAAAATAGCTAAGTACATGGGGCACCAAGTCTCCCCCATTAACTCTTAATCTGGCCTCCTCTTTTCATGGTTGTAAAAGATATGTGAAAATGTATGTCTCCTTAACTCTTTTGTCAAGTAATCATTACTTTTCTGTTTCTCATTTAGCGTTTTCTGCTTGTAGTCTCCATGCTCATTTTTATTGCCCGTTCGCTGCCTCCCCTCTGCAGATCTTGACTTCAGAAAGAGGAGAGTTGATAGGTTCACTGTTAGGGAAGAGAGTATCAATTCCTTGTATGAGGACTAAGGATGTCAATACACAGTTACTAACTTCAAAAATACCTTTTACTTATCTAGTCAGACCAAAACACAGTCTTACTATCTTTAAACACAGATAAAACCTTAATAAAGAGTAGAGTTGAAGAGAGCAAGAGTTAAATCCTTTAATATTGTTAGAAACATATCCTTTTATAGGATTTTTATCTCATGGGCAGTTGACCCAAGAATCCTAGGGCCAGACTGGCCTATGTATTGGGGTTTTACTGAATAGTGTTATCCCAAAAGGCATCTTGCCCAATGCTCCATTGCAGAGTTATTGTTATTGCATCATTTCTGCTCCTGACCTCATACTAAGGCGAGTGTGATGCCAGCTGTAATGTCAAGCTGCTATTGTAGCTTTCTTCCTGAAACCCAGTCCATTGATCCCATGTCCTATGGGTGGGATCTACTCCATAGCAGAGTATAATAAAATAACACATGAAAAATATATTGAGGAGTTTTTTGGGGTTCAACCCCAGCCAATATAAGCAGAACTGGACTAACCCATAAACCAACCATTATTGTGGTTATGATGTTTGGGATAAGCACCTAAAATTGCATTAGTGACCAAGTTTTCAGCTCCTATGGAGCACTTGGATATTTTGGGGTGGTGCCGCCGCACCGCTGGATTGATCAAAGTGGATACTTATTTTGGATTGGATTTAGGCGGACTTGTCTATTGATTTTGGGTTGGGAAGAATCATTCTTAATTCTTGGAGCACTTTGGCTTTAGTGCCACCAATTTTGGCCAATGCATCAATGTTTGGGCTAAACATCAATTTATTCTGAATATCTTTCCAAATTCAAATCAATAGATTGATGGCTGAATTGTCAAGTCAAAAAGCCAGGGATTTCACAGCAGATTTATTGGTTTAAAGTTCCAATGTACTTTCCTTTTGGCAGTCTTTATGATGGTGTGGGAATTATACCCTCACTAATTTAATTTCCATTCACAAATGATTTACAACACTCTAACAGCTATAGTCTACCTCAACAAAAAAATCATATACAGGCCCACTAAAAAACAAAATTGGAAAGACATCTGCCTTGTCCTTTGTACCCTTCAAGATAATCAACTCATAGATAAACCCTCCAAATGCAACTTCTTTTCAACTGACTTTCCATTCTTAGGCCATATTATCAGGAAGGACAGGGTCAAGCCTGACCCAGAGAAAATAAGAGCCACAATCAATATGCCAGCACTGCAAAATAAAAGTGAACTTTGTATATCCCTGGGCATGATATCCTACTGTAAATTCAGAACCTAAACATAAAAATGCGGGATTGTCAAATCCTTGGTCCAAATTTCAAATCACTTTTGCAGGCAACTCAGCTGAGCTGAAAATTAAAAATATTTAATAAAATCAACCATTTAATTTGACTTTTTTGATTTATTGGCAACAGCGCACATGTCAACACTTTGTCAACATGGCCACTGTTGACTCAAAACTCTAAATCTCCTATGTTTTTTGCTAGTTGCGCTAGCTTAATTCGTTTTTTAAAGCGTTCAGGGGTGCGGACCCAGAAAACACGACAAAATTGTGGCCATCTCAACATGATTTAATATTAAGCTTAATAAAAAACTCAATTTAACAGATTTTTCCTTTACTTTTACTAATATAAATTAGTTTATTTTTTTATTTGTTTTCATGACGTAAAAGTGTCAATGTTGACACTTTTTAAGCATAACTTATTTTTAATAACAAAACTGAAACATCTACAGTAAAAAAAATAAGTGCAAATTTAAAAATATTTTTTTATTGAATTATTATATTGAAAAAGACAGTGCACATACAGTTGGTTGTTGAAATGTTCATGTTATAAATATTTATATGGCACTTATTCCAGCTTTAATATATTAAGTGGATTGGTGGCTAACGGCATTCCAATAATTTAAGCGTGAGTTACTATGTAAGTTACTATAGAATTTATTATTAAAAATAATGTTGACACTTGTAAATGTTGTTTATTTGCTCATGATCATCTCCTGGGGTGGAGTTAAGAAAATTAGAGTGGCGCAATTAAGCCTAGATTAATATGCCACCTCATATAAAGAATGACGTAAGTGACATTGTCAACACTTTACCCTTTTCAATACTGAAGACAACTTTCTTAACAACTTCACATATACACAATGATAAAATATCATATTCTTACCCTCAAAACATCATTTTTAATAAAGAAATAAAGAACTTTGATTATTTTTTTAAATTTTTATATGTGAACAAAAATACACAGAAAACAGTTAATTTTTGCTAGCCCGCGTAAATTTAATTAAGCGTACTATTTTTTTCATAGTAAATTTTCAAAAAAATGTCAACAGTGACAATGTTATCAAAAATAATGTCTACAATTTTTGTAATCAACAGTGAGAATTCAGCTTTTTTTTACTAATTGTCACTCATAATGTCAATGCTTTTCAGTTCTCATATATAAAACTTTGTTTTACATAATAAAAACTCCTCATTTTTTGATATATTGTATTTTTAAATTTCTTCTTTCATATTTTTTATTTTTTAAAATTAAATATATATCTAAATATAATACTTTTACATAAATATCTTAACTTTTAATTTTTTATTTAAAACTATAATAAATTAAAAACTATAAAAGTATTTTTTAAATTTTTAATGCCAATAAAAGCCATCTAAGATTTACTTTTTATATATCATGCTTTTTAAGTTGTTTTGTTTGTTTTTTACACACATTGCTTTATTTTAAACCATTTTATTTATTATTTTAGGACAAGAACACTTCCAAACAGCCCAAAGGAACCAAACATCCTTCAAAGCCAACCAAACCCACCAAAAAGAAGCCTGTCTTGTCAAAGAAGGCCACCCCCAAACCATCCCCAAATCCCTCCCCTGAGCCCTCTCCTGAGAAGAGCCCTGCTCACTCCACTGGGTGAGAGGAAACTGTAAGCTCTCTTACAGAGCACAGTTTCTACAACTTGGCTTCTGACAACAAGCCAACCAAGAAGAAGCAGCAAGGCAAAAAGACCTCACCCAAAGATAAGTCTCCTGCACATGAGGAGCACCACAATAATCCCCCTTCTGCTTCCCCACCCTTTCCAAACTCTCCCCCTTAAAGCTCATCTGGGGATGATTCAAAGCCCCACCCTGATTACTTCCCTGGCTTCTGCCATGCTCCTGCTGGCCCCTGGGACCCTCTGTTGGCCCACAACATCTACAACATTGACAGCAAATTCAAGGTTCCCTCTTTCTTGCCCAAATAATTCCCAATCATGAGTGTAAAGGGTGGGCCGGCCATGGTGGCCAATGGGTATATCTTCAGCTACAAAATTGCCAACTGGGGCTTCAAGAGCCGCCATTACACCTGCAAGGACCACTCCTGCCCAGTGCGGCTCAACACTGAGCTCTGGAACCTGGTCCAAACCATCAAGGGCAAGCATACCTGCATCATGCCCAACACCACCATAGCCCACCTTCTCAAGTGGTATCTGGTGCAGGTGATGCCCACCTCCAAAGATTTTTCTGCCACCCAGCTGGCCGTGCTTGCTTGCAAGTACTTCTCCCCAACCAACTTGAAGAGGGTTCCAACTCACAATCAGTTGGTCAAGTTTGTAAGTGATAGGCGTCAAGCCTCCAATCCCCTGGCCAAGAGTGCCACCAGCATCAAGGATCTTATCCTCACAGATGTCCTCAAGAAGACAGAGGATGGTGAGATGTTCCTGCTCCATGACAATGGGCAGGAAGTGGAGGATAGGATTGTAGCCTATGCCACAACCTAAAACCTGGAGCAGCTGAACACTGCTACCACCTGGCTGTGCAACGGCACATTTGTTACTTGCCCCTCCCTATTCAAGCAGCTTTGGGTCCTGCATGGACAGTTTAATGACCAAGTCATCCCCCTTGTGCTCTTTCTCCTTCCTGGTGCCAAGACTGAAGTCTACACCAGAGCCTTCAAGATTGTCTGGGATGATTTGAGCTTCCTTCCCACCAACCAGCTCCCCCCTCCCACTCACACCACAAGGGAAAATCCCTCCTCTGCTGAGAAGGATAAGTCCACCATAGCCGCTGAGCAGCTAGCTCATGCGCACTCACTTGGGCCAAAGATGATCATAATGGACTTTGAGCAGACTCAGTTCAGAGCCTTTGAGGCCACCTTCAATGGAAAAGTCCAGTGCTGCTTCTTCCATTTTAGGCAGGCCCTTGTCAAAAATCTCAAGAGTGAGAAGGACCTTTTTGAGAAGTATCTTAATGATGGTAAGGGGAAATACTGTTTTGCCCTGACTCAGTTTGCTGCCTTGGCTTTTGTGCGCCTGGAGCATACTGGGCTTGGCTTTGAGGCCCTCCTAGAGGATGCTTATATCAAGAAGCACTCCATCATCTTCAAAGGCTACCTGGATTACTTCAAGCACCAATGTGTGGGCAAGAAGGTGACTGCCCAGAGAGGTATGAGCGGGGCCACTGCCCCTTGGAACTGTCAAGGTGTCTGCTTCAAGGGGGAGATGAAGACCACCTCTAGCCTTGAGGTTTGGCATAAGCACCTGAAGGTGAAGTTTGGGACCAACCCCAAATATAACAAGTTCTTCTCTAAGCTACAGGAGGAGCAGGCCTGGACTGTCTCCAAGTTCTGCGACCTGGCCAACCAGGTGACCCCCAAGAAGCAAAAGTCCAAGGAACAAGACTACTAGGAGGACATGCATAAGGTGGTGAAGAAAAATTACAAGGTGGCAGAGATTAAGAAGTACCTTGAAGATGTTGCCACTGCTCTTGCTGGCGGCTTTAATTTGCCAAATAAACTTTGCTTTTCTTTGCCTATATATTTTTTACTTTTAAACTTTTAATTTTTTAATTTTTTTGGATATTACTAATCTTTTTAAGTATAAATGGTAGGTTTAAGATACAGTATCAATGTGGTTTTGTAAGAAATATCTTATATTTTGTTAATTTATCTTTAAGCTATGAGATATTTTCAGTTGTGCTTATATAAAGTATAATAAATTAAAATTAGAATTTTCTTATATTTTGTAGTTATTATTATATATTAAATATCTTTACTTTTGGTTCATTTTAATTTTAATTTTTATGGGAATAAAAAATAATTTTATAATAAAGAGTGCAATTTACATAGTAAACTGAAAAATAGTTGCTTATATCTCCTTATTCTTATTACTTATAATAATTTTTTATTGCAGTTTTAAAATTTCTTGGGTCATTTTAGTAAAATAATGTATTTTAAAATATTTTTTATATTAGAATTATTCAGGGCAAAGTGTTTTGTTAATTAAAAAAGTGCTGACATCCAGGAAACAACATTTAGTAAAACTGGGTCGTCACTTTACTATAGTGTCAACATTAAAAGTGTTGAAATGGCCACTGTTGACATTTTTAGAATTGACATGGGCGCTGTGGGGTTCCTGGTCACCAGTCCCCAAAGTGTGTCCTGGGTTGTAGCCAGAGACCAGCTTGGAGGAGTTGTCATTCCCCAACAGTGGTGAATGGTGGGTTAGAAGCTTATACTTGGCCTGCATAAGAGCAAACTCCTCCAGTGCCTTCCCAATCACTAGGTGAGCGTCTCCCCCATACACTTGTACTTCAGCAGGCGCCAGTCCTTCTGTAGGTCAATACCAATCCTATAATAGTCTTGCAAACTCTCCCCCAATAAACTCTCTTCCTCTATTTGTCATTTCCAGATGCCTAGTCACCTTCTCCCACTCCTCCTGCACCCTAGGCAATAGGATTCATTGTCCCCTGGGCTAGGATAGAAAATGTGGGGTAATTGACTCATAGGAATTATATCCTTTCTTAACGCAGGAAATGTGGATAGGGGTTGTAATAGGCGCTTTATTCACAGTCAGAAGGAAGATCCCCTGAGAAACCTTCTGATATATGGCCTTGGAATAGGGAATAATGAGGGGTTTGTGCCAACACTTGGAGTCCTTTAACAATCTCTTGGACTCCTTGTACTTGGTCTTTGGCTCCTGCTCCTTGGTCTTGGGCTCTGGCCCCTTGGTCTTGGGCTCCTGTGTTCTAATCTTGGGCTCCTGCGGTCTGTTCCAGCTCTGGCTTCCTATTCTTGGTCTTTTGGCTTCTTCTGTAGCTTTTGTGGCCTTTGTAATCCACTTGATCCAGTCCCTGAAGAGTCTCAGATAGCTCTCTCTTTTATAACCTGTTGTTTCAGACCAAAAACCTCTCTTAGAACTCTGGTTCTTCAAAGCCTAAAATATCTTGTTTTTCTCCTTCTATAATATATTAAACTTTGAAACTTACTTCAGCCAATGAAAGCCCTGAATTTTCTGCTTCTGCTCCTCATTTTTTAAGCTTTAACTCTTAAGTTAAAGTCCCTAAAACATTGATCAAATAGACTCCAGCTTGCAGCCAATCACATGCCTCAATTTAACAATTTTGCCAAAAAGGTTTCCCTAGATGACCTGTCCTTTTCCCTGGTTTGAACTCGAGGCTGTCTTGCTCCAGGTAAACAACTGCTCCATGTTTCAAACAGTTTTGCCGTAATTCTTGTCACATTTCCCCGGCAAATCTTGAGTGCTTCCACATATGTTTTACTTAGGCAAATTTTGACCCCTTGATTTATCAATGTTTCTCTGTGTTTCTTTCAACGTTTTGCAACTTTGAACCTGCTTGCTGCTTGTCCTTTTGCCTCTCCTAGTTGTTCTTGGCAAAATTTGCTCCTTTGCCCTTACAGTTTCTCCGTTCTTTTTCCAGCTTCTTTCTGGCTCATTTCCTCTTCAATAACATATAGTTCTAATAAACTATATGTTATTTTTCCTCCTCTTTCTTTTTAATTATATGATTTTAATTCCTTTTTTAACCATAACCAGGCAGTATTTAATTAGTATTTAACTGCTTCTTTTTATCTATTTTCCTCTCAAAAAACACCAAAATCAGCTCTTCCAGCCTCTGTATCCAATCTGGCTAGTTCATCCTCTCAGCTCTTCAGTCCTTCACCACAAACTTCTGGTCCTTTGGCCATCCTGCTTTATGATCAGCTAGTCCTTCATCATAATCTTCTTGTCTTTAACTTCTCCTCAGCCAGTTCCTCAACAAATACTCACTAGGAACCTCCTTTGTGCTTTCTACACACTGAACCATATTGGTCCATTCCATTCAATATGAATTAACAGTTCATCAACTAGCCTTCACTGTGACCAAACAGTCCCTCTTGCTAGTTTTCTCTTCTAATTCCGTGAATCACCTTGGTTCTTTATCTCAGCCCCCATTACCAGAACTTGTAGACCCAGGTATGAGTCTACATCAAACTGGCGTTTGACTGGGCCCTTGCAAGTGGCAATCCACTTAGGCCATTCAATCATAGATCAATGTCTATGTGTTGTCTTTACCCACCTAGGTGATTAATTCTGGGCTTTCAGTCACAGAGTAATCAGCTCCACTTCCCAGAGGCCTGATCACACCAAGTTCTGCAGCTTGCTTCCCCAAGCAAACCGCCTTGGCGACATCTCTGAGCAAAGCTATGCCCTCTAATGCTCACTTTGGGTTCCCCCAAAGCTCCCATAGGGGCATAAACAAGGACATCCTACCAGTCTGTTAGTTAGGGTGCTTGCTCACAGACCTCCTGTAAGCATATTAGGGTATGTAGAGCCTTCAGAGCTCTTCCCCTCCCTGGCAGCCTGCATTACCTGCCAGGGGTCTAAAAACTTACAGCCCTGGTAGCCAAGTTACCTATCATGCTGGCACACTTTCTTACCCTGCAGCCTGTGTTACCTGCCAGGGTCTAAACAACATCCAGCCTGTATAACACACACTACCCACCAGGCTAGACCACTCCCCACCTCAAGCAGCTAAATTTCCCTACTGAGCTATCTCATTCCTCACCCCTAGCAGCCGCAGTTTCCTGCTGGGTGAGGACCTCTAGCCCACAGTAGCCAATATCTCCTGCTGGGTGGGGACAACATTTGCCTCTAGGAGTCTTTTCCACCTACTAGCTAGGCCTTACCTTCCCTAGTAGCCATTGTTCCCTACTGAGACTCTACCTGTAACAAACAACAATACACTTTCAATCTTCAGCATAGTGTCTTTATTTGACGCCAAATCAACCCTTACCTGAAAAACTGCTTCCATGTGGACCATCACAGGGGCTAACTTTGCAATTTAGGAGAGAAATTTTATGAGCAAGGCCCAATTCCCATTGGCAGGCACCATGGAATTAACTAATTCAGTGAGGATTATATAGATGATACCAAATAGCTGAGTGGAGGTTGATCATTGGTAATCATGGTTTCTTGTGGGCGGTTCGGTGTGGGGTCTTAGGCTGAGTCATAGGCACTAAATAGGCGTGCAGGTAATTATATTTATCCTGGAATAATTATGGCTGATTAATATACCAGGCGCCTTCACATTTAATGAGGTCAAGTTTTGGGTTTAGGCTTCAGGGTTGCACATTAGAGTTTTTTCTAAGGTGAACTCTGAATAGGTAAGATTAGGAGGATATTCTGTGGAATTTACTGGGCTGTAAGATGCTCCTGGGGGACAGTATAAGTCAGGTGGCTTGTCTGCAGTTTCTTGGGGTTGATTGGTGGAGGAAGCGGGACTGGAGAGATCAAACTGCAAATAAAAAAGTGCTAAATTTAGGTATGTGGAGACCTGAGAGGACCAGAGGTTCACAACACTTTATTAAAAAAATGACAATGTGCAACTTTCTGGCGTCCCCAGAGTATAATTATGCCCATCTAACATAGAATTGTTTTGTAAAATACTTTGGGCTGGGTGGTAGCATTTAACAGGGTTTGGAAATCCTTGGTGGTATCAGAAGTTGTTGGCATTTCATTGGCTGGGTTCATATGGAGAATATTGATTTCCCTCTTTGAGACATCAGATTTATCATCATCTGGTGGGCCTTGTTTTTGGGGTAATTCATGCCATGCTCCATTGGCAGAGGGCTGGTTGATCATGGGAATACTATTCAAGTTGGCGCCTTCATTGGCTAGGGGGTTTGTGAGAGGGCAATAATAGATCATGGATTGCACCTCATAGGCTGGTTTTGGAGGTTTCTCCAAATTCAAATCTTTGCTTGACTTGAGCCCAAAAAAAACAAGGGCTGGCAGCCCACAGGTGGTTGGGGTTCAAATCCTGGGGGTGGGATTCCATCTTGTGAATCAATAGTAGGTAACTGTCACTTGTGAAAAATCTAGTACTTAAGTGAGCCTTTCTTTATAATTACCTTTGTTATAGCAACAATAAAATTTTACTATCTTAGTTCTACCTTATTATCTCTGGTAACTTATTTTGAAAAATCACTGGCAACACAAAGGGAAAATTATTCCTGTTCTGGTATCTGATGATGCTATTTTTGTTGATCTTTTTGATTGAAGGCCCTAACTGTACCATCAACTGGAGAAACTCATCCCCTGACAATGCTCACGCAGAAGAGTCCCTGGCAAAAAGCTGGTTTAAACATCACTCAGGCCATTACAGAAAAAAAATTTAATTATGGACGCCCTCCTTCCAGAACTCTTGAAGCCAAAATCTACTTGGTTTTTCCCAACACTTCCATTTGCCTCCTAGTATACCTGGTAAGATAATATCTCCTGGGGAGATTCAGCTCCTTGATGGGGAGATTTTCCTTTCTTGGTTATTTTGGACATTTGGCAATGGTGACTGTCCCTATTGGATCTGTTGTATTAGGACTTAATTTGGGGGCCTTGGTTTATAGAATAGTAATTCTAATTCCTCTCAAGTGGGTCCCTGACAATAATTAAGCAATAGTGACTGAGACAATGGTAAAGAGCCACAATTTTATAGAACTGTGAAGGGGCAGAAGTTATTAAAGAAGTTCATAGTCATTTACAACAATGTGTCTATGCATTGCATGTCAGTCACTACATAGGATACCAATTTGACCTTACCCAAAAAGACAACTTGGAAGGTTGTTTCTGTCTTAGAGCACCCTATCCTTATCAATCTAGTACAGGATACTGGTGACCTCAAGAAGACTGCAGATAGTGTTGTAGTGGATCCACAATTTTCCAAAAAAAAACTATATAACCAGTACATCAACACCGGCAAATTCTCCAGACGGAGAAACCCAATCATCTGTTGACCTTGCTCACTAAGTAGAAAAAATGGGACATCTGTCAGTAAATTAACCAAAACTGCCATATTAAACTGGTCAATATACAGCCTATGGTCAAGCCCACTTTTGGGATTGAGGCTTAAATTTCCTTTTTTTACTGTGTGGTCAGGGGGCTTTTCACAAGTGACAACTCACTCCTAATATTTAAGAAAGATCAAGAACAAAGATCAAAACTTGGTAATTGTTCCCTGCAGCTTGCCAGTTTAGAAGGCCAAGAGCCTGGCTGCCTTCCCCCATCAAAAACAAAACTGAATCTAATAGCAATACGCCTGCACCTGATATCATCCTGTCACCCCCAGAATCTTAACAATAGTCCACCTGAGCCCAGGAAATCTAACCTAATGATGAGGCCTGGTAAAGAGGTATTTATACCCCACTAGGTCAAGACCAAAAAACACCATCATCTTGATTAATAAAGATGTTATGGACATTTGGCTCAACCAATTTATGCCTTATATTATGCTTGTTTTCTTTCACCTCTGTAAAGATCTAATAGATCTTACAGGCCCTGCTGCCCCTGCTATAACACCAGGAGAACCAGAAGACTCCACACCTGTATCTTTCTGTCATATTAATACCCCATTTAGTCCAATAGATTTTGCCAAATACCCTCTGAACCCAGCCTGCCACAAGGTCACCTTTGAGAACATCCCCTATGCCAACCCCTGGAAAAGTCCTGTAAACCCAACACCTTTGGTAGAGAAGACTACCAGTTGTCGTGAATGCCACTATTCACGCTCTTTTGTTTTTGCCTTTGTTTAATTATTTCAAGGACAAACCCCTTGCTTTTGCTTTTTCTCCTCAAAATGAATCTATTTCCAAAGATGGAAATTGCAAAGTTTTTCTTCCTAATTCTGCGCAACTCACTTGCCCCACTCATACTTGTGTTGAGTAACCCTACTATCCTTGTATTGTTTTTTGGTGACCACAAGCAATATATAGTCCCTTTTTACACCATCAATAAAATTAAACTATATTCAAACTTATGTCTTTGTGTTTTAAAGTACTTTAGCGCCACTATCTAACCACACCTAGTAGAGATTTATTATTCAGGGCCACAAGGCAATTGCTTCACCTTCCCTGCCAACTAAATAAGACTTAGTACAAATCCAATCCTAAGAGTAGGATTTCTTGTTGTGTGTCTGTGCTGCGCTTCAGAACACAACAAAAATGGTGCTTACTACAGGGGCTGTAAGCCCCTAGGTTATCCCTTTTGCTACCACATTTTAAGTTCCATTGCCTCCTCCTATACAAGAGCTGTCTTCACATGAAATTACCAGTTCTCCTATTAAAGAGGACATCTTGGACCCACCTTTTGTCCCTACTGTCTTGAACTTATGAAATGATCCCCATCTAGTAGCTTATCCTATGGGCACCCCTAAATTAGAGCAAGTCATGGCAGTAACCCTTGGGATAGCCTGTGATGGAGCCACCCCCTTTCTTCAACTACAGTTTAATTGAGCAGAATATTACAATTTAATTGTTGCCTTGCATTTCCTGCAGCATCTCCTCTAAGCATATGGCTCTGCTGAGCACCTACTCTTGTATTTTGTGAAGTCCGCCTTGGCTCACTGCCAAATGGTTTTTAGACTTAATGTTCAAGAAATCTTGTCTCTCCAAGCCACTGTAACTAATCATTGGGACCAGTTTGCTGCTTAACAGCAGTAGATTCACTCCTTGTTCTTTTTGGTGTCATGAATGACATTTCAATACTTGTATTGAAAACCCAAGAGTTGAACCCCAGTTCTCTGAAGGCAGATCAGGCCCCTCAGGATGGCCCAGGACCTGCCAATCCTTTAATTCACAGACTCAAATTGTTAAGTTACCCTGCAGCCTGTCAGCTTAATAATGAGGATTCCCTGAATGGTTAACAGATTGCTACCAAGCTGGCGCCACTGGAGACCCATAACTACGCAGGAGATGTGGCTTGCCTAAAGGAGGTTAAGAGAATACCTACTACTAGCCCTTCTAACAAGTACCAGCTGTTGCCAGTCTCCAGTCCAGAAAAAGTATTGCAATTAGCCCACTCAGGTGACATGGTGAACTACAGCCGCAAAATTAAGCATGTTTTTTCTGTTTGCCAGACCAAACCCAACCAGGGCCTGCTGCTATCAAGACCCTAAGCCAAGATCCATGCCCTGCTATCAAACTGCCTATGAACCCCAAGCCTTCAAAAAGCAAAGAAGCAAAATCACATTATATAAGAACACTGGCAGTGTGGTGATGACCACATTGTCATTTTTGATAATAAAAGTTTTATGAACCTTTGGTTCAAACAAATCTTACCTTATCTAGTCTTAGTGATCTTCCATCTTAACTCCAGCAAAGTAGACCATCAGTCAACCACCCCCTCTGAAGACCAACCTGCTAATCTTCCTCAGGAACTATACTGTCCCCCTGGAGCCCCCTTTGAACCTGTGCATTTTACTGAATACCCGCCCAACCCCGCCTACACGCAGTACAACTTGAAGATCATCCTCATTTCTGATCCCTTGGCAAGGACCAGAGAAACTATATATATAGGGCGCAAAGGAAATAGGATCAAAGTACCGCCCTTATTGTTCAAAGACAAGTACAATTACCTGCCAGCATACTTTATCCCCATGACTCCACCCTTAACCCTGAGACTAGACTGCCCAATGAAACCTAATGCCACAGCAGAGACCACCTCTACCCAACTGTTTGGAGTACTCTATATTACTTTGACATGATTGGTGGATTCTATGGTCCCAACTCTGGACTATGGTCCTTACTTGGACAATATGTATATTACATTATTAAGTTAGCAACCATTCTATGGTGAGCTTTATGTGCTGGCTTGGCCGCACCCCATCCTGAGCTGCCCAATGCCTCTTCCTATGCCTGGCTTCCTGAAATTATGACAATCTTTTACAAACATGGTAACCTGGGCCCCAAGATATTGTTAACACTTGGGGCAACTTGTATGCTTTTTTGTGATAATCACTTATTACACCCATAAGGCAATTACCTCTCTGATACTCCCATGGATGAAGACCCAACCTACCAAAGAACTGAAAGACCCTGAGCTTGGTTCAGAACCCCAAAACCCATCCACATCACAAGTATAAAATGTGATGTTAAACCAGACAACAACCAAGGTGAACATACCCCAGATAGGCAAACTCACCTTAGAAGAAGCTTTTTGAGCCATGCCAGCCCTCCTCCTCCACTTCCAAGCCAACACCAATGCCTACCCCAGTGACACTAAGAAGGTCTTGGGGGTGGCTTCCATGATGTCATAAGACACACTAGATTGGTTTGGAAAAACCACCACTAAAGATGTCAAATTTTTCCTTGACAACTCAAGATTTGTGGCCAAACTCATGAGCACTGGAAATGACCAAGACACCAGATACTACACGCTGAACTCTCTGCTAGAGATCCAACAAGAGAACCACTTTATCCAAGTCTATATTGATGAGTTCCTTAAACTTAAGACTTCAACCCAACTGGAGGATTAATTAGCCGCCATTATCTTCATAAAAGGAGTTAATTTAACCATGAAATACCTGTTGAAACACCACCATTCTACGCTGATCCCGGAGGAAATACTACCCCTATGCAAAGGCCCAAGCCTGAATCAAGAAGGGAAGAACTTGTACCCTGCCTGATCTGGCAGAGCCACAACTCCCAGCTGACCAAGAATGCCCCTGAACAGTTACAGCATCACTATTGAGATTGTTTGTGCTTCTACTGCCATGAGGCAGGGCATCTAACCAGGGAATGCCCTAAGAAGAATACATCTCCTGTATCCTTGGCACAAATAAACACCTCTGCAAAATCCTAAAAATTCATCCAAGTGGCCATAGATCTTTTTGTAAACAAGCGCAATATTGAAGCCTTTATTGATACAGGAGCAGATGAAAGTTTCATTGATGCCAGCCTGGTAAAGGAACTAGGATTGATGGCTTCAGAGCGCAGCCTACAAGTAATCATAGGAAACAGCTCTCTGGACACTGGCTATGAATGTGAACAAGAACTTCCCTTGACAATTGGACATAATGTGTACCTGCTGCCCTTGATCCTCCTTCCAGGATTAAATCATCCCCTAATACTGGGGAACTCATGGTCCAACAGAAATGGCCTGATCCTTAACTATTGTGAACAGACCGCCACTCTTGGACAACCTGAATCTTGTGACACTGTTCCCTTCTGTATAAGCTATGACAGAGCCCCAAACAACAGAATATTAACCATAAAGATGGAACCTAGCATTGGGATACTACCTACCCCCTGCAGAAATGGAACCATGTGTTTAGCAAATGATGTAACTGTGCTTTTTTAGCAAAGTTACAAGGGGAAAAATATTTTAAAACTATATAATATTCTTTATTGAGAGATATTTATTATATAGTTGTTATGATTTTGGATAACATGAACATGATAACATTGATTACATGGTGGGATAGCAAAGGGGGTGACTTGATCCTGATAATGATTCAAGCGCCAAAACAAGGTATCCACCATAAGGGATCATCATTTGTTCATGTTGTTGGATTTGGTAATTTGAGTTGATTTCCTAGTCTTGCTTTGAGTGGCCAGGTAATTGGATTTTGGATTGCAAACCTGCTTGCTTGGAACCTTGCTGGCAGGTCAAGCCTGCTGTTTTGACATCTTTGACCCCAAAACCTTGACCATTGCAGCTTTCCTAACTATCTACAAAACTGTCATGAGAAGAGCCTCAGATAAGGTTAAGAAGGAACAAATTCTAAACTGTCTTCACCCAACCTGTCAAGAGGTAGTAGTACCCAAGTTTTCCACTATCAAGACTTTGGAAGAGTGAAGCAGCTTCTGATTGAAAAATTTGGTGGTGACCTTAGTTTGGAAGTGAATAAGGACACATTCATGCATATTGGTTTCAAACCTAAGGAGACTCTAGCTGAATTCACAGATAGATTCTACATGAAAGGACAGCAACTAATAAAAGCAGATAATTGACAGCGCACAAAGCTTAAATGGATTGCGCTCACACCCTCAAGGTTAAACAGCTTCTTTTTCTCCACTTTAAGGCTCATAAGGCTATGCTTTCCTCTATGAAGAGCATAAAGACACTGTTGCAGGATATTCACCTTACCTATTCTGGAGCAGTTGTGTGGGAGAATTGTACTTCCTCTAATTCTGATTTGTCTTCTTGTGGCCTTTGCATCCTCATCATGAACTCACAAAATCCTCTCAGACAGCAAGGTTGCCATAACTGTGGCCAGATATGTTACCATTCTTGAGTCTGCACCAATCCTTGGGTTGAAGGAGCTGATCCCAAGGAGCAGGCAGAAAAGAACAGTCAACCTGGAGGCAGAGCCAAGCTTGGTTGAAAATTCTTCCCAGTTACTTTAATTCCCCCTCTGTAGCTGACTCTGAGCCTGCTGACACTGAGGCTCCTCCTATTCTGCTGCTGTTCCACAATATCTCTGAAAACTCTGACATGGATGATTCAGATGTTGATGATCCTGAAGCCTATGGGTATTCAGTTCTTTCAGTCCCTAAAACCATTGCAGCCCCTTATAAGTTACGCTCTGGGAAAACTACAACAACTGCAAAGCCTTTGTATGAAGTCAAAGAGGTTGTATCTTGTACATAACTCACCCAAGATAAGAGGTCTATATGCTTGTAGAGCCGTCTGAGGAATCTACTGAAGTTGCAAACACTGTATTCAATAATGTTTCTGTCTCACTTCCTCTCCAGACTGTCTATACAGAGTTTACAGGCTTGAAATGCATGATTAAAAAATGGGACAAAGAGTTGGCAGAGGCCCAGAACATTCTGGCCCTCCTTCCACCCTTTGGTTGTAATACCACTTGTGTGGAAATATACATCTAAAAGGTGAAGATTAAGACCATCTTAGATACAGGATCTCCTGTTAATGTTGTCTCCTCAAAGCTTTTCAAGAAGCTCAAACTTAACCCCAACCTTAACTATCACCATTTGTATGGTAAAGCTGGGCTATCCATGGCTTGTGCTATAGGGTCTTATTCTGCTCTTCCCATGAGGGTTGGCAAGCTACTTTTAGCTGCGCCTGTTGTTGTCTTGGAAAATGAGAGTTACAATCTCCTAGTTGGTACTCAGTTCCTAAGAGAATACAATGTGATAATCAACTTGAAGGATGTCTATCTCTCTATCTTAGGGTACAAATTCTGTTGTAAATTGTGCCATTAATGCTAATCTGATATGGCCTTCAAATAGTGATATTTGCAAAACTTTTGGTCAGATTTGCCTTCAATTCTGGGAATTCCTTGCCTTCCATAAATGTGTATGTTAAAATATCCACCCATTCCAGAAGACCATACCTACCCTTGTCTGATCCTGGTATGATCTCACCCCAACGTGACCCCCTTGACCATTCTGTCTACCTATTGAGTGATTGCTAACCCTTGTCTACTATTTAAGTAGAATTAACTCGTCTAATAAAGACAAGTTTATCCACATTTGTGTTGGCTTTAATATTCTTCAAGCTTTTTCCTTTCCTTTTTGCCAAAAGGGATTCTTCATATTGTAGTCAAGAAAATTAAGTTACATGCCCTTAATTTTCCCTGGAGGCTAACCCAAGGCTATCTTTAAACCTCAAATCTTTTGTTCATAAAGATTTCCTGCTGTGTCCTCCTGGATGTTGTCCCCAGTAGCCAAACACAACAAATGGTGCTCACTACAGGAGCTGCAAGCCCCTTGTTTACTCTGTTCCCACACATATTCTCTGGTCCTTCCCCCTTTGTTTCTTAAGTACACAAACAGCCTAAATTTTCTAGTCCTCCTCTAGAAGAATATATCACCAATACCCCCAACTCCCATGGTAATGGTATTGTCTCCCAGGCCTTCTTGGGCCCCTCTTCCAGCTTTCTCTCTCAATTATGAGCAAGCTTGTGCTGCTGTACGCTCTCTCCTCACACAGGCACTGTGGCAATGCACAATATCTTTGGTCTCTGTCCTGAGTATGCTTCCAAAGATATTTGTTCCTTTTGTTGTAACTGTGCTGTTTTAGCAGAGTTACATGGGGAAAATATTTAGAAACTAGATAATAATCTTTATTGAAAGATAGTGATTATATAGTCATTATAAATCAAGGATAGTAGGAACAAGATTGGTGATCACACGGCTGGATGGAAGAAGGGGGTGGGTAGATCCTGGTAATGAGTCAAGCGCCAAATTGAGGTATCCACTGTGAAGGATCATCATTTGTAAATGTTGTTGGATTTGGTAATTTGAGTTGACTTCCTAGTCTGACTTCAGGTGACCAGATAATCAGATTGCGGGTCACAAACCTGTTTGGTTGGAACCTTGCTGGCGGATCAAGCCTGCGGTTTTAACACCCCCCCCGGCTGAAAGTTGGCCTCCTCAGGGGGCAGGTTGTTGGGGAGGTCGTCAGGAGCCCAGGCGCCGTATTGAACCAGTTGTTGTTCAGTGGCAGGCAGGGCAGTTTCCTGTTGTTTCTGTCTTGCTTTGCAAGGTCGTAGGCGGTTGTGGTGTAACGTCTTGTCTTGCTTGCATTTCCCAATCCCTTGCACAAGGTAAGTGTTATTGTTGTTTACCTTTAGGATTATCACTGGCCTTACTTTTTTGGGTTGTAGTTTGCTTTTTTCAACATTCATGACCCAGACTTTGTCCCTGACTTCATGTCTCTGGCGGATGGGTACAAAGGTTTTTTGTAAGCGTTCCTTTTCTTTGGCTGCTTATTTGCTGTTGGCCTCTATTACTTGAGGATCAGAGCGAGGGGGACTTGACTTGGAATTTCCAACTTAGGTCCTGTCAATGCTTGAATGATATTTGGCTGTGCTCTGTATACCAGTTCAAACAGGCTTTTTCCAGATGATCTGTTCACTCAGGTTTGGCACACAAGTAATGCAGTCAGTAGCTGCTTATATCAGTCTTCAGGTCTCCCGGTGGTGAGTTTGGCTAGGGCTTGCACAAGGCTATCATTAAGCCGCTCTACACGTCCATTGGCCTGTAGATGGTATGGTGTTGTGATGGTGTGTTTGACCCCATTCTTGGTGAGGTACACATTGGTGTCTTTGGAGGGAAATTCTTTGCCTCCATTGGTTATCAGGAGTTCTGGCTTTCCGAACCTGCTGATTATTTCCTTGCCAATGAATTGTTGTACGTTGTTTCCAGTGTGTGCCTTCACCACTTGGGCTACTGGCCATCTTGTTGCAAAGTCAATGGCTGTGATGATGTATTTTTTGTTGTTGTGCTTTCCTGGCATGGGGCCCACAATGTCAAGAGCCCATACTTTGAACAGTAATTGGGTCCAAATGGGGAGTACAGACTTAGGTGGGGTTTTGCTTTTAGCAAACTTTTTGCAAACCTTGCACTGTTCTAATACTTCCTGGACGTTGTGGTATAAGGTTGGCCACCGGGCTTTATGCTTTAGGAACTTGTATATATTTTGGCTCTTAGTATGTCCAAGATCTCTGTGGTAGCAAATAATGGTGTCAACTTGCTGATGTGTGGGAATGTAGGAAATGGTTGTGCCATCTGTTTTTTTCTGTGGAGAGTCCCGTATACGTCAGCAAAGATATGTTCATTCTTGATGACCATTTCTTTGGTGATGTTGGTTGTGCCTTCAGGGAATCCTTTGTCTTTTGTACGTAGCACTAAGAGAGGCCAGTCTGGTTTGAGCCCATTCTCTCCTCTTGAAGCATGGACATACAGGCGGGACAGGGCGTTTGCCATGGCAAGTTTGGCCCTGGGCTTATATTGGATGAGCATGTTAAACCTTTCTAAGATTTCCATCTACCACGCTTGGCGGTGTGACAGGTTTGCTTGTGTCTTGAAGTAGATGAGTGACTTGTGATTGGTTAGTGCTGTGAATTCTTCCTGCCGTTCTAGCTAACAGCGCCATTTGACTAGGCAATGTATGATGGCCAGCAGTTCCTTGTCATGGATAGGGTATTGGCACTTGCCACCTGTCAGTTTGCGCAATTTGTAGGCTACAGGCAGGAAGTCACCATCACTATTCTTAATTTGTAGTACTCCCCCAATGGATGCATCTGAGGCGTCAGTTTCCATCTGATATTCTCTGTCTTGTTTAGGGTATTGTAAGATGGGAGCCGTTGTGAGCTTTTCTTTGAGGCGTCTAAAACAGAGGTCACATTGGGGGGTCCATACAAATTTAGACTTGGTGCCTGTAATGGCGGACAGGTGGGCAGTCAAGACGCCACAGTTGGGTATGAAGCGTTGCACATAGGCCACCATTCCCAAGAAGGTGCGTAGTTCTGACTTATCCTTGGGAGGTGGCATCTTGCAGATGGCCTGTATCTTTTGACTGTCAGGTTTGATGCCGTCTTTTGAGACTATGTGTCCCAAGAAGGGTAGTTGCTCACAGAAGAACTGGCATTTGAAGGGTTTGGCCAAAAGTTTGTGTTGTGCCAAGGTCACAAAAAACTCTTCCAGGTCCTTGTGGTGCTGTTCCACCAAGGGGCTGTAGACAATAATATTGTCCAGGTACACTAGGGCATATTTGCCTATGTGTGGCGCAAACACTTTGTTCATGAAGGTTACAAAGGTGGACAGGGCATTGGTTATGCCAAAGTTGAGTACCACACATTTGTAGGAACCATACTTAGTGTGGAAGGCTGTCTTGGGGATGTCTTCTTCCTTGATACAAATCTGATTGTAGCCTGCAATGAAAATCAATCTTGGAGAAGACAGTGGCTCCTCCCAAGGCGTCAAAAAGGTCGTCAATCAGTGGCAGTGGGTAACAATTCTTTATGGTGACTTTGTTTAAGGCGCAGTAGTCTGTGACCAGGCGTAAGGTACCGTCCTTTTTAGCCATAAAGAATACAGCAGCCCCAAAGGGGGACTGTGAGGGGCGGATAAGTCCTTTTTTTAGTGCCTCCTTGAGATAGGTGCGTAGGGCGTCATCCTTGTTTGGGGTCAGTCTGTAAATGGGGTGTGCCTTGGGTACAGCCCCCTTGAGTTGGATAGAGTGTTGAATGTGCTTCTAAGGGGGTAGCCCAGGTAACGCTTCCTTAAAGATTTCTGGATGGCGGGCCACAATGTTGCGGTCTTGAGGTGTGGAGGTATCCTGGAGGTCCTTGAAGTGTATGATTTCATACTGACAGAAGTCCCAGTCAATTGCCTTCAGGTTTCCCTTCTTGTTCAAAGTCTCTGTGATGCGTACAAAGACGTGGTTGTGTAGGAGTTGGTCTACAGAGTCCAGGTAGATCTGGTGGTTGACACCTTCACGCTTGATGGTCAACACCGAGGTCACCCAGTCCACGTGGGGGTTGTTTTTCTGTAACCAGTCTAGTCCCAGTACAATGTCAAACTTAGGGAAGTCAATGACGGGACCTTGGATGGTGGAGTGTAGGTTCTCAAGCATGACAAAAAAGGGGGTGGTTTCCTTTGTCACGGCAATGTGGTGTTCATCAGCCAGGACCACGTTTTTAATCTGCAAAGGATTAGTGGCCAGCTTGAATTTATCCACAAAGCTGCTGTTGACTAAATTTTGATCTGCGCCTGAGTCCAGGAGCGCTGAACCTGTGTAACTGTAAAAGCAGAAAGGGTAAGACATCAATTTATTGGGATGTCTGGCAATGGTGTATAGTACCAGGTCTTCCTAGGGCACTTGGATCATTGGGCATTGGTCCACGTCCTTGGGTTGATATTCATTGTTGGGCAAGTCAGGAGTTGTGTGGGGAGAGCTTGGCTTGCTTAGTGCTCTCCCCGTGCTTTTCCCTCATCTTGGTTGTCTTGGGTGCCAGTGACACAGAAATGGGTGCTATTGGACTGACCGTTATTTACATTTCCATTCCCATTTGAACCTGTGGGTTTGTGGCTGTTGTTGTTGCTGTTGCCTCCAGGAGGTGGTTGCAAGGAGCGCCCGCTTGGATGGGAGTCCTTGGGCCTTTTTTGTTTCTCAGTCTGTGCCTTGTGTAGAGAGTTGGATGTTTGTTCTGCTTTCTCTGCTTCACAGTACAGGCTTTGCAGGTTGGTTACCTGATCCAGGTTCACATGCCTCATCACATGCAACTTTAGGGCGTTGTAGTACATGAGGTGTGTAGCTGGGGTGTCAAAGGCCATGTTGGATGGGGCAAAGAGACAAAGTTCCTTGTAGGCGCAGGTGATTTCTTTAAAAGTGCCTGTCTGGGTCAGGTACTTTACTTGATGTATGATCATGAGCGCTTTATCCTTAAGCACAAACCTCGCCAAGAAGTCTTGCTTAAAGGTATTCCAGTTCTTGTCAGTGTGCTCTTTGTGCCACTTGTCACACCAGGTGCCAGTGTCATGGGTCAGGCAAATGGAAATCTCTGCAATCCAGAATTGCTGTAGACATTCCATTTAAGCCAGCTTGCTTTGGGCAGACTGGATCCATGCGGCAGCATTGTTGTTGTTTGGCCCCAGAAAAGGGCTCCAAGGCGGCGCTGCAAAGCCTTTGTGCTACATAGGAAGGCATAGTGGTTCCGTCAGCTGGTTATGGCATCAAGGAGGGTGCCTGAAAGAACCCTTGCGCAGACATGGAGTTGAAGGCGGGTAGCAGGATCACCGTGTTTTGGTAGAGGACAAAACCATCAGGTATCTTGGTACCAGGAGTATACAGAGTCCAGTCAGGCGGGAGGCCAGACATGATTCTGTCAAGAATTTGTTGGCTGCAGCGTGTGCAGGCAACAGGCGGAATTTTTCAAGATAAGGTAGGATGGAGAACCTACCTGTGCTACCAATGTTGTAACTGTGCTGTTTTAGCAGAGTTACACGGGAAAAAATATTTAGAAACTAGATAATAATCTTTATTGAGAGATAATGATTATATAGTCATTGTAAATTAAGGATAACAGGAACAAGATTGGTGATCACACAGTTGGATGGAAGAAGGGGGTGGCTTGATCCTGGTAATGAGTCAAGCGCCAAATTGAGGTATCCACCATGAAGGATTGTCATTTGTTCATGTTGTTGGATTTGGTAATTTGAGTTGACTTTCTATTCTGACTTTGGGTGACCAGATAATTGGATTGCTGGTCACAAACCTGTTTGGTTGGAACCTTGCTGGTGGGTTGAGCCTGCAATTTTGACACTTTCTCTTGGACTTTGGTCTTCCCCTGCGTTGATGGAGTCTATGGAGACTATTGTTGTGTTAGTAAATCAATTTATCCAACCCGCCTTGGTTCATCATCAATTAGAGCTAGGAAGAGAACCAGCTTTTTACTGCTGTAGCCACTGCTGTCTTCAATAACCATGCACAAAATATGGTCTATCAAGAATGGTCCCATAGCTTCTTTGCTTGTATTTCAGATAACCAGCACAACTTGCTTGCTTTTCAGATGTACTTAACCTTGTCCTTGAACTCTCTTTGCTCCCTGCTCCCTGGATATATCAAGGATTGACTGTGCAAGCTGGATTATTATCAAGCTATCTGGTGTGGCCAAATATAGCAACTCTTCTAAAGTATTGTCAAGATTTTGAGACCATAGTCACCAAACTCAATCAGTTTCAAGTGTATTTTAATTCCCAGCTTGAGTTGGTTGGGACCCACATCAACAACTGGGGCCAAATCTGCAGCACCAATATGAACTGGATAAGGCTGCGTTAGAAGACACTCTGTATCAAGTGCAAAACTACTTGGATAATAGAGTAGCGTCCATTGAGGTGACACCTCCTGCTCCTTCTGTTGAGGTCCCATCTGACTTTGAAGCTAAGGTAAGGGAAGCCATAACTGAACTCAAAGCCACTACTCAACGTCAAGCCTCTGTTACAAACCCTCCTCCAGCAGAGCCTAGGCCTGATCCTTGCATCTCCTTGCTGACAGACCAAGTAGCTACCTTGCAAGGTGAGATTGAGTATTTGAGATAGCGCCTCTCTGACCCTGGTGATACGTCCTCTGACTCTGATGGCAAATAGGAGGCTGAGGTCACTGGTACTCCTACCCATATCAATCATGGGTATTGCACTAGCTTGGAAGACTAACCCTGTGTCAACTGTGCTCTCACCTTGGATCATTTGATGGAAGTAACAAATGATGTTGCAGATAGGTAAGATGCACTGGAAAGGGAGGTACAGAACCTCTCTTCCTTAGAAGAAACAATAAATGGTTAAATTACCCCTTTGACAGCTCAGAAAACTTCCCTGACTACTTGTATCAATGGGATTGCTGATACACTTGCAGTGCAACAAATCAAGATTGATGAATTTGGAGCTGCCGCCCCTACTGCCAGGGATATTAGTGGGGAAAAAAGCTCTACACTGGAAACCCTGGAAGAGAGCCTTTGACTTCTCTGGGCTAGACAACCTGCTGCAGAATCTGAATTTGAGGGCAATTCCCACATCAATGTTCTCAGCACAGGTGACAACAGCCAATCCACCACATTGTCCATCAACCCCAACTATAAGCCTTCCTTCAAGCAGATATTTGACCCTAAAACCTCTACCATTGCTGAATTTCTGACAATCTACAAGACTGCAATGTGTAGGGCTACTGGAAAGCTTAAAAAGGAGCATATTATTACCTGCCTGCATCCTACTTGCCAAGAAGTTGTGGTCCCCAAAATTCCTTCCATTGTCATTTGGGAGGACATGAAACGCCTCCTGATTAAAAAATTTGGAGGAGATCTCAGTTTGGAGGTCAAGTAAAATGCATTTATGCACATTGCCTTTAAGCCCAAGAAAACCCTGGCTGAGTTTGCTGACCGCTTCTATATTGAAGGACAACAGTTAAGCACCAGCTGTCAGTTAACTCCCTGTGAAGCTTACATGGCATCTTCAAACACTTTTAAGGTGAACCAGATCCTATTCCTGCACTTTAAGGCTCAAATACTTCTCTTACGTCCATGAAGAGTATTAATACCCTCTTGCAAGGCATGCATTTGACCCACAGGGGTACTGTGATTTGTGAAAATCAAGCCAATAATGCTGGGACTACCTCTTGTACGCCATGCATTATGATTCTGGGTACTAGTGGGCAGGCTAAGAGACAGGGCTGTCATAACTGTGGCCATATTAGACACCACTTGCGCACTTGCACTAATCCTCAAGTGGAAGGTTGCAATCCCAAGGAACAGGCGGGAAAAGAGAGGTCAGCTTTGAAACAGAGACGCTCTCTGCTGACCAATCTCCCCCATCTCCCCCTGATCCTTTGTCTGATGAGGAAACTCCCTCCTCTTCTGGCCCAACTATCCTTCATCTATTTCACAACCTCTCCAATGATTCAGAGCCTGAAGATTCTGATAGTGAAGACTCTGATAGTTATGGCTATTCCGTCTTGGCTGTTCCAGAAACCATCCCTGTACCATACAAGCTTTGCTCTGGGAAGACCACCACTTCCTGAGTACCTACAAGTGAAGCTAAAGCCATGGTGGCTCGCCCTTACCTAGCCCAGGCTCATCAACCTCCTGTCTTGATAGATTCTTCTGAGGAAGCAGCTCAGCTAGCCAAAGCTCTCTTCCAAAACGTAACTGTATCTCTCCCACTGCAGACTGTGTATAAGGAGATTCCTGCCTTAAGATGCATGTTAGCTAAATGGGAGAAGGAGCTAGAGGCTGCGCAGGATGTGCTGGCTGTCTTGCCCCCCCTTTGGGAAAGATACTATCCACGTGGAAGTGTTGATCCAAAAGGTTAAGATCAAGGAAATTCTGGACATGGGTTCTCCAGTCAATGTGGTATCATCCAAGCTAATGAAGAAGCTTAAGCTGGCCCCTGACCTCAACTACACTCAATTATATGGTACTGCTGACATGGCTCAACCTTGAGCCTTTTTTGCCTACTCCACCTGCCCATGTGGTTTGGAAAACTCCTCCTTGTGTCCCTTACTGTTGTCATAGAGAACAAAAGCTATGATCACCTGGTTAATACACAATTTCTCCAAGAATATAATGGAATTTTAAACCTTCAAGATGGGTATCTATTGCTCTTAGGATACAAGTCCCTTTAATTTTTGAAGAACCTCTGCAGTTCCCGGGCAAACACTTTAAGACTTGTGTGCTCAAGTATCCCACAGGTATCTTCTTGCTCAAGTACAGAACTCATTCCTCCAATATGTGTTCCTCTCCTCATTCTTTTCCTGCAGAGGAAGGGGTGCTCTTCTTGCCCTTGCAACTGTCACCATCTATCCAGGCTCCCAAGTGATTATAGACTCTCAAATATCTTACAAACTTCCTGAAAAGCCATTCCTGGAGCTATACTCTCCTGAATCTCTAAGCCACAAAGAGCCTTGATTATGCCCAGGAATACTAGTCCAGACTCATAAGGAGCCTGTACAGCTGTTGCTAGCTAACCTGACTACTTTGTCCATGCAGGTATCTTGGGGTCAAGTTGTAGGGCATGGTTGCATATTAGGAGCAAAACAGGTGGCGTCTCTCTACCCTTTTGGAACCTTCAGTGACTTTAATTTACCTGAAGAAGTCCCTCAGGTTCTCTCCCTGTTCACTGCTAACAACTTCCCACAATTGTCATATATCCAACAAAAAGTTGTACTAGAACTACTCAACCAGTTTAACAATATCTTTGCCTCTGGACCTACAGATTATGGCCTAGCCAGGGGGTCATTCATCAGATAGATACTGATGATGTGCCGCCCTTTTGTGCCAAGCCTTACTGCCACAGTAGGGTAGAGGATGCCTAGGTTTCTAAGGAGCTTAAACAAATCTTAGATGCTGGGCTCTTGGCTCCTTCCCAAAGTCCATGGGCCTTCCCCTTATTGATCCTCAAGAAGAAGGAGGGAGGCCACCACATTGTGATGGATTATCACTGCCTAAACTTGCTCACAAAAAAGGGCTCATACCCTTTGCCTAGGATTGATTATGCTCTCAGACAATTGGGAGGCTAAAATTATTCTCTGCTATTGACTTAGCTTCTCAATACTGGAAGGTTGACTTGTCTTCAGAATACCAAGAAAAGACTGCCCTCATCACTTTGGAAGTCCTCTGTTAACCTACTCAAATGCCCCAAGGACTCTGCAACGCCCCGGCTACGTTTCAAAGAGCTATGGGCTCTATTCTACAAGACCTGAAGCTCTCCTGTGTCCTCATATATCTTGATGATATCACTGTGTTTAGATCCACCTTTAACAATCATTTGGGCCATCTCAAGGCTGTTGTAATCAAGATTTGAGAAGCTGGCTTAAAGCTCAAACTCTCTAACTGCTTCTTCTTTAAAGAGCAACTAGGATTCTTGGGACATGAGGTTGCTCAGACTGGAAAATAACCTATGAATAATAAGGTGGAAGCCATTGACAATATGTTACCTCCCACAAATTTACAGGAGGTCCAAGTATTTCTTGGTATGATGGGGTACTATTGCCAGTTCATCCCTGACTTTGCTGAATTGAGCAAACCTTTTGTCCAGCTCCTTTGCAACGTACCCTTTGAATGGACTGACAGCCAACAGCAATCCTTTGAAGCACTGAAGGCCAGGCTCAAAGAGGCTCCCATCCTGGTCTACCCTGATTATGATAAGGAGATCATCTTGTACACTGGCGCCAGTGGAGTAGCTGTGGGCGCCATTTCAGCTCAGCTTGACAATGAGGGCGTGGATCAACCTGTGGCCTATTCTTTGGGATTCCTCAACAAACATAAGAACTATAGCATCACCAAAAAAGGATGCCTAGAAGTTTTACATGTGGTGAAACAGCTCTGGCCCTACATCTACAGGACTCACTTTACTGTAGTCACAGACCATTCATCCCTTAAATAGATGCAGCAATTAAATGAACCTGAAGTTCAATTAGAACGTTGGGATCTGCGCTTGCAAGGATACAATTGCACTGTGGTAATCTGTCCTGGTACGCAACATTAGAACACTGATGGATTGTCAAGGATGCCTATATTAGCTATCCACCCTTCAGACGTCAATTGCCTATATGAATTAATAGGGTACCCCAATTCCTGAACCACTGATCCAGAAGACATACAATTGGCATTACAGACCCTATCCAGGGATACTGTAATTTGAGATAGACAACTCTTCAAGTAAGTCAACAATGCTTACCTGCCCTATGTTTGCCCTAGTATGAGGATAGCTATTATTCCCCAAGCTCACATTAATACTGGTCATGGAGGTATAGCAAAAACTCATGACTGGCTGTGCAAGAATTTCTATTGGTAAAACATGCGCCTCTTGATCCCTGACATCCTTGCCTCCTGTCATTATTGCCAGCTCCAACAACCTCAACTATAGCAACATCAGTTCAAGATCATCCTGCCTAAACATGCTTTTCACACTGTGAGTATTGATGCTGTTGGGCCTCTCCCTTATTCTAGGTCTGAGTTTCAATTCATCCTGGTGGCTGTAGACCATTTTAGCAAATGGGTTGAAGCCAGAGCTACAAAACATATAACTACCAAGACCACTGCTAATTTCTTGTTTCAAGATATCTTCTACCGTCATGGCTGTCCTCAAGTCCTGCTTTCTAAGAATAGCACCAACTTTAATGCTTGCCTCATCACATCTATTGTAGAAGCTATAGGTACCCACCAATCCTTCTCTGTGCTGTATAATCTGTCAACAAAAAGGACTATTGAACAAGAAAATTCCTCTCTTGTGTCCATTATGAGGAAAAACACCCTCTCTTATGCCGCCAATTGGGATATGTTCCTCCCTGCTGCTCTCTTTGTGTATTGACTCAGCAGACACCAAGTGACTGGCCACTCTCCCTTTGCCATGATGTATAGGCGTGAAGCCACTACTTGCTCAATCTATGGATCCCCTTTTTTAAGTTGATAAATCTGCCTATCCTGAAGCTCATGTCAAAGGCTTGACTAATTTTATCATTGACATTCAGGCAACAGCATATTCTACTGCCTATAAATTCAAGGCTTTAGAACTCTTGTCTTCCAATGTTTCTAGAGCCCCCTCCCTGATTACCAAGTATGTAACCTAGTCATTTACTATCAGAATTGTACTAGAGGCAGAGCCCATAAGCTTGACTCCCTCTGAATTGGACCTTGCAAAGTCACCTTCAATAATTGCATCAAATATACTGTGAAGCTGCTGTCATCTAGCCGTCCTTTTGCCCGAGTTCATTCTGAATTCCTACGCAAATATCAACTCACTGTGTCCAATCTTGAGGGAGGAGATGTTGTAAATTGCGCCATTAATGCTATTTCAATATGGCCTTCAAATAGTGATATATGCAAAGATTTGGTTGGATTTGCCTTCAATTCTGGGAATTCCTTGCCTTCTGTAAATGGGTATTTTTCAATATCCACCCATTCTGGAATACCATACCTGCCCTTGTCTGATCCTGGTGTTGCAAAATCTTTTATTACTCCCTCTTGGGGAATTAACGCCCTGAGTACATCATCAAACAACTCACCAAATGGTTCACTGTCCAGTCAATTAATGGGTGGCACCATTATCAGTTAACCATCTATGACGGGGATCATTCAATCCAGGTCCTAAATGGAACACAACTTGATTAAGCCTTGTGACTCAAGAGGAACATTACTCAGATAAGCCCCATGACCTCCATGACGTACATGGACAGCATGTGGCTTGTCATGATACTATATATTTGCCTATATTCATATTCAATAAAGTATCATTTTCTTCTTAAATCTTCCCCTTATTTTGTTTATTATACTTCCCAGAAGTATAGGCACAACAGTGGTAGCACAGGTAGGTTATCCATACCTACCCAACTCAAAGGGAAAATTCCTCCCAAGAAAAGAACCCAAACAATGTCACTCCCTAACAGCTGGAGAGATTACAAAGTAGGACAAGACGTTCCCGCAGGCCTTGTCATCTACAATAACGTCCTTGTACCCATTGACTATTACAACGCTCTCAAAGCCTGCAGACTGTTCCCCACCATGCCAACCACAACAGTGCCTCCGCAACCTGAGATACCCAATATTGTGTTTCAACGCTTATGCACCTCTGAAATTGGCGCCTTTGCAGGACAACGCCATTAAAATGCCTCTCTTTGGATCAACAGCACCAAAAGTACGTTTGAACAAGTAGAGTACCCCCAAAGACTCTGGGTCAGCAAGATTGCCCTCTGCGTCACAGGGACTGCTTCACGTTTTGTAACTGAATGGCTAGCCCAACACCCTGACCAGAAGGAAAATTGGGAAGTGTTCAAGGCCACATGCCTCAAAAAGTTCTCCATGAAGGACTTGGACGTAGTGACTATGACTGAGCTTTGAACCTTCAAAAGGATATGAGCCATCAAAGAATACATTGCAGCATATGAAGGACTATGCGACCAAGTACCCAACACTATCAACTTTGATGAACCTGGGCCACATATGGACTTCTACAATGGCCTTCCCACACACATTAGACGTCAGTTTGACATGACTCACTGCAAGAACCTTGAGGATGTATTCCTAGAGGGAAAACGCACAGCTCAGAAGTCTGACAACCTACAAAACACCAACAAGTGTAAGGAAAACCCTGCAGCTAGAAGAGAGCCTCACCTCAATAAGCAAAACAACCAAGCCCACAGTACCCAGCCTCAAACTGGGAATCACACTGCACAAGCCAACCAGGCCAGCAGCAAAGATACCAGCAAGGAGGGAAAAGCTCAGGGTAGTGCTTAGGCAAGCCTCCCTCCCCCACTTCACAAGACTTGTACAGAGAATAGGACGCGGATCCAATCACCATGATCCAAGTTCCCTCCAGCAATCCTCTACTGTTTGCCACCCAAACCAGAAATAAAATCCTCGCTTATCCTTTCTGATTTTGCAGATACCAAGGCACAGCACTATTTGACACTGGAGCAGATCAATCTCTCATCAACAAGAGCTTTGCAGACCTCATGAAGTTACCTATTACTTGAAGTAACATCAAGAGAGTCATCATGGCAGACAACCGTAGCACCCCAGTTACCCATGAGGCAAAACCTTTCCGCACCCAAATTGGAGATGTACAAACAACAATTAGCAGCCCTATCATACCAATCCCCAAGTATGATGTCATACTTGGCTTGGACTGGATGAGAAAGACAAAACCTCACATCAACTGGGACAGTGCCACTCTCACCATACAGCGAGGAGAAGTCCATCATCATATATACCCAACACATCTTGACACCCTCATGGGGGACCACATATTTGTAAAGATCATGGAAACAGAAGAATAAACTGATGCAATACGTCAATTCAAATGACACTATCTCAAAAACGCCATCTAGAAAGACGCCATCTTAAAAACGCCATCTCAGATTTATGGCTAAACCGCGCCAGATAACTTAAAATATTGATAAAAGCCCAAAAAAACATTTCAAAAACTATAAAAACATTTTAATAGACTCAAAATCATTCAAGAATTTCAAATCTGCAATAAAAATATGGGGTCAGCTAATATCAACTATAGTGCGCAAAGCTCCAAAGTCAACACATCCTAAAACAGTGCTATTTATGTATTAAATTTTAACAGTATATTAAACATGTATATACATATTAAAAATTAAAATAAAATATCTGAAAAAAAGAAGTTTATTGTTAAAGAAAGTGGATTATACATTAGATTCAAGGGCTGTGACAATGCCTTTGAGATGGGTAAGGCGGCCCTCTCTGGTGTAATAGGCCAAAGCTGCTTTTGTAACACTTGCAAACTTGACCTGCTGACCAGCATGCTTGGCTATAAAAGCTTTGCCTTTGACAGGCTGGGAATATAACTGATCCCTGTGCGCATGCTGAACCTTCAGCTTCTTGATGATCATATTGAACATAGGCTTTTTTGTCTTAACCAGGCGGGAAAATTGGTTATGCCAACCTTCAAGTGAGGAGGTGGTCTTAGTTATTCCAGCTTTGACCTGCTTATAGCAGTTCCAGTTAATTGAGTTGCCGCCCTTGCAGATGCGGCAACGTCCCTGGAATACACCTACCCACTGATGCTCAAAATACTGTATGAAAGGAGCAAAGGCTTCTTGGTTCCCAAGAATGTAATTGTCATTGAGAAGCTTGTTGTAAAAAAGGTTAACCTCTTCCTTTCTGACTATGGCCAGAGCAGCAAAGCAATTAAATATCTTTCTGGCCTCCTTTTTACCATCTTTGTATACCAGCTTATTGAGGGCTGGGTTTTTCATCAGGTTCTTGTGCAGAGCCTGGCGGTAGTAAAAGAAGCAGTCTTGGGGCCTGCTCCTAAATACCTTGATAAAAGTGTTGGCCTGTGCAGCCTCAAAGTCAACCATCAACGTGGTATGGTAAGGAAGGGACTCAGGCGTTTTTTTTGGTTATGGCCTGTTGCTCTTGGGTAGCCTCTGGGCTGACCTTCTTCTTCTTGTGTCCCCTTTTCTTGGTTGGCTCTTCTTCAAGCATAGGCAAGATGACATCCAGTTTTTGCTTGAGTATATTCAAGGCGTGGATGTAAGTCTCTTCCCTTTTATTAGGGAGAAAGAAGAAGACAAAGGGGATTGTATGTTCATTGACCTGACTATGGATGGCTCAAAGCTGATAAAATAGCTTAGGACAAGAGGCAAAAGTCCCATTGGCAAACCAGGTATTGCACTTTAAAAGGCATACAAGATCCTCTTGTGTCAAAAAGCACAAAATACGGTTTGATGAACCTTGCCCGTTGTTGTGTAGCAAAAAGGGCTTTCCAGGCATGGTAGTCTTCTGGACTTCTAAAAGTACAAACTCATTGATACTTCTAGTGCTGACGCCAATATTGGCATCAATTGACCGTTGATCAGTCACATACCGTTGGAGTCTGGTCTTTTCTCCAACCTCCTCTCTCTGATCCTTATTCAGGTAAAGGAGAGCATGAGTTACCAGCTCAGTTGAAGCCAAGTCCTTGTTGAAAGGAATGGCTTGGCAAAGGTACCAGCACATAAGATAGTAAAGAATCATATCAAAGCCCAAACAGTCATTCTCAATGGTGAGCTCCTTGACTTGGGTAAACCCAATTGTAGTTAATTGCGCGGGGCAACCTGGACTATCACATTTGTAGTGATGGTTTGCCATATTTTTTTCTGGTCATTGCATATGAAAAGGAAGCCGTCCTTGACAAAGCCAGCACCCCCCTTCTTGGTCATAATGGGAAACAAGTCAGGAAAAATAGCTGGAACTATAAATTGCCCATTGATGTTGCAGATATTGGCAACTGCATGTAGGTCCCACTCTAGGATAGGCTCCTCCTCTGAGGCTGCAAAACCATGGTCACCAGAGTTGCTTTCAGAGACTCTTTTATTCTCATCTTCATCATTGGAGTGAACGTGCTCCTCCTGGAGATCAGAGGGGGAGTAGACAAAGGGAGAGTAGGGAGGAGTGGGGCTATCAGCCTCAGGCTTGGGGGAAGGTGTGGGGGTCTTGGCAGGCGTTTTTTCTTTGGGAGTCTGCTTGAAGAGGGTAGCCTTGGTCTTTCTTGCCTGAGTGGGAGCGGCTGTGCTCTTGGGAGCCTTGGGGGTAGTATTGGTGGTAGGCTTGGGAGGCATCTAAGAGCAAATTTGCATCAGAAAAGTTCAAATTTGGGGAGAATTTTTAAAGAGAAAAATGAGAATGTGTTAAATATAAAAGTAGTCAATATTTTTACATGGAATTGTAGAAAAACTCTCAAATAATATACCATCAAAATTATTATGTTTTTTATTCTGTAAAAATTAAAATTTATTAGTAGTGCAAGTATGCAAAACTGTGAGTTTTGACTGAAAACTTTCAAATTAAATGGCATTTTCAAGATGACGTAATTGAGATGCTGTAGCTCAAAAATATAATGTTTTTGACCATTTTTTATATTATATTAACAAACTTCTGGTGGAGCTACCTCAACTGGGCCAAAGAGTAAAGCTTGAATATTTTTAAAACTAGCTTATACAACTGGGGCTAAAACGTACCCAGTTGTTTATAGGAGATAAAAAATACATAAATGCAAAGTTTCAGACAGTTTCTTACATTTTTTATTTAATTGAGATTTGGCGCTGAACTGTACTTTGTAAAAGTGGAAACAGTCAATTTGTGATGGTGTGCTCTTTATAGTGTCCTATGACACCACATTCTAAAACAGGGTAATTCTTAGTGCCACATTGGTGGGTGCCACTCCTATTGGACACTTAGTTGCTTAGTAGATTTTGTAATGGGTACATTTTGCACAACGTTAATACCCTCATTACTAAATAAAATCACTAGTAAAACATTGTATTATTGAAACCCAAATAGCAAAGTTCACACTATGATAAGGAATAAGGCTAGCATATTAAATGTGGATTTTTGAATGACTATGTTGCAGAGGGGTAGTACTATCAAAGTGGCGCTAATTTGGGTTAATTTATTATGTAGGTCTTAAATTAATACCATATTTTATTCCCAATTAATAATGGAAAGGCTTGGATTAATCACATAAAAGTAAGATATAATGACAAAAAAAATCAAAGAACACGCCGCCACGCCATTTTAATTAAAGCTTAGGCGCTGCAGCGCCAACTAATTAAAACTTCAGGCACCACTTTTCAGTAGGTTGGATTTTGTCTTTACAATTATAAATCTACTACCAATCCAAAATATCTTTTCTTGATTATACTATTGAGACTAGTGCTTAGAAATATGATTAATAATTAGATAACCATTTTGGGGATTCAAAAATAGCGCTGCAGCGGCGCTTGATGTAAAAGTAGAGCGGCGCCATGGCATCCAAAATATTTGCAAGGCGGCTCTGCGGCGCCTGGAGCTTTTTTTGGGTGGCGTGGTGGTGCTTTATGTATGATAGAGACGGCGCAGCGGCGCATGTCATTGGGTATTCTGCAGTAATGATCCAAAATCTACCGCCAATCAAATATATATAAATTTTATATTATAAATTTTTGACAATGAGGTTGCAGTAATTCTATTCTGTGAGCTCCGTCATGATTGGCATCATTGATTTTATACTGCTAATTTATGGAGTTGGCTGCTGTAATCCTAATACATGAGCTCTGTCATAATTGGCATCAGTGCTTGGTCAAAATTTCCAACATATCCCCCCACTTGACCAAACACTACTTTCTTTCTTTCCAAGATGAATCCCAACACCAACAACAACAGCAACACCAACATGCGCCAAGCCTGCAACAAAATGATGGCTTCAATGGACAAAGCGGAGCAGCGCACTTTTTGAAAAATGCCGCGCTCAGTTTTTATTGCTTTCTTGAATTGACTTTGGGCCAGTGGCTCCCAGTTTTGCAAACAGGACTGCGCAACCACCGTGGCAGCCTCTGAGCGTAGTAATGCGCCAAACTCTAGTGCCAGGGATTTCCCTGATGAGGACTCCATGTTTGAGAAGCCTCATCCTGTCAGCAGTGCGCCCCCCAGCAGCAATCCTTCTGGTGCTCAGCACCCATTTCCTCAACGCCTTCCTTCCACTGGCGCGCCTCCCCCCTACCCCATCTTCAATGCTCCGCGCCCACTGCAGCTCTGACCTTGTGATGGTGGACTACCCTGACCTCCTTAGCAAGTTTGGGATCTGCCACCACGAGGAGACAATGTACAGCTTTGTACAGGCACTACACTCCAACGAGGATGCAATGACCCCAATTTGGGCAGGGGAGTTATACCACGGCCGGTATGATGCCTCCCGTTTGGCCGCTGAGGTGTGTCTAGGGCTGCAGTCAGCTATCCTGCCCCCCAGTGAAATTTCCGTGCAACATGCACATACCATTGCTGTCTGCAATGATTATATTGACAAGGTGGCTTGGGTTTGGGCTCTTGAGCTTGCAGCAAATCCCAGCTTCCATCAGACCTTGGACTTGCCCATCCAAGACAACACTAACCGTTGCTTCTCTGCCATGTTCAAGGTGTATCTTCAAGCCATTACCACTGCCAATGCTTCCCTCTACCTTCCTTTGGATGCCGCAACTTGCCACTTTATGTGGTATCCTCCCAAAAGTTGCCAGCCTGGCCAGCCCGGGTACGCTGGTTGTTGCCTGGAGCATTACCGCTCCCTGGCTTATCAACTCTGCGCCCCCCTACCGCTATCATATTCCTACATAGAAGATGTGTTGATGGACTGCTTCACCATAGGTGCTGTGTTCTCCGCTTGTAGTGGCTGGGGCCGTTTGGTGCCAGTCAGTCAGATCCGCCTTCCCCTGTGCAACTGGTCTTCTATGTTGCGCAACTCCTAGTTGGCCTGGGCCCAAATGCTGGTGATCCTGGCTCACGTGCGCCAGCGCCTGGAAAACAACCTCTACATGATGCCCACCCATGAGCGCCCAGTGATTACCATCCAGCGCACTGCCAAGCATCCCCGCCCCGCCAACTGCCAGTCCTCTCCTCCTGCCACGTCTTCTGCTCAGCAGTGTGGAGGCGCCTGCAACACAAGGGACTAATCCCACACAGCCTGCCTTTTATTGCAATAAACTTGCTTTGCCTATCCTCTTTTTTATTGTTTCTATTATTTTTTAGCTCTTATTTTTTATTATATTAAGTTTTTAATTGTTGTAATTATCTTCTAAATTTAGTGCTTATGAAAATATTGTTGATTAGTGGAGTTTTTATGTTGGGGATTGAAATTTTGTGCCGCCGCGGCACTAAATTTAATAGTAAGACAATGCCGCAGCTTAAAAGTTGTTTGCAAGGTGGCGCGGCAGCACCCAGGACTATCCCAAGTTGGCGCCGCGGCGCTTTTGATTTATTAAAGGCGGTGCGGCGGCACTTAAAGCTGGCTAGTTTTGCAGTTGAATTTGCAAAATTTTGGCAACCATATTTTGATAACATACTTTTTATTTTGATTTGAGATAGTGTTTTTGTGTTGCAGTTTTTTGTGATGGTGTATTTTAGGATATTTATTAAGTGTTTTTATAATAAAAAATCTTATTTGGATAACACTCTTTTTATTTTGATTTGATATAGTGTTTCTGTGATGCGGTTTTTTGAGATGCTGTATTAGAAACTAATATGTAAAAAATAACTATTTAATAAATTTTATTAAGTTTTTTTAGTTTTGCTGATGTAAATCATGACGCCATCTCAAAAAAAATTTGAGATGGCGTCTTTTGCTCTGGCGTTTTTGAATTAACGTATTGCACCAAGAAACTGACCCCAGCAAGATCAATTGGAGCACCTGTACGTATGAGGTTATCCACTTCAAAAACACAGAAACCTGACACAAACAGACCCCAATTAGAAACCAACTAGTCAGTGAATTCCCCTCTGTATTCCAAGAAACACTACCTGGGTTGCCCCCTGATCAGGGTATACAACACAAAATTTGACCTGAAAGGGAGTGTGCCTAAAGCACAACCCATCTACTTCCTCACACTACAAGAAGACAACGCCCTAAAAGCTTACCTTGACAAAGCACTTGAAAAAGGCCTCATCAGGCCCTCAAAGTCACCCTTTGGTGCCGCTGTCTTCTTTGTGACAAAGAAAAATGGAGGACTCCGCTTGGTCACAGACTACAGGTGTCAGGGCCCAGATTGCCCTGGACAGTCAGCTGGCCTTCTTAGAGTTGATTAAACATGCAGTGTGGAAACCCACACAAAGCACCTTCCAGGGAAAAATACCCCCTTTTGACTAGCAAATGTCCCAGGATTTGAGAGGCACACAAGCCTCAAATCCCTGGCTTTGAGCCTGTTATTGAATTTGGGCCACTCACTTGTTGGGAAATGGCACATCAGGAGCGCAATCTTTTGATTGCGCAATTGGACAATCTATTCATTGCAGGAGCTATAAATAACTGTAGCAACTTGTCATGCTGCAAATTTCAAAAGGTTCATGTTATAGCAGCCAATGATATCTCATCCTCTTGCCCAAGCATGCAAATTCCGGTTAAAATTGTAAATCCAACTCCAAATGATGCCATCAGTTCTCTGGTGGCACAAAAGGCCACAGAATATTAAGTAAGTATAAGTAGTGAGGGGGAGAAGCCTTCCTCACTGTTGACATCTTAATAAAGCAAGTTTATGCCTAGAAATTATTATCTTATTGCAGGAATTGTCTATTTTTGCTCAAATTTAATTATTCTCTTTGCATCTATTTGTGAATCCACTACTCAATACAAACTTGCATATCCATATCCTCCCGGTTATACTCCTGTTGTCCTTGCCAAACCACCTGGCGCCCTTGACCTGGAGTATTTCCATCCCCATCACCTGGATCTGCCACCAGCAATGAAGGAGATTCCTACTGCCCCTCCTCTCCCCAACGTGCCTCCCACCCAAGACTTTAGCAAGCTGGGGTTTGTCTATATCATAGTATTGGGACTGGCCAACCAAGTTGTGCCCCATACTGGGAGTTGGTGCCCCCTAGCCACTGCTCTAAACTACCTGGTTTGTATAGTGCCTATTGTGTACATTGCCTTCCAGGCCCAGCCTGCCTCCCCTGTGGGAGTCCAGCTGGACTCTGGTATGGGCTGTGACAGTATGTCAATCATATCTAAACTAGTAACCCTGGGCCCCTATTCTTCTTTGATTATAGGGGCATCTTGTATGCTTTTATTTATGACCTCAGCTTACTACCTAAGACAGTATTTGAACAAGAAACAAGAAACAAACAAATGCCAAGAAGAAATTGTTGCCAAGCCATCCCAGGTCTAGACTGTGACTATCTCCACCTCAAACCAGAATACTGCTGCCCCCACAACTTTTCCTGACCTGCCAAAATTAGACTTGGCTGGTTTCAGAAAAGGAATGATCATGATAAACGCCTTGTTCCGTGCCCACCCCAAGAGCTTCAGAGACAACGCCCAGAAGGTTATGATGTTGGCCGCCCAACTGAAGGATGATGCCAGAGAAACCTTCTTGGCTTGCCTTGAGGAAGACTCAGATCTCATACTTTCCTACAATCAATTCCTGGAGAGAATGAACTCTGCAACTACCCCTGCTGGGGCCAAGACCCAAGCCTACATGGGGCTCATCCTCCTGACCCAGGGAAGAGACACCCTGGAGACCTATATACAATGATTCCTATGCCTGGCGGATACAGCCAAGATTCCTGACAACATATCAGGCTTGCATTTCAGAAACGGTCTGAAACCACACCACGCCAGCTTAATAAGACACCACCAATGTGATCTCCCCAAAGGTAAGCTCCTGGTTATTGCCCAAGGCATGGACTTCAGCCAACCACAAGGATACCATGCTGGCCAACCCTAGAACAACCATACCCCTGGTGCAAGTAGGCCCCGGTTAAACATGACCCCTGAAGAGTATCAACGTCACATCAGAAGTGGACTATGCTTTTATTGCCACCAGAGTGGCCACTTATCCAAGGATTGCGCTAGCCGCTCCAATGGAACCCAAGGAGCAACCATCTCAACAATAAATAATGCTTCACAATCTTATCCTATCATTGACACTACCTTATGTTATAATGACCATGAGGTGAACACTGTAGCTCTCCTAGACAGTGGGGCAACCCTCAACTACATGGAACATAGCCTAGCTGAGAAACTTGGTGTACCAATCCAGGGAAATTCCCAACTGGTAACCTTGGGCAATAAGACAACAGACCTGTCCCACAAATGCAAAGAGTTTGTCTTCCTGAAGTTAAACAAGATATTACTGCCCACCAGATTCCACGTCATGGAGAAGCTTCCCAAACCTGTAGTGATAAGGTTTGAATGGTGGGTTGACCACCAATTGAACTTGGACTATAAGAACCATCAAGTGACTGTCACTCATGAGAGCCAAACCTTAGAGGTCCCCTGCCTGAACCCCCAGCAGACCCCTGAGTTGAACAACACCACCATGGGATCCTGCAAGGCCAAGATCCCAAAATGTTTGAAGTCTTGGAAGTCTGTCTTCTCCAAAGAAGAAGCCACCGCCTTGCCAAAACACAGTCAGTTTGACCACGTCATTGACCTCATCCCCAGAACCCAACCTAAGCATGGACCTGTCTATAGTTGTAACATGAAGGAACAAGCCATCTTAAGAGATTACTTGGATAAGATGTTGAAGAAGGGATATATACATGTCTCCAAATCTCCTTGTTCATCCCCTTTATTGTTTGTTAAAAAGAAGGGCAGCAACTTACATCCTTGTGTCAATTACCAGGACCTAAACAGCATCACAGTGAAGAACAGATACCCCATACCCAATGCTGAAGACCTCTCAGACCAGCTTTCAGGAGCCAACGTTTTCTCAAAGGGTGAGTTGAGGGATGCCTTTAACCAGATCTGGATCAGGCCTGGCAACAAATGGAAAACTTTCTTCAAGACTAGGCAAGGTCTTTTTGAATACTTGGTTATGTTGTTTGGGCTATGCAATGCGCCCAGTACCTTTCAAACTATGGTGGACGTGGTCTTGGGAGGACTCAAGGATTAGTGTTGTGTAGCCTACTTAGATGACATCCTCATTTACAGTTGCACACCTGAGGAACATGTTGAACACCTTCAAGCTGTCCTACAACGCTTCAAGGAACATGGACTCTTTGTTAAACTCCAGAAATGTGAGTTTTTCCAAGAGGAAGTAGAGTTCCTGGGGTACAATGTACTGAAAGGAGGTTTTACAATGACGCCTGATAAAATAGAGGCCGTGAAATCATGGCCTGAACCTAAGAACCGCAAGGAGGTCAGAAGTTTACTGGGCCTGGAAAACTTCTGCCGGGAATTTGTCCAAAATTTTTCTTCAATCTGCTTGCCCTTGACCTGCCTCACCTCTGAGAAACACCCTTTTGTGTGGGATGATACCGCCAAGTCAGCCTTTGAGTTGCTAAAGAACGCCTTTGTTTCTGCCCCTGTCTTGGCAATGCCGGTTTACAATAAGCCCTTCATTGTGGAAACAGACGCCTCTGACTTTGCATTGGGGGTGTTTCTTCAGGAGGGGCATGATAGTAAGCTGCACCTTGTAGCTTACTACTCAAGGAAGTTCACTCCGCCTGAGTTGAACTACCCTTTCTACAATAAAGAGATGCTTGCTATAATTCAGTCCTTAAAACATTGGAGAAGATACTTGTGTGACGCCAGCCACCCAGTGAGAATCATGACTGATAACAAGAACCTGGCATACTTCTTCAAACCACAACAACTGAACCAGCAACAGGCTAGATGGGCCTTATTCCCAGAAGATTACAACTTATCAATCAGCTACAAGCCTGGCAAGATCAACATTGTACCAGATACCTTAAGTCAAAGAGTTGACCTTTTTCCTAGTGCCAAAGAGATTGAAGAATTCAACACTAAATCCTTGCTGTCCCCAAACATGATTGAGCCAATGCTCCTATTCCTGGGGCTAGCCAGTAGAAGAGAAGAAATCTAACTAGCTCAGACCGTAGACCAGCACTGCATCTCCATCATGGAAGACTTAAAGAAAGATATCAACAGTTGATACTACCAAAACGGTTACTCCCTACATGGAAACACCCTGCAGCTACACAGACACACCTATGTACCAAAAGGCCCAATGCGCTTAGAGATACTGAAGGAATACCCCAACTCTCCCATGTCAGGACACCCTGGGCGTACAAAGACTCTCAAAGGGATTCAGAGAGTCTACATGTGGCCCAGGATGAAGTCAGAGATCAAAGGATACCTCAGTGGTTGTGAGACATGCGGACGTACCAAACCTAAGCAAGGAAAGCCAGAAGGATTACTACAACCCCTTCAGATTGCAGAAGGCCCTTAGAAGTCAGTTTCCATGGACTACATTGTGGAGCTACCCAATTCAAAAGGATTCAACACCATCCTTGTAATTGTCAATTGCCTCACCAAGATGGCTCACTTCATTCCAACAACAACCAAAGTAACTGCAAAGGAAACCGCAACTCTATTCTGCAACCGAGTATTCATGAACCATGGACTCCCACAAGAAGTGGTCTTGGACAGAGGCCCACAATTCACCTCTAAGTTTTGGGCCCAAATCCTAAAGGACTTGGGAATAAAAAGATTGTTGTCTACTGCATATCACCCCAGAGCAACAGACATACCAAGAAGAGTGAACCAGGTCCTCAAACAGTACTTACAATGCTACATTAACTCGGAACAGAACAATTGGGTAACCCACCTACCAATGGCTCAGTTTGCGTACAACAACCAAGACCACAGCTCCACTGGTATGTCCCCCTTCAAAGCCATCTATGGATTCAACCCCACATGGGATGCCCCCCACAGAGGAAGCCAACAACCCCAAAGGACAAGACTGGGTCAGCAACATCCACACGTGCCAAGAAGGATGTGCCAAGAACCTGAGAAGAGCAGTACAAGTATACAAGAATTTTACTGACAAGAAACAAAGCCCTGGCCCCCCAATTGAAGTAGGAGACCTTGTGTATCTCAGCGCTAAGAACATCAAGACCACTGCCCATTGCGCTAGCTTGAGCCCTCAACAAACAGGTCCTTACAAAGTCTTATAATGCATTGGTACTGTAGCCTACCAACTAGAACTGCCCCCTAGATGGAAGATTCACAACGTATTCCACCGCTCCCTGTTATCAAAAAAGAAAGGTCCTTCTCTCCCGCACCAGATAGTGAGAACAGCTCCCCCACCCATCAAAATAGGAAGCTTCACAGAACATGAGGTTGAAGCCATCCTGGGACACAAACTCTGATACCAAAAACCTCATTTCCTGGTCAAATGGAAAGGATACTCCCATGAAGAGAATACTTGGGAACCTGAATTCAACCTGGAGAATGCCGCCATCCTACTAAAGGAATATAAGTTGTGGGGTAAAGAGTTGTGCTATGCAAGCTCAACTATGGTAGGGGATAATGTCAGGGCCCAAATTGCCCTGGACAGTCAGCTGGTCTTCTTAGAGTTGATTAAACATGCAGTGTGGAAACCCACACAAAGCACCTTCCAGGGAAAAATACCCCCCTTTTGACTAGCAAATGGCCCAGGATTTGAGAGGCACACAAGCTTTGAATCCCTGGCTTTGAGCCTGTTATTGAATTTAGGCCACTCACCTATCAGGAAATGGCACATTGGGAGCGCAATTGGACAATCCATTCATTGCAGGAGCTATAAATAACTGTAGCAACTCGGCATGCTGCAAATTTCAAAAGGTTCATGTTATAGCAGCCAATGATATCTCATCCTCTTGCCCAAGCACGCAAATTCCAGTTAAAATTGTAAATCCAACTCCAAATGATGCCATCAGTTCTCTGGTGGCACAAAAGGCCACAGAATCTTCAGTAAGTATAAGTAGTGAGGGGGAGAAGCCCTCCTCACTGTTGAAATCTTAATAAAGCAATTTTATGCCTAGAAATTATTATCTTATTGCAGGAATTGTCTATTTTTTCTCAAATTTAATTATTCTCTTTGCATCCATTTGTTAATCCACTACCCAATACAAACTTGCATATCCATATCCTCCCAGCTATACTCCTGTTGTCCTTGCCAAACCAAACCACCCTGCGCCATTGACCTGGAGTATTTCCATCCCCATCACCTGGATCTGCCACCAGCAATGAAGGAGATTCCTAATGCCCCTCCTCTCCCCAACGTGCCTCCCACCCAGGACTTTAGCAAGCTGGGGTTTGTCTATATCACAGTATTGGGGCTGGCTGACCAAGTCGTGCCCCATACTGTGTGTTGGAGCCCCCTAGCCACTGCTCTAAACTACCTGGTTTGTATAGCACCTATTGTGTACATGGCCTTCCAGACCCAGCCTGCCTCCCCTGTGGGAGTCCAGCCAGACTCTGGTATGGGCCGTGACAACAGGGCCCTCAACAAAGTCACAATAAATAACAGGTATCTCCTGCCTCTGATTGATGATCTTTTTGATGCCCTGGGGGGTCCCAGATCTTCACAAAAATTGATTTGACAGCATGTTACCACCAAATTTGCGTGAAATCTGAAGACATTCCAAAGACCGCATTTCAAACTAAATATGGATCTTTTGAATGTGTTGTCCTCAATTTTGGCATGACAAACACTTAGTACCTTTGTAACCTTCATGAATGAAGTATTCAAGGAACACATTGGGAAAAGAGCAATCATCTACCTGGACGACATCATCATTTACAGTCCTAACCTGCAACAACACTGGGAAGACATCTGCACAGTCCTCTGTACCCTGGAAGAAAACCAGTTGATTGCCAAACCATCCAAATGTGAGTTCTTCTTGACTGAACTTCCATTCCTTGGCCATATCATCAGCAAGGATGGTATCAAACTGGATCCAGACAAAATACGCGCTATAACAGAGATGCCAGCCCCAAGGAATAAGAGCAAACTCTGCACTTTCCTTGGAATGGTAGCCTATGTATGCAGATTCATCCCTGACTGGGGCTCCCTAACAGCTCCCTTGTCAGCCATCACTGGGAAAACAACCAAATTTGTCTGGACACCCTTATGATATCAACATTTCTGCCAACTGACAGAATGCATGGCTACCGCCCCCATCCTACAATACTCGAACTGTGAGGGTATCTACGAGCTAGAAACCAACGCCTCTGATTATGCCATAGGAGGAGTCCTCTGTATCCAAACGGCCCAAAAGGACTTCCTCCCCGTAGCATATGAATCAAGGAAGCTATCAGATGGCAAACAAAGATACCCCATACACAATAAGGAATTGGTTGCCATTATAAACTGCCTCATGAAATGGCAATGCTATCTGGAAGGAGCCCAGATGTTCAAAGTACTCACTGACCACAATTTGATGATATTCTTCAAAACAAAACAACACTTGTCAAGAAGACAAGCCAAATGAACGAGTCTCATACAGAGATACCCCATGCAAATTGAATACAAGCCAGGCAAGGAGATGCTAAATGCAGACACCCTACCAAGGCTATACAATAAACACATCCTTCACACTGATGGCAACCCCAACTGACTCATATTAATCATGGGGGATCTCCAGGAAGGGTTCCCACCTGGAACGCCAATGGACATCCAAGAGAAAGTCCTCAAGAACAAACATCTGTTCAAAAACGTATATGGTACCCTTCACCAAATGCTTCCAAATGGTGACACTGTACCCTTTATCCCGTCAACACAAAAGATTGACACAATCCTCCAATATCACAGAGACTTGGGAAATACCTGTAGCAGAAACTTTCATGAATACCTCAAGACACACTACGGGTGGCCCAACATGTTAGATGATATCAGAGAAGTACTGGAGCAATGCAAAGTCTGTGAGAAGTACACCCAAACCAAAGCACCACCCAAGTCATTAATACCTGTATCTATCACACAACCCTTCAAGATATGATTGTTAGATATTGTGGGACCTATGCCCAGTGAAAGCAAAGGCAAGAAGTACATCATAACAGCCATTGACTATGCAACCAGATGGCTCATAGCGCAAGCCACAAAAGAGCACAAAGGCAACAATGTGAGACAATTCATTGGCAAGGAGATCATAGCAAAGTTTAGAAATCCTGACCTCTTAATCACAGATGGAGGCACTGAACTCAAAGCTATTGACACCAACATCTATCTTTCCAAAAACGGAATAAAACACCTCACAGCCAGCCCATATCACCCACAAGAAAATGGATGCGTAGAACAATTAAATGGCCCTCTAGTGGAAGCCCTCAGTAAGTTATCTGTCAACAATCCAAAAGCCTGGGTCAACATGCTACCAACTGCCCTTATGGTCTGTAGAACACGAGTCAATTGCAATACAGGCAAAAGCCCTTACAAACTTGTCTATGATCAGAAACCCTCACTTATCAGTACAACCACGGGACCACAACTGCCGCTTCCAAAGAAGGTACCAGACAGTAATGACACAAAAGCACTATAAGCCAGAAAGGACCAAGAAGTGATGGAACACCAAAGAGTCCAGCAGGAAGCAATCCCATTTCAACAAGAAAGGTTCCAAGTTGGAGACAAGATCTGGGTCTTCAATCACAACCAACACAAACTAGACCCAGGGTTACGCGGACCAGGCATTGTCATGGAAGTTAAGCCCAATAACACCTACCTCATCAAAGGAATTGGAGCTCAAACTGAACTGAAACATGCACCACAACCGACTCTGCTTGTGTAAAGCAAGAACAGCCCATTAAAATTCAAGGCTCCCTGTGCCCAACACCAAACTGGATCAATACCAAGCCCGCATACCAGATACTCTCAAGAAGATTCCCAAGGCTCCGCCTTCCAGCACCCCAGGGGGAGATGTCACAACATCTTTGATTACTCTCTCTTGGGAAATTAACACCCTGAGTAAATCATCAAACAACTCACTGAATGGTTCACTGTGACCGTACTACAGTCACTGCTGAGCGTTTAGCCAAATAAATGCTTCAAAATATAAAGATGTTCTGTTTGTGCTGTTTATTACATATAGATAGGTTTATGTGGAATTCTTGAGGGAAAGGTTCCTAGAAACTGGATATCTATGTTTAATAAAAGAACAGAATATGGATGTTTAGTTAGGTTAGGCTAACTAAAAGAATGGAGGCAAGATTGGCCGAATCAATCTTGGAGACTAGGCGTCTCAAAATGGGTTAGTTAATCAGGAAGATTAATTAAATATTTCAGGATATAATTAATGAGGATTTAATTATATTAAAATGGCCTTGACTTTGTCAAGAAGTTTGGTTAGGGTTAACCATGGAAAACCCCCGGAATTTGGGTTAAAAGCGCCACGTCGGCAAATTTATTGGGTTAGAGGTGCTGCCGCACCGCCTAATGAATTTGAGATGCACCAAGGCGCTGCTATCAAATTTTCTCAGGCGCCGCCTAGGAAAATTGCTTGGCACTGCGGTGGCACCTGGTTTGAGTTTCAAAGAAGTTTAATGGGTTTTAAAGGCAAAAAACCATTAAATGCAAAAATAACTAAATAAAGGCAAGGATGCCTAGGAATTCAGGTTTAATCAGCTGGTTCCCAGTTGGAACACTGATAGCTGAGTTTAGGATGTGCAATCCACAGGGTTTTGGCTCTGGGAGCTGGGAAAGCTCCATGCCAAATTGGTACATTGGGGTGAATGAAGTCAGGTGACTTCTGCCCATTGTAGGTCAATTCTCATAGGTTGAGAATTGTTGGTGATCTTTCAGGTAAAAATATATGTTGGATGACTTGAATGTCATAGGCCACATAAAGCAAATCATTGGTTGATTCAGGAACCAGAGGGGTTTTCAGCCGTGTATGCCCCAAATGGTATATAAGCAAAAACAGTTAAACATTAATAAAATATATGCATTGTCGGTTTTGACGCTTTCCCCTCACCTATTTTTCAATTGTCATGCCTTCTTTGTTAAAATTTGAGAGAGCCAAGTTTGGGGTCCTTTGTGTGGAAACCGCTACCGCAAGAAAGGAGGTTCCTACAAGTACATTGGAAGAAGCTTGGACCAGCCTGGAGGTCACTAAGACTGTTCCTGCTGAATCTTTAGTAGAAGTAAAGGCTGCGTTTGAAGAGCTGTATTCCAATTACTTTGCAAAGGAAGGGACTCCTGTCCAAGGGAACCAAATTTATGCTTGGGATGCTTGGAATTTGTTGGTAGGATGGGATGAAATCTTGCAACAAGTAAAAGAGATGGCAAATCGTGAAATTGAGGCGTTGAGAGCACGAGAGGAAAAAAGCGTTAAAATCATGGCTCATTGGTGGGATGACAATAAAGTGTTATCCAATAAAATTGCCTCCCTGGAGGCAAAGCTCCTCAAAGCTTTGTCCCAGGAAGGTAATAGCAATAAGAGTCAAGGGCAGGATAATGGCAGGATGGACTAGTTAGGCCTGAATCCGTCACATTCACCGTCCAGTCAATAAACGGGTGGCACCATTATCAGTTAACCATCTATGACGGGGATCATTCAATCCAGGTCCTAAATGGAATACAGCTTGATTAAGCCTTGTGACTCAAGGAAAACATTACTCAGATAAGCTCCATGACTGTCACGGCCCATACCAGAGTCCGGCTGGACTCCCACAGGGGAGGCAGGCTGGGCCTGGAAGGCCATGTACACAATAGGCGCTATACAAACCAGGTAGTTTAGAGCAGTGGGTAGGGGGCACCAACTTCCAGTATGGGGCACAACTTGGTCGGCCAGCCCCAATACTGTGATATAGACAAACCCCAGCTTGCTAAAGTCCTGGGTGGGAGGCGCGTCAGGGAGAGGAGGGGCAGTAGGAATCTCCTTCATTGCTGGTGGCAGATCCAGGTGATGGGGATGGAAATACTCCAGGTCAAGGGTGCAGGGTGGTTTGGTTTGGCAAGGACAACAGGAGTATAGCCGGGAGGATAGGAATATGCAAGTTTGTACTGAGTAGTGGATTCACAAATGGATGCAAAGAGAATAATCAAATTTGAGCAAAAATAGACAATTCCTGCAATAAGATAATAATTTCTAGGCATAAACTTGCTTTATTAAGATGTCAACAGTGAGGAAGGCTTCTCCCTCTCACTACTTATACTTACTGAAGATTCTGTGGCCTTTTGTGCCACCAGAGAACTGATGGCATCATTTGGAGTTGGATTTACAATTTTAACCGGAATTTGCGTGCTTGGGCAAGAGGATGAGATATAATTGGCTGCTATAACATGAACCTTTTGAAATTTGCAGCATGACAAGTTGATACAGTTATTTAGAGCTCCCACAATGAATCAATTGTCCAATCACGCTCCCAATGTGTCATTTCCCAATAAGTGAGTGGCCCAAATTTGATAACAGGCTCAAAGCCAGGGATTCAAAGCTTGTGTGCCTCTCAAATCCCGGACCATTTGCTATTCAGAAGGGGGGTATTTTGCCCTGGAAGGTGCTTTGTGTGGGTTTTCACACTGCATGTTTAATCAACTCTAAAGAGGTCAGCTGACTGTCCAGGGCAATCTGGGCCCTGACATCGTGGTGGGATCTAAGTATGATGTCAATAGTGAATAACTTATTGAAGGTTTGTTGTCTAGAATCAGCTTCACTCCTAATTTGGAAATATTGCCTGTATTTTGATATTGGCAGTAGACTGTCCCATATCATTAGATATATCCCAGAGTGACTCTGTGAGCACCCCCTGTGTGTTGTGAGATACATTGAAAAGTGAGGTGTCAATCTTGGTTGCAACAAGAGAGTTTCCCTAAGGGGAGTCCTCAGTTGTTTCAAGGGCTCTACCAACCATAGGAGAGATGATTAAATGCAGAAACAATGATATATGTAGCAGAAACAAGAATGTTTATTAGACAGAAGGTGAAGGAGTTTGCATGTTTGTAGATACAGCACAATGTCCTTTCTGCAGAACTAGCTCACCTGAAATATTGTATCCTAACCCAGATGGACCCTGGCTTTGATCCAGGACACACTTTGGTAGCCTCTGCAGAGCAGGTATACCACAATCTTCCTGCCCCAACCTTACTTGGTAACTTTTGTGTATTGTGTGCTTGATAAAAATGTTGTGTATTTGATTTGCGCATTAAAACATAAGTTTCCATAAATTTAGATAAGATTTTGTATTCAATGTTATATTTTGCTTTATGTTTGCCCTAATATGACTTCTTTTTGTCTATCTCAACAGCTCTGAAAAGCACAGTCTATTTGCAGACTGTATCACAGCAAGTCAAATAGTTTTACACGGTTAATATATAGTTACTTTAATTCCTACAGTTATCGTGATTTATTTCAGTTAATGTAATCTTCTCGGCCTATCTTTTATAAATTCAGCCTTGATCAGAGTGTGATAGAAACATTAATTGTATTGTAATGAATCGATATTGGGCTCTGGTAGGCTCCTTACACATTGGTAGTTTTTCGGTATCTGATGATCAGAACTTGCAACGGCTTTAGGCCAATGTGAAATTTGTTGGAGTAATTGGTGTGGTTTGAAGCCTCGCCATGCTTATCCTTAACTCTAGCCAATCATGTTAACTGATGTGATAACGTAGGTCATGGAGGGACCATTTATTGCCAGCTTTATCATAGAGAAAGCGTCAACGAGGGAGGGGTTCGTTTGATTGGATGCCCCTGGTTGGAGAATGGTAGGCGTCATCGTTATCAGTTTGTGATTGGGGATGAGATCTATTGCATAAATTGGAGGTCCAGGTTTTGTATCAAACCTGTTTAGGTGTATGGCTTGATGTTTGATGCCTTGCCAGGTTTATTTCGAATTCCATACGCCACCTCCACGGCTACGGTAGCTCCCAGTTGATGTGTATTGACCAATCATATTCAAGGAATACCTGGGGGGAGGGTGAATGGAAGGCCTTGGGTCTCTATGTTTTATCCAGGCCGAAATAGGGATGCTTCCGGCTCTAGGCCGCTACAGCGAGAGCGGAATACATATCATTTAAACAATTTTAAATAAATCTTTGATATAGAGCCAGAAACTGGTTGAAGCAGGCCTAGGCTGAAAGCAGGCCAAGGCTTTGGTTTGAAACCCTTGGGTTGTATCAAAGCTCTGACCGATTTTAGTAGCCATAGTTGAAAACAAATTTAATTGTATTTTATAGGTATTTATAAGAGGAATGAACTGGGGCATTGGAATAAATATGGGTATAATTCAAGGCTTTATGATTTGGCATTAAGAAGTGCAGTGCTAAATGCACCAGAATCTATAAAAGCCAACTGAGTATGCAAGTTGAGCGCATATTAGGAACATTTTACATCTGCCTATACCACTGGGCGGGCCATATGAGATGTATTAAAGTTCCTGTTTAAGCTTGAGACATACAGGCTATTCCTGTTTTTATAATATAGGGGTTTGATTGGTTAATATGCTGTCTGCTCATTTAAGATATTCGTACCATATTAAGGAAGGGACACGGTTTAAGCTTGATTAAAGTTTCAAATCACCCGTTATTTATGCCGTTATTTCGTTAGACCGAAATGCGTTTTTTGAAAGCGACGTTCAATCTGAAATCTGTCAAGGAGACTTGGCTTTTGGTGACTTGTCAAGAAAAGATTTGTAAGGTTGAAGGCCATCAAGGGGAAGAGTTTCATAAGTGAAGATCCACTTTATGCCTATGCCACCTGCGGTGGGCCAATCGAAGTGAGGTGATTTGAATAAAACAAAGGGAGACGGGCTAACTGATGGCAGCTGAAATTGAGCTAGAAAACGAAGGATTTTGGTATGGGGTCTACCCAATCAGACATGAGTACCATGCATCAAATCCAGAAACTCCGCACCACAAAGCTAGAGCTTTGGCAATCTCTTTTCTTGATGTTGAGAATAAAAGATTTGATTAAAGGACTGGCAAGTCGAACCCGTTTCGCACCGTGCACTTGGTGTGGGTTGGATGGGGCTGCAGCCAATGAACGTCAGAGGTGCAGTGCGACAATTGGACTATGGCGTCCGTGAGCAATTGAAGGAGAGCAGCCTCATTCAGGACGCACACCAATCCGCCAGTTACGCTTTTAATCGGAAAAAGTCGATTGTAGCGCGGGTCTCGGCTGTGATATGCCAGTCTCATCCGGGATCTCCACTGCCATACCTTGGTTCGCCCCAATGAGAGGCCGCATAGAGGCTAACTATTCCGATTCAAGCTGCGGTCGAATAAGAAATGGCTACAAGCCTAGCCTAGCCAAGCTAACCCTAGAAGCCATGTGGTCCTATCCGACATTGAAGCAAGCCTCCAAGCGCCCCGACTTCCAGCCAATCCACTGCGAATCCCCTACCCTCTGCCACGGCCGCCTTTTAAACAAACTTTTGGCTCTTGGCTTCCTCACCTTTTGTCTATGACTTCCAAGGTTTCTATGTCTTCTCGAGTTCGTCAACCCACTGCTGACCGTACGCCTGTCTTGGCCAAGCGTCCCATGCCCAAGGGTTCTTCTCCAACTGACTCCCGCTCCAAGTTCATGCGCCCCACTGAGCAACGCCCACCTGCTCAGGTTCTCAAGCGCCCTCAGGAGGACGAGGACTTTATCAAGTATGGTCCCAAGTACAAGGAAGCCAAGCTGATGCTCAAGTCTGCACAAGAGGTATATCCCCTTTATAAACCTTTATTAATTTTTATAGACTTACTCTGGCGCCCTTTTCCGACTGGAAGATGCTCGCAGAACGATCAAGCGACTGAAATCTCGGAATAGCATTCTTCTTACCGAGCTCAGCAATGACTCCTACCTGTACGAAGCTAAGTCTGTCAAGAAGATTACCACCACCAAAGGTAACTATTTCCCCTATATTCTTCTCTAACTCTTTCAGTTTCTAAGGCTCCTGTTATGGACAAAGATGGGTTTGCCATCCCTCTCTTCCCTATGAATCCCTGAAGTCTTCTCAGACCAAAAAGGCCGCCCCACACGCAACTTCGATGGGCCGCCCAATTTCCAAGCTTTCTCGTCGATCTCGCAGGGATCTTACTCAGGCACGCCGTGTCCAACCAGTTCCCCAAGACGAGACTGGCAAATACATATTGCCTGTTAATATCGGTATTTTAACCGTAGTCTCTCTTGGCACTATTGAGCATGAGAACCCCAAGTTCCACAACGATCGGTACATTTGGCCTGTTGGGTACACTGTAAAACGGTATTACAACAGTACCGTTCACGCCGACAAACAGGCTTGCTATACAGCTTCCATCGTCAATGATAACGGGAGTCCTTGCTTTCAAATAATCGCTGACGATAGTCCGGAGCCCATCTGCAGGAATCACTGCGACAGGAGCATGGACTACAGTTGTTAGACTTGCCAATCGCATTCGCAGTCGAAACCATTCAAACTCCGCGTCTGGCCCTGACTACTATGGGTTTTCTCATCCCACTATCGCTAAGATGATTCAAGACCTTCCTAATTCCAGACGTTGTCATAAGTACAACTGGCAAGACTTTGAGATGATGGACCCTAAGCATGTCCCAACTCGCAAGTGGCATGTACCTCCTGCTGACGACTCTGTCTCAGCCACAGATTCCACTGTCGACCCCTCAGCTTCTTCCGCTACCCAGGGCCACCCGGCTTCTGCCGATTCTGACGCTGCTTCTTCTGCCCTTACGGAGCATGCCTACGAACTGAGATGCCACTGAGGCCGACAAGCTTCTGTCCCAGAGTGAAAGTGGTAGCAGCCCCGACCGAGCAACTTATGCTCCTCACAAATCTGGTAACAGCATGTACGCCAAGGGGCATTTCCCTGAGCAGGCTTCTTCGTCTCCTATTTCAGAAGGAGATTTCGGCACTATGGTTTAATGTCCTTGTTAGTACGTTTTGTTTCTCTGGTCACTAATTCTTTTCTTGGCTCACTAATCAACTGTATTCTTTTGATCTTAATAAATTTAGCCTGTTATATTATTATCATCTGAGACTATTCACCCCATCATCTGTAGCACTAGGATAAGTCGGGCTCTAACGACTTAATCTTTAAAACGAAGTAAGCAAATATCCTGTTTTCAAGTTTTGCTTTTCCTTAGCCAATAAAATTTCATGCTTTTGATCGCATTGATTCAAACAAGTGGTATTTAGTTTATCATTTATATTTGATGTAGTGAAAATCGTGGAGCCCCAGTAGTCATACAGGGTTGCTAAGCTTGATTATTTTTTGCTTTGTCGCAATTTTACTTGGGATGCTGGCTTTTGTTAAAAAGGTTTAGAATTCTTATGCTACAATTAAATCTGATATTTCTTTCAAAGCTAAGATAATTTCAAGGGTGGTACAACATAATAAACTATTTAGGCATGTCCTTAAAAGATACCCTATATCAGCCAATTACCAACCCCATTAATTACAATATACCCACCCCCTTAATTTGAATATAAATAGCGTTATCGTACTTGAGATACTTATCATCAAGCCAATAAGTTAAAAGTTTACAAATCAACGGCAATTACACAACTGATTAACGAAGGTAAACATATCAATCCACTTAAATTCTTAGGAGATATAAAGGAATTAGATAACATTACCAAATAAATAAAACGATATTACTGATCGGTAGACATAGGCTTAACGTACTTTAATACATCAAACGATTTGATATATGAATATACTCGAAGTAGTATTTTGCATCCTGGACCAAACCAAAAATGGCTAAGCAACCAATATAAACCCCAGCCTATAAATCACTTGCCATAGCATAGTTAGCTGCAGCACTCCTTGCTCCAATACTCACCATCTATTCTCAACAGTTAACCGAATAGCCCATAGATTGAACAACATATAACTACCATTGCAAATCCCCAAACCCTACCAGCTTTAAAGCATAAGTAGCGGTGTAATTCTGGATAAGTACAAGCGCTTTTAGCAGGAGTGACATCTCTCTAAACCATGGGTGATGAGGGCTATCAAGATTTCACATCTTGGGAGATATGCTTCTATTCTTTGTATAGCTATACTCCATGTCGTTAATGGGGATGGATCTGTATGGGGACAGATCTTGCTACCAATCAGGTCGATATACAGCAAGCTGGCAGCCGGCCAGCAGCTTGGAGGAGATTTCTACTGAAGAGGATTCTCCAGGCCAGAAGGACACAGTACTGGCAGCAGGCGGTCACCAAGAAGTTCCCACAAGTATTGACAGGCAAGTCTAGTACTTGGAATGTATAACTACATAAGAGAAGCTTGGCATAGTTGAAAGATAAGAGATAGAAGAAGCTTATTTCCTGTCAGAAAAGGGGTAACATAATCTGTCTTTTCCTCAATGCAGGGAAGGCCTTATATAGGATTCTTAGACCCTCTTGCCAGGATAACATCTGATGCTTCTAACTCTTACTTGGCCATTCTATATGCTTCTAAAACTTCCAGGTTCAACCTCCAGAGCTAAGCATCCATGCCTTTGGTGGTATGGGATAGCAATTCATGGTAAATCCCCTTCATTTTTTAAGTCTGATTAACAGACTGGCAGTGTGACCTTGTTTGTCACTTGACAAACACATTACAAATAGAAGGAATATGAGTCAAATTTAGCAGACAAAAAGATGTTCTGGTGAGCATCTGTCATTTTTATCCAGACAATAATCCAAGCAATTGCCTGTACACAGCAGGTTGGCAGCAATGCATCAATTGAAATATTCCAAACCTGAATGGACTGGGTTCTGTCTGATTCTAGACGAGGCTAGCTAATCAGATTATGAATAAAGAGGCTATTATTAGAGCCTTTCAATTTATCTGAATCTATCAATAGAGTCAACCATTTAATTCTATCAGGGTTTATAGACAAAGTGCCGGTGGTGGCTCATCCAACAACAAGGCCAAGAAAATAATGGGTCATGCCATAAATCACACTATTAATACTATTTCAATATGGTCTACAAATTGTGATACTTGCAAAGACCTGATTGGATTCACTTTTGAATACTTAAGTTGCCCCTTTCCTTAGATGAGTTGACATCAAGGTCTACACATTCCAGATTGAGCTACCTTGGTTATTCTGATCCTGGTACAATTTCACACCCAACCAACCCCCCTGTCTACCTATTGAACAATCACTGCTCTCAATCTACTATATAAGTAGAATGCTCACTCTAAATAAAGACAAGTTTATTCACATTTGTGTTGGTTTTCATATTATTCAAGCTTATTTCTTTTATTTTGCCAAAAGGAAACATCTCTTTATTTGTTTCAGAAAATTAAGATATTTCCTCTTAATCTTACCCTGAAGGCTAACCCAAGGCTAGCTTCAAACCTCAACCTTTTGTAACAAAGGTTTACCGCCATGTCCTCTTAGATGTCTTACCCAAGATCCAAGTACAACAGGTCAGTTGACCATAGAGCTCAGATTTTGTGACAAGAGCTAATTTAGCAAGCAGCATCACTCTAATGAAATACCTAGCAAGTTTCAGAACTTGAGTATATTTGCTAGTAAAAGCTGGGAGCATTGCATTAGCCTTTATCAACCAAAGCCTACAGCCTCCTTTCAGGGGTGATGTCTCCAAACCCCTCCTTGATATCTCAGAATGAGCTAAAGTTATAAAGGGGTCCATTATTGTCTACAGACAATTCTAATCCTTTAGTAATCAAGCCTGTCATAAGTGAAAGTAATTTATTGCTGATTCTCAAGTTGAAATCCCATTCCCAGGATTTAAACCCCAAACCCCTATGAGGTACATTCCACAATTCAACCTTACTCTCTGAGGGATCCTCTTAGCCTAGTCGATAGGAGCTCTGACCCAAGCAACACCCCTGTGATAACCTGGGCCACTTCCAACAGAGTGCTGCAGGAATTTCTCTGAGAACAAGGGCTGCCAAATGATGACAAATCTTATGTCTCAAAGAAGGGAATCAAGATTCCCTGTTCATCCCAGCCAATGATAAATTGTCTACTTTGGATGCCACCAAAGATTTCCAAACCCTGGTAAGTTCTACCGCCCGGCCTGAAAGGTTGTGCAAAAGTTTTCCCATGGCTGATGGGCATGCTTATACTCTGGGGCCGCCAGGAAGTTGCTCATGGCCATTTTTGCAATAAAGTGTTATGAACCATTGGTTCACTCAGGTCATCTCATACCTAATTTTACCACTTTTTCATTTGCAGACTGATTTCTGCAGCTCCACTCCCTCCCCAGTGTCTTAACTGTGCTGTTTTAGCAGAGTTACAAGGGAAAAATATTTGGGGACTAGATAATCATCTTTATTGAGATATTGGAATTATATAGTGTGAGTGAATCATAGATAGTAGGAACATGATTGTGATGATCAATCAGCTGGATGGTTAAGGGGTGGCTTGATCTAGATATTGAGTCAAGCGCTGAATCAAGATATTCATCCTTAGGGATTGTCATTTGCTCATGTTGCTATTTCTGGAAATTCAAGTTGACTTTCACATTTGGCTATGAGTCACTGGGAAGTTATATTGCAGGTCACAAATCTACTTAGTTGAAACCTTGTTGGCAGGTCAATCCTGCTGTTTTGACACCCTTTCTGACTGAAGTACAGCCTTCTCTGGGAGAAGGCTATCTGGGAGGTTGTTTGGAGCTTGGGCGCCGTACTGGACTAGTTGCTGTTTGATTGTGGATAGGAAGGTCTCATATTGTTTCTTTCAGGCCTTACAGGGGCGTAACCGGTTGTGGTGTAGGACCTTGTCCTGTTTATACTTACCAAGTCCTTATACCAGGTAAGGGTTGTTGTTGTTTACCTTTATTATGATGTTGGGGCCTAATTTTTATGGCTGCAGCTTGCTCTTGTCTGTGTTCATCACCCATACTTCATCCCCAACTTTGTGTCTAGCTTGGATAGGAACAAAAATCTTTTGTAGCCGTTTTTCTTCCTTTTCCACTTGATCACTGTTGGCTTGTAGTACTTGGGGTGCTAAGCAAGAAGAGACTTTATTGGGTATTTCCAACTTTGGTCCAATAAGGACTTGGATGATATTTGATTGGGTGCTATATACAAGCTCAAAGGGGCTCTTTTTGGTGGATCTTTTCACCCAAGTGCAACATATAAGGAGTGCAGTTGCTAGTTGTTTGTGCCAGTCCTCAGGTCTCCCAGCAGTGAGTTTGGCAAGGGCTTGCACTAAGCTGCCATTTAGTTGCTCAACTCTGTCATTGGCCTGAGGGTGGTATGGCAGGGATTACTGTGTGTTTGACCCTATTTTTTGTGAGGTACATGTTGGTGCTTTCTGAGGTCAATTCTTTGCCTCCATCTGTGATCAATAGTTATGGCTTTCCAAACTTACAGATAATTTCTTTGCCAATAAACCACCAGCTAACATTGCCAGTATGTGTCTTCACCGCCTGTGCTACTGGACAGCAAGTGGCAAGGTCAATGAAATTGATTATATACTTTTTGTTGTTATGTTTCCCTGGCATTGGCCCAACAATATTGAGGACCCCTACCTTGAAGGGTAATTGAGAACAGATTGGCAACACAGAATTTGGGAAGTATTGATTCTTGCAAACTTTTTGCATACTTCACATTGCTCAAGGACCTCTTGTATGTCCCTGTACAGGGTTGGCCACCAGGCCTGGTGTTTTAGAAACTTTTAGAGGTTGCAGATTTTTGTGTGGCCTAAATCTTGGTGGTAACACAAGATGATGTTGATATGTTAGAGTAAATTGGTAAGCTGCATTATTCAAAGTGAGGCAATGAGGATATAGTAAATACATCAACAATTGTTTGAGGAGTAGGAAACCAAATTGGGAAGACAGCTTGATCATTTTGGTGCCTCTGGTAGTATAACAGAGGATGGAGATAAAAATAGTCAAAATGCAAATGACTTGCAAGGGTAAATTAGAGAAAGAGCACAAAGACGGCACCATGCGAAGAGCGGGCGGTGTCGCGCCCACGGAATCTATGGCAACCTTGAGCATGACAACAGCTAATTGGTCAAGAATGGGGGCAAACAGCCCCAGATGAGCCATCATTTTTGGGAAGACTTTCTTTTATTTTTTAGTGAAAATAAGCTATCTAGAAACAAGTTTCTAGAGGGGAAATGAGGAAGTCTTAAGAGAATTCAGGATGGGGCGGGAGAGGATTCCAAGGCTTCTGATTGGCTGACCAGAATATTTTCAGCAGTTGGTGGTCCTGCATTTGAATTAGAGTCAATGACGTCATAATTTGAAAAAATTTGACGACCAGCGGGTTGAGTGCTGCCATCCCCAAATAGTGTATAACATGTAATTTTCTTGTCATAATTATTTGGGGAAAAATAAGGCAAGTCCAGATTTTTGAGGGCTATTTGGGCGACCCCAGCTTTGACCCATTTTTTGTCTATGACGGCATTTAAGTCGTCTATTTCTTTCAAGGGTTTAGCTGCAGTTCTTTTCTGGTTTCTGGTTTTATGTGGACGCACTATCCCTTCCATTTGATTTTCTACCGTAACATGATCCTCTGATTTGTGGGAATACACAGGATGGTGTTTCCGTCAGTCATTTTTTGATGCAATGTTCCATACACATCTGTAAAGAGATGTTTATTCTTGACAACATTGTCTCTTGTGATGTCAGCGGTACCTGAAAAAACCCTTGTCCTTGGTTTGAAGTACCACAAGGGGCCATTCTGGGTCCAGACCATTTTCACTCTGGTGGCCCTGATGTATAAGCGGAAAAGGGTGTCAGCCATGACTAGCTCAGGTCCAGGTTTATAATGAATATTCAAGTTAAATCTCTCAAGGAATTTCATCCAGCGTTCTTGGTGCCTGGATAGATTGGCCTGGGGTTTAAAGTAAATAAGGGACTTGTGATCAGTCAGGGCAGTAAATTCTTCCTGGCACTCTAGCTAACAGCAAAACTTAACTAGACAATAGAAAATGGCCAACAGTTTCTTATAATGAATAAGATAGCAACATTTGCCATCAGTCAGCGTGCACAACTCATAAACTATCATTAAGAAGTCACCAGTGTCTGTTTTGATTTGTAATGCCCCTCCAATGGAGGCATCCAAAGCGTCAGTTTTCATTTGATAATTCCTGTCTTTCTTTGGATCCTGAATAATAGGGCAGATATCAGTTTTTCCTTCAGCCAGCAAAAACAGAGGTCACACTGATGGGTCCACAAAAACTTGGACTTGTCACCTGCTATTGCTGACAAGGGGGCTGTCAGGACGCCACAGCCTGGTATAAACTTTTGGACATAAGCAATCATCCCAAGGAAGGTACAGGGCTTGGCTTTGTCCTTGGGGGGCGGCATTTTTCATATTGCCTGAATCTTTTGGCTATCTGACTTGATACTGTCTTTTGACACTACATGGACAAGAAATGGGAGCTGTTCACGGTAAAACTGGCACTTAGACAGTTTGGCAAGGAGCTTGTGTTGTGCTAAGGTTACAAAGACCATCTCTAAGTCTTTGTGGTGCTGCTCTACCAAGGGGTTGTACACAATCATGTTGTCTAAGTATACCAGTGCATGTTTGCCAATGTGGCGTGAAAAGAGCTTGTTCATGAGAGTGACAAAGGTTGATGGCGCATTCATCATTCCAAAGTTGAGTACAACACACCCGTATGAGGTGTACTTGGTACAAAAGGATGTCTTGGGTATGTCTTATTTTTTGATAAAAATTTAGCTGTAGCCTGCGGTCAGGTCAACCTTGGAGAAGACAGTTGCTCTGCCCAAGGCTTCAAAGAGATTGTCAATGAGTGGAAGAGGGTAATAATTTTTATGGTAACCTTGTTTAGGACTCAATAATCTATAACCATTCAAAGAGTACTGTCTTTCTTTGCCACAAAGAATACAGTAGCACAAAAAGGAGACTGTGAGGGGCGGATAAGACCTTTTTCCAATGCCTCCTTGAGGTAAGAACATAGGGCGTTGTCTTTGTTTGGGATAAGGCAGTAGATGGGTCACAACCTAGGTACAGCTCCTTTGAGCTGGATGGCATGCTGTATGTGCTTTTCTGGGGGCAACCCTGATAGAGCCTCTTTGAAGATTTCTGGATGGCGGGCTACAATTTTGCAGTCCTGAGGTGTAGTGGTATCTTGGTGGTCCTTGAAGTGTATGATCTCATACTGGCAGGAGTCCCATTCAATTGCCTTGAGGTTCTCCTTTTCACCAAGGGTCTCTGTAATGGGCTCAAAGACGTGGTTCTGCAGGGGTTTATCCACTGAGTCAGGGTAGATATGGTAGTTGACCCCTTTGCACTTAATGGTCAATACTGAGGTGACCCAGTCTATGTGGGGGTTGTTCTTTTGCAGCCAGCCCAGTCCAAGTACAATGTCAAATTTGGGGAATTCAATGATGAGTCCCTGAATGGTGGAGTGCAGGTTCTCTAGCGTAATGGAGAAGGGGGCAGTCTTGCATGTCACTTTAATGTGATGTTCATCATCTAAGACCACATTTTTAATCCGCAAAGGATTAGTGGCTAACTTGAACTTGTCCACAAAGTTGATATTGACAAGTGTGCCATCTGTTCCTGAGTCCAGGAGCGCTGATTCTGTGTAACTTCAAAAGCGGAAAGGATAGGACATCAGTTTATTGGGATGTCTGGTAATGGTGTATAGTACTGGGTCTCCTGTCAGGGACCTCTTTTGTGGGGAATAAACTTCCCAGCTGATGGGCCAAGGCCCCTACATTTAAGCCTGCTATGACTGAGCTAATAGGAACTGTGACCATTGCAAGATTTCCAAGTTGTCCTAGATAAGCGAACCTTCCAAACATAGAACTGAATTGCCCAAGTAGATAGTAGCCCACCAAATACGTCAAGAGGTAAAATGAGGCGTAAGGTCTAACCAGAGTAGGTTCAGTGGGTGGGGAAGCAAACAAGCGGCTATAGTGGAATTTACGCCCCCAATGTCCAGAAGGATATTTGAACCACCCATTGGCAAGGGATTCCTTCTGGTGGGCGTCATCTGGGGAGGAATTATACCAGTCTGTTGTTAGAGTTGGGTTTTCCAAGGCGTACACCTTGGTCAAGAAGTAGGCTAGAAACCAAGATAGGAAGAGAATTCCCCTCATGGCTTCAGAAAAGGAGTGTTATCAAAATGGAGGAGTAGCTAGAAGAGTAATAATCTTTATTGTTAGAAAAATTGGAACTGAATAAGTTTGGGCCTTTAAATAGGCTTAAAATCATGGCTGAATAATATAGGAGGAGTTTCTTTGGGATATGAGAGGATTCACATGAAGATTGTAAATTATGGTATACCTGGCTTGATTGGGACTACCTTCTGACTTAATCTTAGGTTTATCTTTAGTTTTAGTAGGAACAGCCACACATATACCACTGGGTTGTGGATAATTAAGCGGTTTATCATAAGAAGATCTATCAGCTTCATATGTGGAGCCTTGCTCTATAGCATAGAGAGCGGGTTGTTGATCAAGCAGGTGACAGGATTCAGCCAATCATATACTGAGCAGTAAGTGATGTATATTAGTTGATTAACATTTTCGAATTCAAAAGGCTTTTCAAAAGCAAAATTCAATTGAATAAACTGAATATAAAAAGGTAAACAAAGCTTTGTGATGACCTGGTATCAATAAACCCTTCATTTCCAGCGTTCTGGGTTTGAATCTGGGTACCAAAGGTATCCAAACAATTCCCTATAATTGTTGACTCTGTTGTGTTGGTTTTAAAATGGGTGTCTCCAATATCTTTGTTATGGTGTTGATTTACCAATATTTCTTTTGCAAGGCTGTCAATAAAAGTAAGGTGGTCAGGGAAGGAATCCCTGACACTCCTGAGGGAACCTGGATCATTGGGCATTGATCCACATTTTCAGGGCGGTATTCATTATTAGGCAATGCAGAAGTTTGGCAGGGAGAGCTTGGCTCACTTACTGCTCTCCCCGGGCTTTCCCCTCATCATGATTGTCCTGGGTGGTGGTGACTCAGGAATGGATATAATTTGACTGTACATTGTTCCTGTTGCTGTGGCCATTTGAGCCAGAGAGTTTATGGTTTGAGTTGTTGCTGTTATGATTGCTCCCAGGGGGTGGTTGACTCAAGCGCCTGGCTGGGCAAGAGTCCTTGGGTTGCTCTCTCTTCCCATTTTGTGCTTTATGGAGAGCATTGGATGTTTGTTCTGCTTTCCCTGCCTCGCAATAAAGACTTTTCAGATTGATCACTTGGTCTAGGTTGATGTGCCTCATCATGTGCAACTTGAGTGCATTGTAGTACATGAGGTGGGTAGCTGGGGTGTCAAAGGCCATGTCTGAAGGGGAACATAGGCAGAGTTCCTTGTATGCCCCAGTGAGCTCTTTTACCATGCCTGTTTGGGTGAGATTTATTACTTGGCATATCATCATAAGTGCGGTGTCTTTCAACACAAATCTTGCCAATAAGTCCTGCTTGAAGATTTCCAAGTTCTTCTCAGTGTGATCCTTGTGCCACTTGTTGCACCAGGTGCCTGCATTGTGTGTGAGTCAAATGGATATCTCTGCAATCCAGAATCTTTTCAGGCATTCCATTTGTGCCAGTTTGTTCTGTGCCAATTGTATCCATGTAGCGGCATTGTTGTCATTAGCACCTGCAAATGATTCCAAGGCAACACTACAAAGTTGTTGGGCTACATGGGCGGGCATGATAATTTTGTCTGTCACTTGAGGGGTGGCACTAGGCACTTGGAAGAACCCTTGCACTGACAGGGCATTAAAGGCAGGAACCAGTATTACCATGTTCTGGTACAGTACATATCCTTCTGGTGTTTTGGTTCCTGGAATGTAGGGTGTCCATTCTACATGGAGGCCAGACATGATTCTTTTTTATATTTGTTGAATGCAGCAAGTACAGGCAACAGACAGAATTTTGAAGGGAAAGGTAGGATGGAAACCTTACTTGTGCTACCAATGTTGTAACTGTGCTGTTTTAGCAGAGTTACATGGGGAAAATATTTGGAGACTAGATAATTGTCTTTACTGAGATATTGGAATTATATAGTGTGAGTGAATTATGGATAGTAGGAACATGGTTGTGATGATCAATCAGCTGGATGGTTAGGGGGTGACTTGATCTAGATATTGAGTTAAGCGCTGAACCAAGATATCCATCCTTAGGGATTGTCATTTGCTCATGTTGCTATTTCTGAAAATTCAAGTTGACTTTCCCATTTGGCTATGGGCCACTAGGAAGTTGGATTGCAGGTCACAAGCTTGCTTAGTCAGAACCTTGTTGGTGGGTCTATCATGCTGTTTTAACACCAGACAACACCAAGAAACAGCAAACAAGCCACCCAAGTTATACTGTTCACCAGGAGCACCCTTTGTACTGGTAAGTTTCACAGAATATCCCCAAAATCCTGCTTACTCTGAGTTTATATTAGAAGAAATTCTAATTTACAATCCTGAAGCCTGTACCAGAGAGCCTGAACTTACTGGATGTGAAGGCACCTGGTACACCAAGAAGCCTTTATTATTCTGCAACAAATACAACCACCTGCCCACATACTTAGTACCCATGACTCCTCCCCTGACCCCCCAGACCAACCACCCGCAAGAAACAGTGGCCACTGCTGAATAAACTCCACCCAAATGTTTGATGTCCTTTAAATAACACTCACAGGCCTGGTTAATTCCATGGCGCCCGCCAATGGTCCTTGGGCCTTGCTCAGAAAAACTCACTCCTACATTGTAAAGTTAGCTCCCATCCTGTGGTGGGCCCTCCCCAATGGGCCTGCATCTGCCTGCCCGCCAGTTTTCCTGAACCTGCCACAAGTTGGCTCCCTGAAAAATCCTTTTTTTCAGGAACTGGCTAAAACTATCAATCCCTTCTCATAGTGCTATTCTGGGGATCCAATGCAGAATTTTCCACCAGAAAGAGACTATTGTAGATTTAAATTCAAAGTTGGTATCAACTTTAAAGCAAGCTTTTAAAATATTTTTCCAATCTATGGTTTGGATCCTATAATGCATAGCAAAGTTGATCATAATTATCAAAAAAGAATTAAACATATGGATCTACTTAAAAGAACCACAGCTGGGTACCAAATGTGGCAGCTCTTCAGAATCCAAACAGTAATAATGAATCTATCTCCATGTCAACAATTGTAACAATACCATGATTCCTTGGCAGATCTTTCAGCCTGAAAAGCAGTGACAGGCAAAGGCAAGGTCCATCAGATGATAAAGATAACTTAATATTGCAACAAGGTTATCCCTTTGTCCAGTACCATATCTAACAATACACAGGGGGCAGTCAAAGAGTTGCCCCATGATGTGACTAACAGTATGAACCAGCCTGAGCACTATAGTGAGTTTCAGATACTATCTCCTAATTAGGGGCACTGCCAATTTGATATTCTGATCTCTTGCTCTTGATAATCCCAACCCAAACCTTATGTTGAACCTGCCACTGTATCACCCTCTGGTGAACTTGTGGCTTCTTGATATAGTATATTAATTACACTATTCTCCAATAAACTATCTCTTATTCCTATTATTTTCCTTTCTATTTGGACTGTTTTCTTCCCCAATATAAATACTGAGCTATTATTGATTCAGTTGCAACATCAACAAGGT